>CM059296.1:1242500-1315000 GCA_030340665.1 Neosalanx taihuensis
AAACACACATGTCCACACACACCCTCCCCCTCCCTGCTCATCATACGTCCTCCTCTCCAGAGCGTGGTCTGTCCGGTTCCTGTGACTCCAAGTCAGGTGACTCAAACTCCACACTGCGGCGGGAACTCAAGCAGTTCTTTGGCTGGGTCAGGAAGCACGCCTATGGCTGCAGCGGCATGTCAATCAAACTGTACGACCAATGGCGAGTCTGGATGCAGAAGTCCCACAAAACACGCAACCAGGTAGGTAAGCATCAAACAGGAGCCAGAACCCCACATGCATCCCATAATGTCCAACTCCTGTAGTCACAGTAACGGCTTTAGAAGCAGCGTAGTGTTTTGGGGAGCTTTCTAACCAGGTCTCTTTCTCTCAGGTCCTCCAAGGAGATAAGTCTTAGCCCGCACCACGTCAAGAAAGCGATGGGTGTCATGGCGACAAAGGCTGTGGTTGTGTGTATGTGCGATTTTTAAGTGTGTGTGTATGTTTTGACGTTGAGTGTGTTTGTGCGTGTGTGTATTTTATGGGTGTAAAACTATTTTCTTGGGACGTGGAGGCATCAACATGTAGCAGAGACATGAAGAGCACCTGACCTCCCAGTGGATATAGGACAGTGGATATAGGACAGTGGATATAGGACAGTGTACCTGCCAGGTCCAAACACTCTGCCTCTGTAAATGACTGACTGAGACCCAGGGAGCGCCATCTGCTGGCATTAAGAGGACTTGGATTTCACCACAGTGGAGCATGGTTGAAAGCCCTCTTGATTATCCCTGGAGCGAATTGTTCTGGACAGTTTTCCTGGCTAGGCCCAGTCTGGAGCCAGGGCCCTGAAGTGGAGAGTCCCCCAGCCTGGGAGAGAGGGCTGTGGGGCGTGACCGGGCCTGATCTGGGTGTGAAGAGCAGGGGAATGTGTGAATGTTTATGTATGGAGAAAGTTTACTGCCTTTATTTTTTTACTAAATTGTACCAGCATATTTAAAATGTCAAAAGTTGTGTTTTATCTCCTAAGTTATGTTTAGATAGTTGACATGTTATTGACTGAATCCTGAATTATCTGTTTTATTGTTTATAAAATAATGGTTAAAAAATATGGTTTTAAATCAATAATGTAAACACACTAAAGCAAATGGAAGCACACTGGGATCATGCACTGCACTCATGGGCATAGTAAACTGAACAAGCTGCTGCAGCCATTTTTGAAGAACACTTTCCTGGCAGGTTCAGCTGTGATCTTCCAACACTGCATTTTTATACCGCTACATCATCCTAGAAATGCATATCCTCACACACACACACACACACACACACACACACACACACACACACACACACACACACACACACACACACACACACACACACACACAACCCCAAGCATGACTGACTCAGCCCACACCTTGTTTCTTTTCGTGTCAGAATTCATCCATTCTATAAATATCCTGACCTAGAGCCTAGTGAGAGCAGTGTCCACTCCTGGAGCATGACGTCCACTCCTGGAGCATGACGTCCACTCCTGAAGCATGACCTCCACTCCTGAAGCATGACGTCCACTCCTGGAGCATGACGTCCACTCCTGAAGCATGACCTCCACTCCTGAAGCATGACGTCCACTCCTGGAGCATGACGTCCACTCCTGGAGCATGACGTCCACTCCTGGAGCATGACGTCCACTCCTGAAGCATGACGTCCACTCCTGAAGCATGACCTCCACTCCTGAAGCATGACGTCCACTCCTGGAGCATGACCTCCACTCCTGAAGCATGACGTCCACTCCTGGAGCATGACGTCCACTCCTGGAGCATGACGTCCACTCCTGAAGCATGACGTCCACTCCTGGAGCATGACGTCCACTCCTGAAGCATGACGTCCACTCCTGGAGCATGACGTCCACTCCTGGAGCATGACGTCCACTCCTGGAGCATGACGTCCACTCCTGGAGCATGACGTCCACTCCTGGAGCATGACCTCCACTCCTGGAGAATGATGTCCACTCCTGGAGCATGACGTCCACTCCTGGAGCATGACGTCCACTCCTGGAGCATGACCTCAGGCCTCCTCCCTCACACTCCATCAAGGATGTCACATATGGAAAAGAAAACTCAGTGACATCATCAGCATGAGACAAATCTACTTGGTGGGTTGGTTTTAGCATCACTGTAATCCCCTCTTCCTGGAGTAATGAGTCGGGTTCTAGAACCCTCTGTCTTCCTTGGTGTTGAGGTAACGTGAGTGTGTGACCCTGTGTGTTTGTGGTCACCACCTGTGTATCTTGGTGACTTGTCAGGGTCTAGTTACTCAGCCTCTCCAGGCAGCTCTTATTAATATTTAAGCAGTGTTTGCTGCTCTGAGCTTTGCTTGCAGGCTTTAGTTACCTCTGTACCTAGATGTAGAAGGACTAGAGTGGATCTCACTCTTTGCTCGGTGTCCTGCTGGCTGTACAGGTGCTGCACTAGACATGACATCGCTTATGCTGTTACCTGGCTGCCTTAATGGATGAAATACAGATCCAGTGACGTCTGTCACACCACTCTGACTTCATACATTTACATTGAGTCATTTAGCAGATGCTCTTATCTACAGTGACTTACAGCAGGTACAGGGACATTCCCCCTGAGGCAAGTAGGGTGAAGTGCCTTGCCCAAGGACATAGTCATGTTGTGTCAGGGCCAGGAATCAAACCGGCAACCTTCTGATTATCAGCCTGATTCCCTAACCGCTCAGCCACCTGACTGCCTTTCATAGTCTCATAGCCTTACTTTCCAGCCAAGCTGAAGGAACAGTCTAGAAGCCGTAGCTCTAGCTGAAGGAACAGTCTAGAAGCTGTAGCTCTAGCTGAAGGAACAGTCTAGAAGCCGTAGCTCTAGCTGAAGAAACAGTCTAGAAGCCGTAGCTCTAGCTGAAGAAACAGTCTAGAAGCTGTAGCTCTAGCTGAAGGAACAGTCTAGAAGCTGTAGCTCTAGCTGAAGGAACAGTCTAGAAGCTGTAGCTCTAGCTGAAGAAACAGTCTAGAACAGTGGTCTTCAACCCTGGTCCTCAGGACCCACTGTCCTGCATGTTTTAGATGTTTCCCTGCTCCAACACACCTGATTCTAATGCATGGGTCGTTATCTAGCTCTGAAGAATCCTGGTAAACGATCATGCATTAGAATCAGGTGTGTGGGAAGGGGGAAACATCCAAAACATGCAGGACAGTGGGTCCTGAGGACCAGGGTTGAAGACCACTGGTCTAGAAGCTGTAGCTCTAGCTGTAATAAGCAGCCCTGTTGCTGTACAGTTCCTACAGCAGGCCAGTGACACGACTACAGACTAATGAGACACAGCCTGAAACTGGTGATATCAGCTCTGCACCTGCCTCAGCTCTGCCTCAGCTCTACAGCTGCCTCAGCTCTGCACCTGCCTCTGCTCTGCACCTGCCTCAGCTCTGCCTCAGCTCTACAGCTGCCTCAGCTCTGCACCTGCCTCAGCTCTGCACCTGCCTCAGCTCTGCACCTGCCTCAGCTCTGCACCTGCCTCAGCTCTGCCTCTGCTCTGCAGCTGCCTCTGCTCTGCAGCTGCCTCAGCTCTGCAGCTGCCTCAGCTCTGCACCTGCCTCAGCTCTGTAACTACCTCTGCTCTTCCTTCTGCCTCTAAACTCAGACAGGAACTTGAGACGCGTTTTCTGCATGAAAATCGCCAAAACTCGATCTTGAGGAGTCAGTGTTGGGCGTGGCCTGTGGGGTGAGGAGGAGGGTGGTGATGTGCAGGAGGAGGGCTGGAGGGAGAGAGATGTTAGATAGAGTTTCTCCAGCTGGACATGCATAATTAATCTTCCTTCAAGAGACCAAAGCAAGACTGAAGGACAGGATGTATCTGGTTTGACCAAGGAGAACGAGAGAGAAAGAAAGACAGAAGAAAGGAAAAGAGTAAGAAAAAGGAGAAGAGATACGAGTTATGGAGGACGTGGTGAGACGTCCAATCATCGCTGGAAGAGAGAGAGGTTAGTCAAAGTTACCTGTTAAACAGGATGGACACCTGACTGAACTGAACTTAGTGAAGGTGCGTCCACCTTGACGCTCCTCAGAGACAAACTAAAGAACCGTCACAGTTCAGGGGGTCAAATGTTCAAACTCAGTGGTTGATAATGACACAAGCAAGTAGATGTAGATGATCGATAAGCTCATCGATAAGAGAACTGCAGTGTGTTTGTCATCTGACCTACTGTTCTAAGTCAAACTAATATAGATAGATAAACTAGTTTGTTTTCTGTTAGGATTCATACGATACATTTCACTTGACAGGTCGGTTTGTACGTAAGAACTGTGGAGTGCGCCGTACTGTGACATAAAGTTCTTCACCTGACATGTTATATTGATTATATGTCATGACCTTTGTCATCATGATCCTCATCATCCTCTGTGTTGCTAGGGCCAGGTCCTGGTCGCTATGCTCTCCCTCCGACGGTAGGCTACATCAACCATGACCTCACCAAGCCCAGTAGCCCAGCATACTCCTTCCACAGTCGCATGAGCAGCACCAGTGAGTCCAGCGCACGTGTGTGTCTGTGTGTGTCTGTGTGTGTTTGTCTGTGTGTGTTTGTCTCTGTGTCTGTCTCTGTGTGTGTGTGTGTCTGTTTGTGTGTGTGTTTGTCTCTGTGTCTGTGTGTGTGTGTCTGTCTGTGTCTGTGCGTGTTTGTGTGTGTCTGTGTGTGTTTGTGTCTGTGTGTGTGTGTGTCTGTGTGTGTCTGTGTGTCTGTGTGTGTGTGTGTGTGTGTGTGTGTGTGTGTGTCTGTCTGTCTGTCTGTGTGTCTGAGCCCCTCAGATGTGTGTCATTTTCACCTATGTCTGTTAGCTACAGGTGGGATTAAACCAAGGCCTAGCTTGTGTTAGTCTGTGATGAGGCTGCTTAGCTTCCTGTCTCCTGTGCTCTGCAGTGGTGTCTGTAGACTCCAGTCCAGGACCACAGTACCACATCGATGCCAGGATGACTCGCTTTGGCCGGGTGGGAACTCCTTCCTACACCATGCTGGGCAGGAGCAAACGGGCCAGTATGTCACGGCCATGTGCACTGTAGTTCACGGCTCGGATCTCCAACCTGCACCGTGTGTCAAGCGCTGATGTGTCTCTTCTTCCTCTTTGTGTGGCCCCACCTCCTCTGTGTCTCCTCCCCCATGTCTCCTCCCCCCCCCCCCCCCCCCCCTCTCAGACAAGCTGTTCCAGACCCCGGGACCTGGTGCCTACAGCCCAGAGAAAGCTCCGCCTCTAAATGGACAACGCAGACCACCCTCTTACACCATTGGCTCCCGCACACGTTACCGAGCAACGGATTCTGTGCCCGCCCCAAACAGGTGCGATGATGGAGAGACAACGAGAGAGAGAAAAATAGAGAGAGGACAGAAAGAGGAGTGGAATAAAAAAATATGTTCTTATAAAGACAGAAATGCCTGCCTCTTTTTCAACCCCTCCTGTCCATATGAAACAACATACATGAAAAAGTATTACCTTATGTGTTGCTACATGTTATGTGTTACTACTTGTTAGTTGTCACATAGACTGCATGCCATTCATTTGATGGACTCACCAGAGGATGATCAAATGAACAAAATAAGATACAGCAGGTGCACATGACCTCACCTGCTGGATGCTAACAGCAGCCTCTCCTCTGATCTTCCAGGTACACGTTACCTCACCTGCTGGGCTCCCATGTGCCCCACAAGGCTTCCAGTGCCAGCTACAGCATGTCCAGCCGCCGCCTCCAAGGAGCTCCCTCCGAGGACCTGGCCATGACCCCCGGACCAGGCCACTACAACAGCACAGACCCCAGCATCTACCTCCAGCGCCAGCCCTCCTTCTCCATGCAGAGCCGGACCCCCAAGCCCAGCGACGCTGCGTCCATCCCAGGCCCTGGCACCCACAGCCCAGAGAAGGTTCTGGCACACCTCCCCAGGCCTCCCTCCTTCACCCTGGGAATACGACACTCTGAGTTTGTCACTCCTTTGGTGGTGCAAGTGTCTGACTGAGACAGACAGGTTCTCTGGAGCTCTTTTTCTTTGTCTTTCTCTCTTTGTCTCTCTTTGTCTGTCTCCCTACATACATGATAGCATGGTCACAGACATTGGTCCATTATTTCTTTATTTGTATATAAAACAGAAAAAGTTAAAGAGTTAAAGATTCTGTGTGTATTTTTTTGCGTACGCGCATCCTGTGTATAAAACAGAATCAGAATGGGGGTTTATTCGCTATGCAAGATTAACAAACATAGAATTCACTGTGGCAGAAATGAGCAAACACAGAACATATATGTGGCATACTAATAAAAAATTAATACAATGTAAAATACACTGACAGAACTCTGTTAGATGTTACAAGCTATCAAACATACTGTATCAGCTGTTTATAGAAGGTGCCAGCGTTTCTTCTAGCGTGTTGGCATGGTCAGGTTGACCGCTGTGCTCCAGTCACTGCAGAAGCCCAGGTCCAGCAGGTCCAGGGCACACACCTGGACCAGGTAGGTGGAGCCAGGCACCAGCCCTCCTAGAAGCACCGAGCTGGCCTCGTATGGTCCCAGCTGAGGAGAACACACACCCTCTGATATCCAACAGCAACAGTTCCATGGTCTGCTAACAGTTAGAGAATTTACTGGTGTGGAGATTCTTTTTACTGTATAGGACTTGTAAAGTCAAATATTCTCCAGTTATATAGTTTAGTTTATAGTTTATAGGACTGTGTAGACCGCTAGGAAACAGGGTGAGCTGGACTGAGAATTTATTCCAACTACTTTTTATGACTAATAAAAGTATATTTTTACTGAAACATTGGAGCATGCTTCCTGGGTGAGGGGGTACTCACGGGGGGGCCTTGGGTGGGGCCCCGTCTCGCCCTCTCATGCTGGTATTTGACTTTGTACTTGAGGGGGAAGATGGAGAGCAGGGGCCAGGAGGGGGGAGGGGCCCACTGTACCAGGCACTTCCTAGAAGATTCTGGAACCACTCGCACGTTCACTGGAGGGTCGGGCTTTACTGTAAACACACACATGCACACACATGCACACACACACATCATCAACATAGAATGCTGGTCACTAGTTTCTTCATTCTAAGAGCGTGAATGATGTCATCATTACTTATGTCTTCCATGGTGAGTCTCAGCAGCTGATTGGATCTGCCCAGAGGATTGACAGCCGTGATGTTGATCTGGTACCAGGTGTACTGGTTCAAATTCTCCAGCACGCAGAACCACTCATGCCCAGGGGGAAGGGCTACCTGTCCCGAGGGCGGAGCCACAGGTTTCAGGGGCGGAGCCACAGGCTTCGGAGGAGGGGCCTCTGTGTTCGATTGAGGCTGTCCGGAGCTATGTTGGATACGACACTGTTGGGTCTCACCTTTCCCCCTGACACACACACATGCACACACACATGCACAAACACACACACATGCACAAACACACACACATGCACAAACACACACACATGCACACACACACACACACACACACGCACACACACGTTGAAATATGGATGTTTGATCTGAATGAAGCGCAGCAGTGAAGTGAGGAGGAGTGAGGTGCACCCAGCTGACCTGTAGGTGAGGATGAAGTGTGTGTGTAGGCTGTCATGTGGCTGACCCTCCCAGGAGCAGACTGCCTGCAGAGGGTAGCGGGGGGACCAGCACTGCACCTCAGGCCTAGAGGGGGCGTCTGACACAGTAAGGAGCACACAGTCACACACTACACACACCTTCAGATAAGAGAAAGAAGGATACTGACTTTCTCTTCGTTTTACTTTGATACACACAGCAGACACACACACACAACAGACACACACCCAGCAGACACACACCCAGCAGACACACACAGCAGACACACACCCAGCAGACACACCCACACACACACACAGTAAACACACCCACACACACACAGCAGACACACACCCAGCAGACACACCCACACACCCACACACACACCCACACACACACAGCAGACACACACAGTAGACACACTCACACACACACACACAGCAGACACACCCACACACACACAGCAGACACACACAGCAGACACACACACAGCAGACACACACACAGCAGACACACCCACACACACACCCACACCCACACCCACACAGCAGACACACCCACACACCCACACCCACACAGCAGACACACCCACACAGCAGACACACCCACACGTGGAGGTCAGTGTTTTACTCACACCCAGGGTGTATCAGCAGGGATCTCAGCAGGTGTCCAGCAGAGTCGTAGCAGCTGTACAGGCCCTGGTCCTCCAGCCTGGTGCTGACCAGGTTCAGATCGGCCCCACGCTGGAACACTGACCCATTCAGCCTCCACTCCACCCCCACCACCGCCCCCTCCACCCCCCCGGCTGCCCCACCACAGCCCATCGACAGGGAGGAGCCCACTGACACATACACATCTGAAGAGACCAGCAAAGAAGAGGCCAATCAAACGATTTGGAGTGGATTCAGGTTACAATACTTCCCTCTGTGTCCTGAATTAAGAGCTGAGAAACATCAAGCATTCTACGGAACACTCCACTCTCTCTCACCTGCCAAGTCTAAACATCTTAACATGAAGGTCCTGTGTTCCGTTCCCACATCATTCTGTACTCATCCCCCCAGCACACCAGCCACAGTCTCACATTCAGCTGTCTCAGTCCACACACACACACACACACACACACACTCACACACACACACACACACACACACACACACTCACACACACACACACACACACACACTCACACACACACACACACACACTCACACACACACACACACACACACACTCACACACACACACACACACACACACACACTCACACACACACACACACACACACACACACACACACACACACACACACACACACACATCCTGCCAGGTTTGACACCATCAACCCCCGATCTCGACTCCTCACAACGATCAGAGTGACACGCTGAAGACAAAGCAACTGAAGTAGAGTCAGACTCACCTTCAGCCTCTCTGATTGGATGAGCTCTGCAGAGAGCTGAGCTGAGGAGCAGCAGCAGGGTCAGCTGACCGCTCTGAACGCCAGAGCAACACATGGATCTGGAGGAGAGAGAGAGAGGAGATCCAGACAGACGCTCTGGTTACCCTAGAAGCACTGAGAGCTCTCAGTCTCTGTGTGGCTTTATCTCATGCTGGGCTGGACAGTCTCCATGGGAAGTTCACAGATAACACGCTAGGTTCGTTACGTCATGGTGTTATTCTTTGCTGTCATAGTGAAAGTGGAACATGCGCCGGTGGGAAAATCTGTTCTGTTCAGAAACATTCCATCATTTGTAAACAACAGCCTGACAGTAAATATTAATCAACAAAATAATAAATTTATGCCACACAAACTGAAGTTGAGGGTGATTTTCACCTATTTATTTAAATCAAGTAAATACACTATAGATATGTTTTTTACAACGCAAACATATACATATAAATATATGTATTTTGTCTTAACAAACATTATGTTATTGACAAAGGAAAACACAGCAGCTCAGTGTCAGTACCTGGCTACCTGTGCCTTCATTGCTGACAACCCAAAGTGACACTGCCCCCTAGTGCACACAAAGGCTTCTGTGAGTCAAACGACAAGAAAAACACCAATCACTACTAACACAACCAATACACCAATCACACAATTAACCAATCACAACTAACACAACCACTACACCAATCACACAATTAACCAATCACAACTAACACAACCAATACACCAATCACACAATTAACCAATCACAACTAACACAACCAATACACCAATCACACAATTAACCAATCACAGCTAACCCCTGAATAGTCCACTGTCAGCAGTTTTGCGAGTCTCATGGAGTTAACAGTGTGACAGCATCAGAGGCTGGGGTTAGTTAACAGTGTGACAGCATCAGAGGCTGGGGTTAGTTAACAGTGTGACAGCATCAGAGGCTGGGGTTAGTTAACAGTGTGACAGCATCAGAGGCTGGGGTTAGTTAACAGTGTGACAGCATCAGAGGCTGGGGTTAGTTAACAGTGTGACAGCATCAGAGGCTGGGGTTAGTTTAACGATTTCCTGGTGCTCCTAGAGCTCCAGGCAGACAGGGGGCCTCTGTGGAGAGTCTTTTCCAGGGAAAGGTCTCCATCCCAGGATACGCTGCCTCCCTGCAGGCCCCCGCCAGCTGTCCTCAGGGTAGTGAGAGTCTTATTGAACCAGTTGTTCTTCGCTGCCTGGAGGTCACTGATGAGGACTCCTCTGTGGTGCTCCAGTTCCTGCAGGACAGAGGGAGTTAGAGAGACACTGTGGAAACTGCCAGACTGAAACTGTAGACAAACTTGCAGACAAAAAGGTAAAGATGTAAAGAACACACCTGTTTAAAGTAATTCTGGAAAGTTTAGGTCAGAGTCAGTACTTTGGATTTATACATAGGTTCCATTGCTATGGGTGAGTTGCATCCAGTGCACCTTACACATTTAGAGGTATCCTAGTGATGAAGGTTCTGGTGTGCTAAGCTATATTATAACTGACCTGGATCATGCATGTGGCTTCCACCATCTGTAGCTTGGTCTGAGCCAGTTCCTTCTCCAGATCTTCCACCTGAGCTCTGAGAACCTGCTTCTCCTGGTCCAGCCTCTGGTCTGAGTCTGGGTGCTGGTCTGGAGACACAGAACCAGAACCCTGGGTAGGCGTGTCTGTGGAACCAGCACTGTCTGGTGATGCTGGTCTGACGTCTGTGTTGAGGAGCTGGATACAACGAGGACAAGCCTGCACAGCATTCTGAGGGTGGAGAAGGAGCAGGGTGAAGGTGAAGTATTTTACATTTATTCATTTAGCAGACGCTTTTATCCAGAGCAACTTACAGTAAGTACAGGGACATTCTCCCTGAGGACAGTAGGGTGAAGTGCCTTGCCCAAGGACACGTCATGTTGGCACAGCCGGGAATCACACTCACAACCTTCCACAACCTTCCGATCATGAGCCCAGCGCCTTAACCCGCTGAGCCACCTGACTATTTTGCCCATTTTAAATCTCCTGAAGAGTAGTAATGTTAGTGGCCTTACCTTCAGAGCGTCCAGCTCCACTCTCTCAGCAGACTGCTTGTTCTCCAGCTGGCTGGTCAGCCGAGAACAGATCTGGAAGTAGAAAAGGAGATGATAATAAACATGGTTCACCGTGTCTGATAGCTGAGACTAAGCGGTTATTTAGCATTGTGCTCAGTAAACACAGACTGTTCCTTGAGAAACTGCACTTTTGGATAAAAGTGTCTGTCTAGTGAATAGAGGGTTTAAGGATCGTTTTATGTACCTGTTTGTAGTCTGTGATGATGCCTGCTGACCTTGTGACCTCCAGCTGTGCTTTCTCCAGCTCTCTCTGGAACACCTCTTTCAGCTGGTAACAATAAAAGCAGGATCTGACTTTAACGGCAGCCAGGAGATGACCCTTGACCTTGAACGTTAGCAGCTCTTGCTGGGTGTCTCACCATGGCAGCTTCCTCCTCCTTCGCTCTCTTCTCTTCCTGGGTCTCCTGCAGAAGCTTCCTGCTCCTGAACAGCTCTTTAGTCATCTCCTCCACCTGATCCTCCGTCTGGCAACAAAGAACCACGAGGTGAGGAGTCACGCTTAGGAGTTCGGGGGAATGGGGATTCAGGGTCAGAGTTCAGGGAAGGGACAAGAGGGCTTGGGGACAGGGGTCATGAATTTGGAAGACTTGAGGTTAGAGGGTGTAGGACTAGGACTCAAGAGGGTAAAGTAGGTCCAAATCTCAGGGTCAGGGGGTCAGGGTTGAGTTACTGAAGAAGCCTCACCTGGTCCAGGGCGTTCCTCAGGGAGATCTTACTGGTTACGAGTCTGTGAGCGAGACTGTCGTTCTCCTGCTCCAGTCGTAAACTGGCCTGCTGCAGCTCATAGTTCTCCTTCTGTAGAACACAACGCTCAGTCAGTGTGGAACTGGAACATGTTCAAACCTCGGTACAGAAGTGGAACTGACTGTAGCGTTCGTCAGTCATCACCTGTCAGTCACACGCTACCTAAACACTGCTCCTTAACAGAATGTCATTGCATTGATCCCAGAACACAAAAGAATTTGAACACATGGAATACATAGAATGTAAAATGGCAAGTCATGCATTCATGGAACACAGCGTGCAGATTATGAAGAACACACAGAGCAAAATGCAATCAGTCCGGTTGGGAGCATGAGAACAGGAGAGGTGGGTGAGACTGAGAGCAGAGAGAGAGGGTGACACAGGTATATCCTGGCTGAAAGAAAATTGAGGTTTTGATTGGATGTTGATGGATGGTGTGTGTGTTGGGGGAGCGGGGGGGGGGGTCAAGTATTGGTAGGGGTGACACAGAGGGTGTGATCCAAACTAGTATCTGGGTGGGAGAGGTGGTGTTGCTGGGAGGTGTGGGGGGTGCTGGTGTGAATGTGGGAGTGTGTGTGTGTCTGTGTGTGTGTGGGTGGGTGTGTGTGGGAGTGTGTCTGTGTGTGTGTGGGTGGGAGTGTCTGGTAGTGTGTGTGTGTGTGTGTGTGTGTGTGTGTGTGTGTGTGTGTGTGTGTGTGTGTGTGTGTGTGTGTGTGTGTGTGTGTGTGTGTGTGTGTGTGTGTGTGTGTGTGTGTGTGTGGTAGTGTGTGTGTGTGTCTTACACGGTATCTGTCTATAGAAACCTCCTTGAGTAGCTGCTGCTGGCTGTGTCTCAGCTTGGCTCTCTTCACAGGAGCCTGCAGAGGGAAGAGACAGCTTACATCAACACCTGCCAACACTTAGAAACACTCCAAGATAAGAGTTATCACTAACACAGCTGGTTTCAGATAGATGGAGGGACATAAGTGCAACACTGATTCAATGGAGATTGGTGCCAGTATGAAAACAAATAAAGAGCTCAGACGAGTAACAGTCTCATCTCCGGAGAAATTCCTGTGGTCACGACACTAAGAAAAGGGTTATGTTCTGGTTGTGTTCCAGGTGTGGTACATAATGGTCATGTTGTGATCGTAGTGTGGTTGTGGTTGTTTTCAAGGCGTGATCTTACTGTCTGTTTGGGTTTAGACTCAGCCACCAGGGTGGCCAGGATCTCCTCCCCAGACATCTGGTCAACAATGTAGGCATCGTAGGCCACAGCGATGGACACCTCCTCCATCATCCTGACAGACTATCACTGCTTAGCCCACAAGATGGTAAACACACACACACAGGCACACTGACACACACACACACACACTCAGGAGCACTGGCAGACAGAGGTTCACAGAAGAACACTGACTGACACACACATAAACACACACACACACACACACACAGACACAGACACACAATAACAACTAAACAGGCAGGCAACTGCAGTCAAACAGCCAGGCAGGCAGACAGACAGACAGACAGACAGACAGACAGACAGGCAGGCAGACAGACAGACAGGCAGACAGACAGACAGACAGACAGACAGACAGGCAGACAGACAGACAGACAGACAGACAGACAGGCAGGCAGACAGACAGACAGACAGACAGACAGGCAGACAGACAGGCAGACAGACAGACAGACAGACAGACAGACAGACAGACAGACAGACAGACAGGCAGACAGACAGACAGACAGACAGGCAGGCAGACAGACAGACAGGCAGGCAGGCAGGCAGGCAGACAGGCAGGCAGACAGTCAGTCAGAGGTTAGCCATATGTGATAGAACAGGTTTGATTCAGGTACATCAGCTCAGATGTTAACCATATTTCAGATATAATGAAGCGACTGCTGGCCAGACAGCCATGAAGGAGGTTCTCGGGTAGAAGTTTCTCAGGTAGAAGGTTCTCAGGTAGAAGGTTCTCAGGTAGAAGGTTCTCAGGTAGAAGGTTCTCAGGTAGAAGGTTCTCAGGTAGAAGGTTCTCAGGTAGAAGGTTCTCACCTGCCGAGAGACAGATGACCAGGAAAGCTTCAGACGTTTCGTTGATCAGCTGCAGATCAGTACAGTCAATGGAAACAAGGGTAAAGTCCAGCAGACACTGAGGTGACTCCAGTGAAAGACAGCAGGTCCAAAGGTGAACTCGGAACAGGTGGGACACACAGACAGGCTCCCACAGGCAGGTAGAACTCCCCACGATGTACACACTCACGCAGCTAGACTTGCTAAGTGAACTCGCAGCACACACACAGCCAGGTAGTGTAGTTTATGACTGGGCGACAACTGGTTTGACAGGTGTGTATGAGATCTGTGAGATCTGTGTGTAAGTGACAGTCACTTAGTATCTGGGATATTTCCCCCTGGGTGTTGGTGTGAGTGTCTCTCCTCACAGCTATTGTCTCTGGAAAGAGCAGTTCTGCAGGACTGAGAACTGGTCCAGCAGGTATTGACAGTCAAAATAAGTCCATGGTGAATGACACAAAGCACCGTCTGATCTTATTTCAACAATCTTTGTCAGATTTATTTCTCTTTCCTCACTTTCTCTTTCAGTTTGTCCCTCTTAGTTATCCCTCCTTTCGTTTCAGTGGTGCTGTATGAAATGCTGGACTTTAGTTGTCTGAATTATGTTGGACTTTGTGTGTTGCTGTTCTGTCAAACATGTTCATCCTCCTGGTTACATGTTAGTCTAAATCTGAGTCATTTCACCTCCCACCTCCTCCCTTCCCTTAGTGAAGAAACACACAGGAACTTCCAGGCAGGTACAAACATTTATTTATCTTCAAAAAGAAACATTCTGTGAAATAAGTGGATTTTTTTTTCCTCTCGAAATTTGTACTGTTCTCAGAATATCTCAAATGTTTTTAATACAGAACAAACTCTGAAAATACTTATCTGGAAATAAAAAGAGTAGATTTAAAAAAGAAGAAAAAAGAGAGAAATTTCTGATACATCGACGTTCCTTGAAGTGATTCTAGATATCTGATTCATTTAGGACTGGTGATTTCTAAAACTAAATCTATATTTCCTGGTCTAATGTGGGCAGCAGTGTCGTCAGTGAAAGTGCTGCTGCAGGTGCACAGGATGTGGAGAAGACACTTAAATAAGCACAGGAACTCGGGATCATTATTTTCCATTTCTTTTTTTTCACAACATTGTCACCAAAGGATCATAAGGAGAAAAGTCAAAGTACAAAAGATTAATGGTGAAGAGGAGGACTTCAGTGGAAAGTGCAGTGAGTGAGATAAAACAAGCAAAATCATCCATTTGGAATAAATCCTTTTCTCAATAGTAATTTAGAAGAGCTTGTTCCTTAGTATTATAATAAAGGGATTTCTTGATCCATTTCAGAAACCCAAGGAGGAACACAGAGCAGTAAGGAACAGTACTGAAGAGGGGGGAAGACTTGTGTTTGGCAACAAACCTTATTGTATTACAAATCCACGATGAAATCTACAAACAGACAGTAATATGTCATGTGATTCCTCTCAGCACTCGCAAGTGAATACTGGTTCCTGGAAGTGTTGTTGTCGTCAGAGAACCGAGATGACATACAAATAGCCCTAATTTAGCTCCCAACACCATCACATTTTAGTGTTTAATGGAGAAAAGCAAAGAAGGGGAGAGAGAGAAAGTCAGGGAGAGAGAGAGAGAGAGTCAGGGAGAGAGTCAGGGAGAGAAAGAGAGAGTCAGGGAGAGAGAGAGAGAGAGTCAGGGAGAGAGAGAGAGTCAGGGAGAGAGTCAAGGAGAGAGAGAGAGTCAGGGAGAGAGAGAGAGTGAGGGAGAGAGAGAGTCAAGGAGAGAGAGAGAGTCAGGGAGAGAGAGTCAAGGAGAGAGAGAGAGTCAGGGAGAGAGAGAGAGAGTCAGAGAGAGAGAGAGAGTCAGGGAGAGAGAGAGTCAGAGAGAGAGAGAGAGAGTCAGGGAGAGAGAGTCAGGGAGAGAGAGAGTCAGGGAAAGAGAGAGAGAGAGTCAGGGAGAGAGAGAGTCAGGGAGAGAGAGAGAGTCAGGGAGAGAGAGTCAGGGAGAGAGAGAGTCAGGGAGAGAGAGAAAGAGAGAGTCAGGGAGAGAGAGAGAGTCAGGGAGAGAGAGAGAGTCAGGGAGAGAGAGTCAGGGAGAGAGAGAGTCAGGGGAGAGAGAGAGAGAGAGAGAGAGAGAGAGAGAGAGAGAGAGTCAGGGAGAGAGAGAGAGGGAGAGAGAGAGAGAGAGAGAGAGAGAGTCAGGGAGAGAGAGAGAGAGAGAGAGAGAGAGTCAGGGAGAGAGAGAGTCAGGGAGAGAGAGAGAGAGAGAGAGAGAGAGAGAGAGAGAGAGAGTCAGGGAGAGAGAGAGAGGGAGAGAGAGAGAGAGAGAGAGAGAGAGTCAGGGAGAGAGAGAGAGAGAGAGAGAGAGAGAGAGAGAGAGAGAAGAGTCAGGGAGAGAGAGAGAGTCAGACATGGGCTGGTCTGATCTAGAAGCTTCCCCAGTGTTGATCCTCTGTCTGTGGGATGAATCTGACGTAGTCTGAAAGGATCAGGATCTATCTGAGTTTCTTACCATGGAGCAGAGAAGCATGTATTAGTGTGTGTGTGTGTGTGTGTGTGTGTGTGTTTGAGTGTAATGTGCATTGTGTCTGTGTACAATTGCAGTGCATTTGAGCATCAACACATGCAGTATACATAATGACAGTGGTGTTCAACCCTGGTGTTCAGGGCCCACAGACTTCTATAGTTGATTCCCTGCTCCAATACAGCTGATTCAATTGAACAGTAGTTACCAGGCTTCAGCGGAGCTTGAGTCATTTTAAACAGGTTTGTTACGTCAGGGGAACATTCTAAAACGTACTATTGGGCCATGATGACTTGAATTGAAGACTACTGCACTATACTATACTGTGTATCTGCAGTGCTGTGTGTGTGTGTTTGAGCGTGTGTATGTGTGCCTGGGCGAGGGAGACGGGGGGGGGGGGGGGGGGGGGGGGGGTCAGACCTGGGTGCTGTAAGGTCTGGTGACAGGGTACATGTCCACAGGGCTGTAGTAGCCTAGAGGGGAGGGGCCCTGAGGGGTTACGGACAGGGGCAGACACACCCCCGGGTTGTCATAGTGATAGGTGTGGAAGCCCAGACGCTCCCCTCCATTGCGCATTTCGTCTGTGAGTCCGGACCGGAGGTAACAGGGGGAGCAGGTGGGGCAGTAGCTGTGTAGGGATCCTGGATCCAGAGGCTCCAGGGAGAGAGAGGTAGCTGCAAGCCCGTCAGCCCCAGCAGCGTTGCACACGTTGCAGGCACTGTGGGGCTCCTGCCCCACCACGGAGCTCACATCCACCTCAGATTCATTCTTTTTGCAGCAGTAGTACTGGGAGAGAGAATGAGAGAGGGAGAGAGGTAGGATGAGAGAGAGAATGAGAGAGGGAGAGAGGTAGGATGAGAGAGACAGGAGAGAGGGAGAGAGGTAGGATGAGAGAGAGAATGAGAGAGGGAGAGAGGTAGGATGAGAGAGAGAATGAGAGAGGGAGAGAGGTAGGATGAGAGAGAGAATGAGAGAGGGAGATAGGTAGGATGAGAGACAGTAGAGTGCCCAATTTATGAAATGCATTCTATACATTCAATGAAAAGCACAACACTCGCAGCCAACCTCTACTCCGGGGGGGGGGGGGGCACCCTGGTCCTGGAGAGCCACTGTCCTCTTCTAATTAGTAAGTTATTATGAAGCCACAGAGCTTGATAATGACCCATTCATTACAATCAGGACAGTGGCTCTCGAGGACCAGGGTTGCCCATCCCTGCTCTACTCTGACAGGTAAAGTGGTATTGAAACACACAGTTACACACACACAGTTACCTGAAGCCTACAGTAACAGAGTACTGCTACAATACACAACAGTATCACTGCGGCAAGAATTCCTCCAGTTATGACAACAGTTCCAGCTGTCATTCGACCAGCTCTCCATCCAACCCTGAACAGAGTGGGCAGAGGGAGAGAGTTCAGGGTGAGGGGAGGGAGGGAGGGAGGGAGGGAGGGAGGGAGGGAGGGAGGGAGGGAGGGAGGGAGGGAGGGAGGGAGGGAGGGAGGGAGGGAGGGAGGGAGGGAGAAAGAAAGAGCAGGGACAAATGAGAGGTGGAAATAGAAAAGTGAGAAAAGAACGAGACAGTGAAAGACATTCATTAGCTATAGCTCTAACCAAAATCAAAGAAAGCTTGGATCTTAAAGGGAGTCATGTGGCTGAGCAGTTAAGGCGCGTTAGTAATCAGAAGGTACCCAGTTTGAATCCCGGTTGTGCCAACACGACATTGTGTCTTCGGGCAAGGCACTTCACCCTACTTGCACCCTAATTGTGTGATTAAGCATCAGAATCGTACTTACGTTCAACAATGGGTTCTGAGATACCTAGAAAGACAACGATGAAGATTACAACCAAATTAGTTTGAGTGAAAATCTGCTGACAAGTTTGTTTACATTTAGGAAACAAACTTTATATTAGGCAGACATAGAAAGTCAGATTGGGCAGAGCCACTTACATCAGAAGAGATGGAGGAGAGGGAGGAGCCTGAGAAGGGGGAGGGGCTTGCGAGGCCTGTGGGAACAGTAGTCTCGAAACCTCCTCTAACTATGACTCCTACAGTGAAATAAAGAGAGAGAGAGAGAGAGAGAGAGAAAGAGAGAGAGAGCGAGAGAGAAAGAGAGAGAGAGAGAGAGAGAGAGAGAGAGATGGAGGACAGAGTGAGTGAGAGAAAAAAGAAAGAAGAGTTTGCTGAAGTCTAAGCAACGCCAAACACCTCCACAAGATGTCAGTGGCATGGATCTATATAAAGTTAATCTCTATGTGCGTCTGTGACTTGATTATCTCAGCAAGCGGTCATGGTATGAAGTTCAGATGTAGCAGGTGTGTGGCTCAGGACACAAGGACATGCAGGTAAGATGTTAAGGTAAAAATGCTGGTTGGCTTTCAAGCCATCACCAGATAAAGCTAGATAGCTATCTGGTTGTCAGCAGCTACCTTTAGCTAGATATACTGTATATATACTTAAAGGAAAAGTCAGCATGCCAGACGAGTAGAGGGAGATTTATTTTCACAAACTTAGTCATTTTTCCCAGCCCAAAATGTGAAATGTCTTAGAAATAGTCAGCATCTGTATCATGGATTCATGCTTACGCTGCCTTCATAAGGCACATTCATGTTGTTCAGGAGAATAAGAGGGCTGAAGCCCATACTATAGCCAGAGGACATGCTCTGTTACCTGCTTCTTCTACTCTGTGGGTAACATGCTGGTGACAAAGTGTTAGTGTGTGTCGGTGTGTGTGGAGGTCTCCACATCAGGCAAGTCTTCCTGTGCTGTATCTGCCTTGCGTCATAGCACTAAATTATATACAGAATAGGCGAGTTTAATGCAGTTAAAAGCAATGTGAAGTATCTCTTTCTCTCTTCACCTTCTCCCCTCTGCTTTATCGCACTCGACTGCGCCGGTTCTCTCTGCTATGCATTCCTCCCTTCCTCTCTGTTTCATATGGTTCTCTTACTCCAACCCCATATTTCTCTTCTCCCCCCTCTTTCACCCACTACTCACTGTAGTTTACAGTACGCTGTACTCGTTACTGTTTTTTTCTAAAATGTTTCCCCCTCTCTATCTGTCTGGCCTCTGTCAAACCACATGTGAACCCCCTACAAGCTCTCTCAGGTTAGGAGAACATATTGGATTTGTAAGGAGAGAGAGGAGCTTAATTAGATAAGAGATCTCATGGTTGATCATGAAGTTAGACACTAACCTCACTGTAGTCCTCAGCCACAGATTACATGAATGATTTGGTAATGGAGGAAATGAGGGGGGAAAGAGACCAGGCTGGGGTCTGGTTCACAAGACAAGCCCAAACCTGACCACCACACATGGGCAGGTGTAAGCACACACACACACACACACACACACACACACACACATACACACACACACACACACACCTGAGAACATAAAATACACACACACACACACACACACCTGAGAACATAAAATACACACACACACCTGAGAACATAAAATACACACACCTGAGAACATAAAATACACACACACACGTTTGCTTCAGACCCCACAGTGGGTGGACCAGTGTCCTTTGTTTCTCTGGAGGGATCTGTCTATAAAGCATCAATTATTCACCTGAGGAAGTGAAGGAAACCATAGAAGAAGAGAATGAAGAAAAGACAGAAAGACAGAAAACAGGGAAATAGAAGCTAAATGAATAAATATAGAGAGAAGAAGAAAGAGATACACTGGAAGAGATGGAACAGGGGAGAGAATGAGAAAGAGACAAGAGAGAGGGGGAAGACATGGGGAAGGTAACACAGGAAGAGAGAAAGTGAGAGGGAGATGGAGAGAGGGAGCCAGGAAGAGAGAGCGACAAAGACAGGGATATTTCCTTCTCATGCTACTGACAAGAACAAAAGAGCGTCCATGACCTTTCATCTGATACAGGTCCAGTATGGGGGTGGGGGTGCGGGGGGGGGGGGGGTATGGATAGCTGTGTGTGTGTTCAGTTTAGGGTTAGAAAGCTGGCTTTAGCTGGACTTTGTCAGCAGTGCTGTCACTTTCTCTCTTTCTGTTACAACACTGAGTCTGCAGATCAATAAATACACACAGCCCACAGACACACACACTCAAACACATCTTACACACACACAGCCTACACACACACACACACACACACTCAAACACATCTTACACACACACAGCCTACACACACACACACACACTGAAACACATCTTACACACACATAGCCAACACACAGCCTACACAGGCGGGTGGAGACAGCTATCAGTCAGATTGTCTGTGCTAACCCTCCATAAGGACCTCTGTCGACCACACCCTCGAACCTTCTTCCCCCTGGTTCATCTCTAAACTGGCAGGCATCCTCCATGCCCATGCTCCAGCAGGAGTGTCCTGTCTGGTCAGTAAGTAGAACTGCCCACAGTCTCCAGCGGTCTGTACAACACCAGGGTCATGATGGCATCTGGGAGAGGTGTCAGTAAACTTCACCCAGATGCCCACCATGAGACTGTGACAGACAGACAGGCAAACAGACAGACAGATTTAAAGCTTAGAAGAATGCCACAGTGAGAGCTGTGATGGTCAGGCAGCACATGAGGAGGTCCCTGATATACCCACTCTTAAATAGTCATATGAATATTTTGGTGAGGTGGCCTCGAAACGATGCACCGTGGAAATCACAGTGATCCTGCAATTTTAAAGCCCAGATTCTTCAATTATTCAAATATCATTCCTTTAACAATATTTTTCCATCACCGGGTGATTTATCCTGGTAGCAAAGTAAAGGAGGCTCTCTACCTACTGCTAGAAAAGCACTAATGGCTGCGTGTAAGAGGAGAAACACAGCCACATCTAGGACAGACACACCGCTCGCAAAAATGAACAAGGGCACAGCCACAAGGTAGGGAGAGAGAAAGAGAGAGAGAGATAGAGAGAGAGAGAGAGAGAGAGAGAGAGAGAGAGAGAGAGAGAGAGAGAGAGAGAGAGAGAAAATACAACTATATTTCCATGTGGTAGGTTAATTGGACATTGTGTGGAAAAAATTGTCCCTAGTGTATGACTGTGTGAGTGAATGGTTGTCTCTATGTTGTCTGTCAATGTTAGTGTGATAGCCCTGCGACTAGCTGGCCCCAGTCCAGGGTGTACCCTGCCTACGGCCCCAAAAGTAGCTGGGATAGGCTCCAGTCACCCGTGACCCCTAACGGGAATAAGCGGAAGAAAATGAATGAATGAATTTTCATTGTCAAATAGTGTATGGAGGATTCAATCACACCTCCAATCATGTGACTGTCATCCCTCACTGTACATGTGATGGGTTCTTCCACTCAGCCTGAGAGCAGACTGGAACACCTGAGGCTCCATGTGTTGGTGAAGTGAATGTGTTTCAGTATAATGCACAATATTCAAAACCAAGGCAAAGTGAGGGCAACAGTACAGTACCGATGTGACACACCCATGAGTGAGTATGTACACACACACACACACACACCTCACCTGTAGAAATCACCATCAGGGGGAAAGCATCCTGCCATCCAGGTATGGACTCCCTGCAGAGTCTTCTGGGAAGAGTGACCTGTTAGTTCTGTTCAGAGAGGTACAGGAACTATGTTTAGCCCAGTCAAGACAACTTCATTCCTTTACAACCACATATAAGACTTGGTAAAGTATTCTTTATGGGTAAATCAATAAGGAGAAGATCAAGGTTCAGTGATTTGATTGTGTGTTAATGAAAGAGTTCATCCTTTTTCAAAGGCAGTTTCTTATTTGACACCAAAATGAAGAGTGATCCAGATGTTATCTGACAGCCCGCAGAGAGAGGACCACAGACTGGGTGATAACCTCCATCAACCACAACATCACTTCTCTCATGCTCACTTATACTCATTTAAGACCATGACAGAGATGAGCGGTGGCCGTGACAAAAGACGCTCAATGAATCCATTTCAATCTTACCTCTCTGACTCAAGCTTCTGTCTCTCAGTATTTAAGAATCCGTGAATGAATCTTTTATCATCCCCGCTATGATGTTCCTATGAGAAGGTTACGTCGCTTGAGCCCTCACACTATTGTGCGCTGATCTGCTTGGTTAGCAGAAATAATCCCCCTGGTTCCTCAGAGCTTCTCCTGTGCAGCAGTGATGCGCTCTGCTCCTGATCCTGCTCCTGATCTGCTTCAAAGTGGAGAAAGCGTGTGAATCCTCATTGCATCTCCCCGGAGGAAACAGTGGAGTGAGAGACATTCATCCGGATGGAGAGTGTCACAGCTCGGCATGGCTCCGTCCACAGTGCGGCTCACCTCAGGGAGTACAGCTACCGCTGCTGGTTCCTCTGGGAAACGCAACAGTGTGGACTGTCCGTACCTTAATGGGGGTGGTGGGAGGGTTAAAGCCAGACTGGAAACCCTTAAAGCAGGAGACAATCAACGACGTCACCGTGCATACGATCAAATAAATACATAATATTCATAATAATAAAACAGATTAATATGCATCTACTTTGTTATTCCATAACTAAATCATTTACTCAACCGTTTGACTGTAACCGAAATGATGTTAAAATAATAATAAACTTAAATAAGTGGGAATAAATGTATAGGCCAAGGCCTGACCTTCACACAGTTCTAGATAACGCAGTTTTGGGTTCTAAAACAGTTTTTAAACGTTTTGTTCCCACACTGTCCTGATGCTCCAGAGTAAAGGTGAGACCTTCAGGAGGCACAGGAGGGGGGAGCTGAGAGGCTGATAGTCTCCACTTAACTTTTAAGGTAATTATTTCTCATAATGTTTCATATTTTATTTCATCAATTGCAGTTTGGATCTTGAGTCTGACTACCGATAAAGTCATGACTGATCCAAATGATTTGGGGCAGAAAAATGTCATGTCTGACTTGATGTGTACTGCACGTGGTGGGCCCCCAGTCTGATGGCCATGTGCGTCCCCCTCTCGAGCTGTCCGGGATCGGTTTTATGGTCGGAGATTTGATGAAGATGCGAGAGGCTGCGGAGTTATTGCTGCCCCACATGAATAAAGGAGTCACAGTCCACTGCCTTGATTAATTCCAAATCTGCACCACACACACAAACCTCGCCATCAATCTCTCTCACATGATCATAAACATGTATATCGTGTCCTGTGTTCAGACAGTAGGATATGAAGAGAGAGAGATAGAGAGAGAGAGAGAGAGAGAGAGAGAGAGAGAGAGAGAGAGAGAGTGGGTGGGTGAAGTGTCGTAGTGTGTGTGTGTGTGGGGGGGGGGGGGTTGGAGCACAGCATTCTCACTGCATGACTTAATTGCATTACTGGCCTTGCAGGCTTCCACACATGAAAAGAGAACAACAACGGGATCGTTGGGGCCCCTGGAATGTAACGTAGCCTGACTCTATAGTCGAACTGTCGATTACCATCCTCACGACGCCCCCTGGTGGCTGCAGTGACATTAACTAAACTGGGAAACTAATACATTAATTTACAGTTTACTAAATATGGGTGAAATATCTCGGAATAAGAAACGACGGCTCACAATTTGTAGACTTTCTTCCGCAACGTGTCAGCGTGAACTTTTCTGTGCGTCATTTTGGTTTATGAATGAGACCAAAAAACAATATATGTTTGCTTGACATGGCAACACTTTATTTGGAAATCCTATTCCTTCCATTTTACATGTATTTCATTATTATTATTAAAATTATTATTTATTTAATTCCTGCACATGTCACTCCAAGCCAGCCCCAACCTACACAGCTAGGGCAGACACTTCCAGGCTATGAGGCCGCACTACCATCTATAATGCACCAATCCAGTCACAAATATTTGACACTGTGTGGGATTTTGGTTGCAAGACTTCACAGCCAAGTGTTTTTCCTGAGGAAGGTCATGCTGTCTAGGCTCTGGGGCTGAGGAGTATGACAAGTTCAGTTCCATAACAAGAGCTGTACAATCTGCTGAACACAAGCATGCAATAACCTTGAATGTTTCTCTTATGCTGATATTTTGCATTTTGTCATGAAAAAGGAAGGCTATTTTCCTTTCAAATTCAGTAAGACATGGCAAATGATCTCACAGGTTTATTGAAATACTTACATCCTCTGGTGATTTCAATTATTGGAGCAATAACATTTTAGTTGTATAACTTGATATTCATCAGGCTTGGCAACTTCTATCAGAAGGAATCATAATAAGGTTCCCTGTTGGCTGCAAATGATCTTTCTTTGTCTCTATTTACAAAATTAGGATCCTTAAAGATGTCTTGTTGAGGAGCAATTGTCAATCAGCTAGTTTTTTAATACCCAGAACCTGGGTTAGGGGCTAACCCTAACCCTAACCCCAACCCTAACCTGGGTTAGGGCTAACCCTAACCCCAACCCTAACCTGGGTTAGGGCTAACCCTAACCCCAACCCTAAGTCCTAGCCCTAACCCTAAACCTAAGTCAGTTTGTTGTGACCCGTTAGTTGTAGCCACATTTAAGTTTTGTGTTCATGCAAGTATAATGTCACAGCTGTATGAGGATTGAAACTGGACTAACTGTTTGACCTAAGAACACCTCGCACATGTCTTACCTGTCCATTTGTGCTTTGTAGTATCTGGTTTTGTATTTGAAAGTCTGCTGTAGCACTTAATGGTTCTGTGAGACTAAACAGTGAAACACTATCAGAACTGTGCCTTTCCAGAGACATGTGTCAAACTGGGTAAAGTCTCTGAGATTTATGAACTCTGTATACAAACATTCACACGTTTGTGTTGATGGATCCTAAATTGTCAGGCGATAAAAAGGCTTTCAGGTCTAGACTTGCTGTATTGCTGGATGAGTCCTGGACCTGCTTTCTTCTGCTACAGGCTGTTAAAATAGATGATTTTCTGTTTTCCTTTGACGCATGTGTCTAGTGTGTTCCAGGGATGTAAACCTGCTAACTGACTGCAATAATACGACTGTCAAACCTGTTTATTCATTTATTTTCCACTAAGGAGTAACTTGCCCTCTGACCTAATTTACAATAATTAAAATAAATATGTATGTCATGGTTTTCAATCAGACTCCATATAAACATTGTTTTAACATTAAGTTTTTGACAATAAAATAATATTTAACTAGACACCAGTACATTTTCAAAGGATTGTTAACGCAACCTATAACTGATAACCTGTTCAATTGATAACGGTCATGTAAGTAAAGGTAATATTTGAGACACAGTCCTTAAACGAACACTGTTGGTTTATTTTCTCATCTTAACAGGTAAGGTAGTTAAAAAATAAACAAGTTTTATCATGAACTACTTTGCAAAACAAATATCATTTTTGTTGTCAGGGTGGATTCAGGCTCTAGATTGAATCCATGCCCTTATTTAACCGAAGTGGATAGAATAGTTGTCACTGTTTTTAATATGTGATGTGTTGGTGTGTTGTCACTGTAAGACACTTCACACTCCAGAATCAATGAGAACCTTAACATGCCACAGACAGTTCATGATCATATTTAAAGCAGAACAAAAAAAACGGATCAGATGTGTTTAATCTATTGAATAAACTAAATAACAATGGGAAATTTGGGATAAATTAGCACATGGAGACTAACTAACATAATAAAGTTCCTCCAATAGAAACACGCCAGGAGATAAACCCTCCAGCTGAATGTACCTGTGTGGAGAAGCAGCAGAGCCTGTCTCTTATGGGCGGATCCCTGCTCGTCTCTACTTCCCAACAGATTAGGGGAGAACGTTAGGAGAACATTAGGAGAACATGAGGAGAGATGCCCCTCCACCTTCTGCTGCCCCTCCACCTTCTGCATGAGGACAACAAACCCCCAAACCTGCCCCCCTAAACACGGATCTTTATCAGAGGATTCACTTCTGTGCTGTTCTGGTTTGTTGACGCGCTCATCGACAGCTTTTCTGTACTCTTCCTTCTGTTACATGGGGACTTTCTGTGAATTCATCAAACAACATTTGCGGAAGAAACAACTGAATCGATTTGTAAAGTTAAACGCCTTCTGAAGCAGTATGGTAGATAAAGGGCCCCTGTTAACTTCGGCGATTATTTTCTATCTGTCCATCGGGGCAGCAATATTTCAAGTTCTTGAAGAACCTAATTGGAAACTTGCATCAAACCAGTACCGTGATCAGAAGGATCAGATCCTTCAGGATCACCCCTGTCTGACCAGAGAGGACCTGGACAAGATATTACAGGTAGGAAACTTAATCACTGTGACACTGTGAAGTAGAAATGCTTCAATATAAATCGTTCAATTAATTGTGTTTCCAAAAGATTCTTTGTTTTTTTTTCACGCCTGCCACTGTTGTCACCACTGGGAGATTTTGAGTTTAGGAAACTACTTTTCAAACTCTTTCTGTCATAGTTTCAGAAATTTACCTAAACTTTACGCCACAAAGTACAAAACAGGGTTTTTCGGATGAGCTAACTATCCATGGTTGAATTCTGTCAATAAGTAGACCAGCAGTAACAGACACTATGCATGTCTTTTCACTTCAGTTCAAACTTCAGGTTTCAGTCATTAAAGCTGAGTCTTTATACTGCTCTGCATAATCTCCATAAACAACACACTGAACCACACAACACCTTAACAAAGCTCATGTGCTTCTGGTGAGAGAGCCTAGACATGGTCAAGGCAGATGCTTTAATCAAATTAAAGATCATTACTAAGGTTCAGTTCTGGGTAAGTGCAGTCATATGTTATAATATGGAATGCATGCAACAAATGTATAGGATTTGCTGCAATGCAATAAAACTGGGTTGTTTACTGTTTAACTATCGTTATTTAACCTTGTGGAAGTCTTTAAACGTTTCACAGTGTTCAAGTTGGAAAGATTTTATGTCCTGTAAAAATGATAATGTTGTATGTCCTATAGCCAAAGCGCTCTCGCAGTGTCATTGACCCCTGTCTGCCATTAGTGTGCTCACACACCTACATTTGAATGCTCGTTTCATTTACCAGGTGTTAAAAGAGCGTTCTTTCAACAGGCCATTTACATTTACATGGAGTCATTTATCAGACGCTCTTATCCAGAGCGACTTACAGCAAGTACAGTGACATTCCCCCTGAGGAAAGTAGGGTGAAGTGCCTTGCCCAGGTACGCAATGTCATGTTGGCACAGCCGGGGTTCAAACCAGGGACGTTCCGATTACTAGCCCAACACCCTCCACGCTCAACCACCTGACTCCCCCAAGAACACATTATTGAGGATACACAGCGCATGGAAGTCTCAAGCAACTTATATTTTATTGAACATTCCCTGCTTCTATCTACATTTGTTTTTAGGATTGACGGTGTAGAGAAACAGACCAAATGTTACTTTACCCATACACAGTGGGTACTGTGAGCTGTGCAGAGTACAGAGCATTTGTATACTGACCACAACAATACTGTTTCAGATATTTATTTGTGCTGTACTTTCAGTTGGTGCTATTTAGATGCTTTGGATCAAAGTGTCTGATAAACAGCATATTAATTCACTGAGCTCTTTTAGCATGTTCGCCCCTAAAAGTATCATGTCTTAACATGTTCTCCTGTCTTTCTCCAACATGTATTGAGGCTTTGGGGAGATTCATGAACAGTACCACCCTCTCTTCATTTGGGGTTAGATAATGGGGTGGTGTGCACAATGCCTTCTCTTTCACCACCACCAGTTCTTTTGTGGGTGTGTGAATAGAGGAGGGGAATGCTTGGATCAGGAGGGGGTTCTTTTGTTACACAGTGCAGTAGTCAGAGCTGTTTTCCATATTGATTTGCTGAGGGATACCTGTTACCTAGTTGACTATCAATAGATCTTAAACTGCATAAAGATTCACTTCCACAAGACAACCCACCTTGACAGAGGTGTTTGTTTATTTATTTAGCAGACATTTTTATGTCATCTTTGACGCATCACTTACCGCAGACAGAAAGTCAGAAGTGTGTCGTTCAAATATTGTTTCAGGCAGACCGACCTGCTTATGACCTCCACGTGGTGGGACCCACAAATGCAGAGACCACCAAACCTTTTGGGGAGGGCTTTGGCTGAAATCTGAGGTGTATTTAACTAGCAGATATCTGAGGCTGGTAATTGAACGTATTTTTCCTACAGTGTATTTTCTTTAGTAGAGGTATGTCTGAGGTGTTCCATTCCTCTGGCGGTCTTAAGTGTTGACTTTGCTCTTGGAGAAACATCTTGAAACCTTTCAGATTGACTGACCTTCCTGTCAGTCTGTTTACTTAAGTTAATTAAGATAATTAAGTAAGTAAAGGGAAAAATGTCCCTGTACTCACTGTAAGTCGCTTTGGATAAAAGCGTCTGCTAAATGAATAAATGTAAATGTAAATTAGATTTTACGGAAAGTTTGATTGTTTACGTATTGTTCATGCAGACTTGTGTCCTCCACAAGAGCCCCAGTAGAAGATCATGCAGAACAGATCTCAGAACAGCTGTTCTGCCCATATCACTAAACCAGAACATGGCTGACCTCTTGCACTGCTGTAAAATGTCAGATGAGTAGGCAAGGCATCCATTCACCTGTTAGCAACTCTACAGATCTTGAAGGGCGAAGGGCACACTTATTAGTTCCTTCTCCAGTTGTTAAGTGACTTTATCATATTTACATAGTCTGTTACAGATTGCTGAAGGCACTTGAAGGTCCAAGGTTATAAGCAAAACTTTATTATACTTTCTATAGAAAGTGAAGTATGATTTAGACCTAATACTGATAGTTGATTTTCAAGGACATTCAGTAACTGCAGACTTTTAGATGACTTGCCTTTTATGGGTTATATATGTTACAAAATGTGTTTTTGCGGCATTTGCACCGATACTGATACTGATAAGAGTATGTTCCAACTGACCCAGCTGAGCAAGAGTCCTTTTTGCCTTTAAATAAGACATTTGGGACCCAATGTCTGTCCCTTCAGGAGGTGCAATAAAACACTGCTCATGGATGTCAACTGTCTAGCTGATAATTTAGTGTGTGTCATTGTGGTTTTGTTGCTCTCTGGTTATCAGAGTGTCGAAAACCTGCACTTTCAGAAGCCTAATAGCACTAATGCCTCTTTACTTCTGTTTACAGCGATTTAGATAGCGGCATCAATATTCTTTGTTAGGTTTATTCAAGAATATAACCTTTAAAAGATTTGACCTTTATTCTGCGTGGAAATACTACCTTCAAAAATTATGTTTCAGGATTATCTTTGTCTATTACTTTCAGATATTTATTTTATTATATCTCTGAGAATACATGTATTTTTGTTGTTTGTTTGGCATCCATAGCACAGTGCCTGGTAAAGAGATCCATCACTTTGTGCAGCTCAATGTCTCTGCAGCTAAAGTTGCAGTGAAGCCATGTATAGATTTATATTTATTTATCATTGATGCAAACTGCTCCACCAAAATACACTGGGCATTTTTCATCTTTGTGCTCTGTCAGTTCTTGAAATAATAATCGATCCACAGAGAATCTTGCCTTTATGGTGTTACAAGTGAACCTTGAATTGGGATTCTCTCTAAAAAGATTCTCATAAGGATTAACTTCATAAAGACTGTGATTAAAAATACCAACAACCAACAAATCAGTAGGTTCTTGGAGAAGGGCAGCATCTCAGGCCTCAGTCTGGTTTAGACACTAGTGATCTGCTGAGTGAAGAATCACATGACACTGCAAACTTGCTGAGCTGCATGCATTACTCCTGCCCATGAAGCAAAGTGTGTGCACACACACACACACACACACACACACACACACACACACACACACACACACACCAAACACATTCTTACTTCAACTTCATTTTAACAGTCCTGTTTTAACAACTTACTCAGGGTTAATGAAGCTTTTAACCAAAGCATTTAAAGTTTTCCCTCAATCACTTGCATTCATTTCCTTTCATATTTAGTTGTGTCTCTGTTCTCGATGTTTGTTAAAGACTTGATCAGGGACAAAAGTATTCTCACCCCTTCTCACCTATATACTTTTATACTTCTATACTTTGGTGCTATTTATAGTTTTTATATACCCATGTGTAGCCATTGCTTACTTTTATTCTTTATTTAAGTCCTGTATATGTTCTTCGTTGGCTTCATCCTGCCACAGTAAATTCTGTGTTTGTGTAACTTGCATGGTGAATAAAAATGAATTCAGATTCAGATTCTAGTGGTATCTTTGTTCAAATCCACATTCTTGGTAGGGTGGCAGTGAGTTGGCAGTTGTTGTCAGTTTCATGGATGACAGTGGCCCTAAACCTTAGTTACTCATTATAAGGAAGACCTGCCTTTTGAAGACCTGCCAAGATTTGCTGTTACAACATCAGAGGTGGCTTGGAATGTCCAAAACACCTGAGTACAAGTTACAGCCTTTCAACCTCAGTCAGCATTTCAAATGTTTCACTTCCTTGTTAATGTGTCATTTTAGGGGGATGTGAATCTACTGTGGTACGCAATCTATTGTGGTGTTGTTTTTCTTCTTAAGATCATGCATGGTTCTTTTGTGTCTTGCAGACATATTCAGACTTACAAAAGTCCTGTAGGACTGTGACTATTGCGCAATATGAGGTATTGTTGTGCCAAAGTCAGACAAAGATTTTCCCAGTAATGTCAGTTTGTGTCCTATGAGATAAGAATTGAACATACATGTGCACCTGTTTAATTGCAGCAACACTGCATCAGGCTCATTATATATAGATAATACTTAAATATATAGGAATAACCTAAAAGGTCCCACCACAAACACACTATTTCCAAACACATTTTGGAGAACTTTTGTTTTGGGTGTTAAATGTTTTTGGTCTTGTTTTTCCACTTTACATTGCACTGTCCATATACAGTTGCTATGTTTTGCCAAGGGTTTACAAAAAGTACTACATTGTGAAAGGTTTAGGATTGCATAATTAGTAATAACTAGTAACATAACACTTGCATTCATGAAGTTTAATAGAACCGTTGACATACGGTCGTTATGCAGTATCTTGGTATACTTGATTCAGAATGTTTGTTTAGGGAAATGAAGGTTGACTTATTCCTGTGTCACTCTTCCAGTTTAAGCAGTTGTGTTTTGGACCCTGCAGGTTAGGAGTGAACTTCTAGTGCAGTCATGAGTGCATCTGGAGATAAAATCAGTCAAAGTATAAACAGGTTAAATAAGCCAAACTGAGCTTGTGTGTGTGTTGATGTTGTGTTGTCCAGGTTGTGTCAGAGGCTGCAGACCAGGGTGTCACTATCACAGGCAGCAAGACCTTCAACAACTGGAACTGGCCTAATGCAGTCATCTTCGCTGCCACTGTCATCACAACTATTGGTAAATGGAAATACATTCATGACAGTTAGTCCCAAAATCAACTCAAATCTAATGTCAATATTAGTATGTAAGTGTTTTCATTGTATGTTTGGTTATGGAGAGGAGAGGGGAAGGAAACACGACAAGCCAGTTAATTGTTAGTTTAGTTTGTCAAGAATACATTGGTTTAACCTTTTTTTTCCATGCCTTTAATGTTTAAACAAGTTTATTATAATAATAATGTTAATAATCTTCTTGGTGCTTGGCCATTTTGGACAGTTTAGTTTTACTACAACAAAGGAAAAATGTGAAATGCTGGTCCTTAATTGCTGAAATTAATTTTTGTTCATATTCAAACATTCATTTTACAGGTTATGGGAACATTGCCCCCAAAACATCAGCTGGACGAGTATTCTGCATATTCTATGGGCTGTTTGGGGTCCCTCTGTGTTTGACCTGGATCAGTGAACTTGGAAAGTTCTTTGGTGGTCGTGCTAAGCACCTGGGCCAGTATCTCACAAAGAGAGGACTGTCCCTTGTAAGTGACATTAATTCAACTGTAACTCATCATAATATGTAACGTTATTCACCCCCACCCCACCCCCAGTGTCGGCCACAGTTTGTGAGATAATTTGGGAACATTTAAAACAAACATGATACATGTATTAAAATGCAGTTCTGTGAAAATGAAATCCTGTGGGTTTTAACTTGACGGTAACTTTGTTCTCTCAGCGGAAGGCACAGTTCACCTGTACAGCCATCTTCATTCTCTGGGGCGTGCTGGTGCATCTGGTCATTCCTCCATTTGTCTTCATGTCCCAGGAGGGTTGGACCTACGTGGAAGGACTCTACTTCTCCTTCGTCACCTTAACCACTATTGGCTTTGGTGACCTTGTTGCTGGTGAGCATTTTCCTTTCATAAATAGTACAGACTTGAGTTAGTTTGTTATCTTCTGCAGATAGCACCCCAGTCATAGCCATGCCACATGAAACTACCATGACAGAGTCTTAACTGTGGCCCACACACACTCTCACTGGTAACAAAACATCCAGTTTTGACCAGTCAGTAGTGTCACCTGAGTTTGATGTCACCTGTTATGTCACCTGGCTACTATCTTAGAACTAGTTCAGTTGGTTCCAGATAATACCAAAACAGGACTATAAGTACAAGTTTTGTCTGATCGAAAACAAAAATAAAAATAGTCAGGTGAAGACAAGGCGATGGTATGTGGTGGAAAGGTGCCATCAGCCACACTTGATCTAGATTTTGACTTGTACTCTTAGCAGTGTGGTAGATAGGGCACCTTGAGATTGTATTATCAGAGAAAAATCTCTGTTATCATCAGTTTTCCCCTGGTAAGCTGTTTCTCTCTCATGTAATATTTCACTAGTGTAACGTCTTTAACAGTAAAACCTACAGATTCACATCAGTGGTACTATTCTATTTCTATGAAATAGAAACTATAGATAGGAATCATTTTGAATGGGTGAATGGAGTGAGAGTTGTATCACTTGTTAATGCTGAAAATCTACGATTTTGCTTCATTAACATTTCCTTTGAAATAGATCATTTTAGATCTACTGTGTTAACGTGATTCTTCTCTGTATTTCAGGTGTGGATCCAAATGCAGATTATCCTACTCTGTACCGCTACTTTGTAGAAGTTTGGATTTACTTGGGCCTGGCTTGGCTTTCTTTGTTTTTCAACTGGAAGGTTCGCATGGTAGTGGAGGCCCACAAGGCCCTTAAGAAACGACGTAAGCGACGTAAACTATCCCTGGATGAACTAAGACATTACAAGGAACGTCACAAAGCTGCCTTAACTCTTCCATCAACTGCCAATGATGCCAATATCTTCAGGTTCCTGTCTAAGAAGCAGGAGGGCTATAACGACCTCATCAAGCAGATTGGTGTCAAGAAAGGAAGTGAGAGCCCCTGTAGTACCGCCCCCTCTGCCGCCAACATCAAGGTGATGAATCGCTCTAAGAGCTGCAGTGACGAGGCCACGTCAAACAAAAACACCATCCTGAGCCTGGACCGCTCACCACGCCAGAAAAGACGATACAGCTTCAGCGACCGTGTCACAGTAGCCTTCTCAAAGTCTAAGAACTACCTCCTGGGCTCTGAGAACGGCATGTTGTTGACTGAGGAACTAGAGGGAGAACAGGAAAGGATGTACGAGAACCAGCTGGATAAAGATGTGGACCAGGAGAGTGGGGGGAGCGGGTTTGGGGTGGCGGGAGGCTGTGCTATGGGCAGCCATAGGACATGGGACACTAAAGACTACCAGCCTTTGATTTTCCAGAATGCCAACATCACATTTATCGATGAGGAGAACTTACTTAATAATATTGAAGAAGATGATGAAGGTGACACCAATGCCAAATTGTCTGTTACCACATACGATGAAAACATGGAGTCAGAGACAGATTCTAAAGAGGAGCCGGTCTCCGAGTCGGAGGAAGGGTCTGTGTTTACAAGTGATGGGTCAGAAAATGGTCATTCATATGAGAAGCTTGTGGAGGAATATTCTAAGGAAGATAACATAGAGTCTTAAGGAACTGTCAGTTTAAGATTGATTCATTTCAAACTGTTCACCACTGGGTTTTAAAAAAGGATGAAAAATGACCAGTATGTCGGCTGCATTACCATCCTCAAAATGGGCTCAGGAATGCCCTTTTCACATAAGATATGTGACAGATGGTCATGTTATTTGATGTAAATACTTATACACTTATACAATATCTTACAACTCTGTAAAGCATGCATTTCATAGACTGATGTTAAATACAGTGGCACTAAAATCTGTCATCAATAAGAACCAGGAAGTTAATGTTCTCCTTTGATGTTCAGTGAGTTCAACTAATGTCCAGTATTTGTTTGCCTGTACTTATTTCTACTCATTAGAAACAACAGGAATTATTATTAAGGGCATGACCAGTATTCACCATATTGGTGTATTATATGTATTTCTAAAATGAAGGACATTTCAGCCTTTTGAAATAAAAGTATACCAATGCCATTTTACAATCTACTGCAATGAGGGCAGTTTGAGTTCCATTCAGATATTCTCAGAGCTCAGTCATCTCTACCCAAACCAAACTCTTTCATTCCTGCTTTGATACGAGTCATTATACTGTTTTGATATCTGAATTGTATGTTTGTATTGAATGTGAGTTTAGTATTGGTATTGTAACTTGGATGTACATGGATAGGATGAGCAAGCAATGTAAGAGTACCTAGTACAGTCTTGAGTTCTAACCCATTGAAGTGTTCTGGGATTGGTAAACTCCATGACTCTTTAATTTAATACATTTCAGACTAAATCTAGATATATTGCCCAAGTGTCTTACCTGTAAAAGGGCTCACATGAGCCTTTATGCATCAGAACACTCTTGTGACAGAAATATATATCTCATTTATTTATTCTTTAAATCCCAAAAAATGTGTATTGCAGTGTGGTCTTTTGGAGCCGTGTTTTTATTTGCTCTATAAACATTGGAAAAGTGCCTGTCAGTCGCTCTCAGCACAGTTTTGACCAGACCATGGCCTTGAAGCCTGTGTTTACTCATGGGGGCTGGTGCAGGCATGAATGACAGAAACCCATGTGGGTGTCCAGGGTTAACATGTGCTAGATCTTCTTTCTTTTTTTAGTTGGATCAGTTGATCATGGTTGTCAGTGAAAATTGTAAATCATTTTGTACTGTGGGTTAACACTAGCCTGCCTGTATATTTAAAATGGTTTCTACTCCCTTCAAATGTTGCACATACATGTCAAGGAAGAGGCAACCTCATCACTTTTGCTGTGTCTTGAAATGCAGAACCAGTTATTCACTGTCGGCAACCTTTCCTTGCACTGACATAACTGTGTAAAGTAGGCCAACGGTGACCCACTAACTGTGCCAGATAATGATGACTAATATATGTAACCCTAAAACACCAAGGCACCATTGGAGATGTTTTGTAAATATTTGTTCTGGAGGGTGGTGAGACAGGAAGGACAATGATCTGCACAGGATCCTCTCCCTTTGTACCCTGGCACCAGTATAGGTGCATCTATGGTACGTCTGTGAGTTTCATTTGAAGAATGTATTCCTTATCGACATGATCAAACAAGAAGTGTGTTGGTTTGAACATGTCTTGGAACCAGCCTCTAAACTTGATTCATTGGCCTTTTCATTCATTCAAATGAATGTACATTTGGTTTGTATAACTGAAATGGCCAGTCTTGTACATTATCTTTATGTAAGCAGAACAAATATCCTAATTCATTGGTAGTTAATCTAAGAAGTTGGGCAGGTGCGTGTTTATTTTAGTAAGTGTGTTCTTGCTCATCGGCGTACAGCTGTAATTTCTCACTCTGTCACACTTGTGATCTCATAAGCTTGTTACTTTCCTGTAATATCATCTAATATGGCTGCTGAGTCACATGAAGCTCTGCTCTTCTGTGTTCCTCCTTTTCACGTTTTTTTGCTGAAGCATAAAACTGAACAGAGAGAGTCTACAGCCTCGCATGCTTCTATCAGTGATTAATTAATGTGTTTTTAGTAATATTTTTTTTTTATGAATAATTTTAAATGCCAGATGTAGGTGTTAATATGACTTAAAAATGCCATAATCAACATAAATGATCATATTGTTAAATCTCAGTTGTTTAATAGCTGATCATCGGTAAATCTGAATTAGGGGGAAGTAATTTTGTGACATCAAAAGGAAAATGTGAATAACAGCTTTAGGATGTTTTGCTTGACTAGTTTGTCATAATATTTTAAGTGCGTTGCTCTGTACGTTTTAATTCATTTGCCATTCCATTCTGTGAAACTCCAGTCGACTTTTATAATAAGTTATTCACCATTTTGTATATTGTCTTGTACATACAATCCTTGCAAAACCATATCTATTTTATTTGTTTAAATAAATTAAACTCTAAATGTGATTTTAATTTGTGTTTAAAGTAATTTAGTCTCTGATAATATGTCTGTCATTGAGAAATACAAACCAAATACAAACTGATGCAGGTTGGTCTGTATCAACTTTCATATTCTGAGATTTTGCTGCATTGTTGACAAGGTTATTGTTCATTGTTCACCTTTAAATGTGCATTGTAACGGCGTGACTAGAACCATAGTTAGTGTAGGAAATGGTTGAACTTTGCTCGTCGCCAAAAAAAATTAGATATTAATTCAAGTCAGCTTATCTGCAAATAAGTGGAATTCTTTCCCATTTCCAAATAATTCGTGTTCCAGAAAGTCATTCAGGGGTGAACTTATGTTTACATTTCCAATGATGCTGAACAAACAGCGATTATACTAGGCATACCAGCTAGTTGGTGATGGGATAGGATGCACATGGACACTATAGTCCCAAGGTTTTGTTCCTAAGCCTGTTTTTTGTGCAAGCCTGGGACAGATCACTTTGATTATCAGTGTTGTAAAGAAGGATGGATGGACACTCAGTCGACCAAAAATAGTCATATTATGTGTTATATAATAAATGTGTGTTATGTTTGTCGTCCCCAACATCCTTTGGTGCAGTTGGATGGATTAGTAGTGTTGCTGCACTGTTGTGTGGCCTGAAAAGTCCAATCACTCCCCTGTGCCTCAAACATGGGCTGGCAAACTGCTCATAACAAACCATCACACACCGGCAGACTGGACAAGACAAATATGACTGAGGTCTAAAGTTGTACACTGATGTAAAAGTGCTTTTTCTTTCAAGTGAGTTCTTGCTGTAGGCATAAACCCAGAACAAAGTGTTCTACAGTATCCAGAATCAAGAAACCTCAAGCCAAGGTGCCATGAGCTGCTTAAATCTTACACAGATATGTTGAATGAGAAATCACACGCAACATACAGCAGCCAAGACTAACATCTCACAATTTCCTACGAGATCTCCCAAATATTTGACAAATGTTCTTGGAAGTTGTGCCGATTAAGTTTCTCTCTGAAGCCTCTGATCCTTCCTACCAGAGGAAGGAGGAGTGGAATCCAACAGGCTGGAGAATTTGCTGTTTATGTTTTGTGTGAGAGAGTGTGAGAGAGACTGATGCTGACAGGGTGAGTTGTTAGGTTTAAGTTTGTGAGCGTGTGTGCAGACTGTGTGTGTAGACCGTGTGTGTAGACTGTGTGCAGACTGTGTGTGTAGACCGTGTGTGTAGAGTGTGCAGACTGTGTGCAGACTGTGTGTGTAGACCGTGTGTAGACTGTGTGCTAATCGATTCGGAACAGCAAGCCTGTTCCCATCATTTACAATATAGATCTGCTCTTGTAATTTTGGCAACACTTTACTTCAAAGTTACATTATTGACAATGTAACATGATCACTAATGTCATATAGATATCTAGGATCATATTGTTGTTCCATAGGTACTGCTATGTAACTAGACTTTATTATGACTGAGTATTTAGTTCTTCCGCAAGTGAGTCTTGGTATAGGGGGGTTATCCAGGGGTAAGTAAGTTTACTTACTGTCTTCCTTGGCATTTCTAATGACCTGTACCACAGACACTTTAAACAATTTAATCATATTGTATTTCCTACAATTTTAGTATAGGTATTGTTATGTAGCTACAGTTTAGTTGATATAACTGTAATATCAAGTCTCACTAGTGTGTTTTCAATGTTTACACACACAAGGTCAAGTCTCGTAGGAGACATGCTGGGGCAGTTTTGCTCAAACAGGCCAGCAGCATTCAGAGTCACACAGAAGCTGTGGTGGAGAGAGAGCTGCAGCAGACCTGTTCCTGCCACAGAAGCTTCCGGAAAGGAAACTTTTGGACACCTCTGGTGAAGTGGGGCAGGGGTTTAGGGCAGGTGCTGGGAACACTGGGAGAAGGGTATTGGCAACGGCCCAACTCTAGTTTACTGAGTGTAGACAACGGGAAAGGAAGGGTTGTTTTGGAGGATAAGAACAATGTGTTTACTTTTCCTCTCGTGTGGTATGGGCATTGTGTGCTTAGAGGAAGGACATGGGTGTCTATGCCATGTCGTTAATTCATAAACAATGCCCAACACCTAAATACACTGCACATGGCTTGGCTTTATAATAAAATCACTGTAGGAGTAAATGTAAAAGTAGAAAGAATGGATTTCTCTATACATCCTTACTTGACAATGTCAGGTCAGGGTGAATGTGTGCACAATGTTACATGTAATTATATCAATAGACATTATGTTTTGTTACAGTCTCATTCAGAATAGTGCCCTCTGCTGGACAAACAATTATCAACTATTTGTGTGTTATGATGTTATAGTGAAGAACATCAGCTGTTCTAGTTTCATAAAATATTCTATATAAGTCAAAGCCAACATTGCATCAAAATGTCCTACATGTATTCATCTCAATGGGAACCTGCAGGTTTCACATACAATATATATTTATATATTATTAAAATCAGGCTCAAACCTTTATTTGAAACTTAGAGCGTAATTCCTCTAATGATGCAAATTTAAAAGAAATTGTTAAATGTAGTTGTCCTTTAATGGGTTGTTAGCAAGGAGTCTTGTTTCAAGGCATGAAAAACACATAACAAAACATTTGTTAATTTCCATTTATAAATTAAGACGCATATATATTGGACCAATGCCTCCCTCACAATATCACATGATGTTGATTGGTCAAGTGCTGGTTTGAAGAGAAATTCTCAACAACAAAGAAACAGGAAAGTACATCATGGCAGACCTTGTTTGGTCCCTAGAGGACATCATGAGGGAGGCTGGAGGCTGGAGGCTGTTTACTTACACAAAGTGTTGTTTCAAAGTGTGTTTTTTAAATCTTCAGGTTGATCTGTTTAACCATTAGCAAAAAAGTTGTACTAACTAAAGGAGTCCGACTGTTCGACAGTCAAAAGTGATCAATTAATCATTTATGAATGAAAGTCTTCAAGAATCACTGGTTATATATCAGTACATAAAATACCCATAGACCATCTGATACCAATACTGTTTGTCATTGCAATATCATCTTACATTTAGTCATTTAGCAGACGCTCTTATCCAGAGCGACTTACAGCAAGTACAGGGACATTCCCCCCTGAGACACGTAGGGTGAGGTACCTTGCCCAAGGACAAAACGTCACATTGGCACAGCCGGGAATCGAACGGGCAACCTTCTGATCACCAGCTCGAACACCCTAACCACTCAGCTACCTGACTCTTGTTTATTATGTTGAAAACAACTTGCATGATGTTTGCACATCACTTTGGATCCATTCAAATATCAGACTGGCAACTTCCTTCCCGGCGTCAAGAACAAAGGCATGACGGATTCCATTTTCACACAGTTTAATGTCTCCATGTGGGAAGTCCCGCTTCATGTCTTGGTAGTACTGCACAGGGCACCAGTGGTCAGTCGCTCCATAATAAAACACCAGCTACAAATGTTCAAACAGAAGTTAACGTTAACAGCTGTTAAAGAACAGTTCCTACAGATTTTAAATCACATCAGTGTCTTCTCATTATTCACTGAAAAAGCTAAACAGCTTGTTTTGATGACAACTCTAATACTTATTTTGACTACACCACTACCACTACCACATTTTAAGGATGCAAAAGGGAGTGAGCCCATGTCTGAAACTAAACGTTACCTTGTTAAGGTTTTGATTGATGGTAAAGTTGTCTCTTGCCAGAACCTTCCTCATCTCTTGTCCACCCATGTACATTGCATTGGCTAAAAAGAAAATGTTTATATCATGTACATTAGTGGGGTTTTAAATGAGCTAAACACTAGATAATGTATGCACCGATGTGATAGTGAGCTTCTGTAGAGTTTCCCCTTGGGGATCAATAAAGTATTTCTGATTCTGATATTGCAAACATATTTATGAGTGAGCTTTCCAGGTGATTTGTGAGAATTACACTGAGATCATGAACACCTTTATGTTTTCATTGCTGATCCACAATGCTAATGAACTAGTCCTTATCCTGTAACTCAAACACATCCAATCTGTGAGAAACTGCAACAACAAAAAACAACAACAACAACTAACAATCGGACAGTTTGGTTGCTCGACTCACCAGCACAGTCGACACTAATGAGACTGACAGTAGCAGGTATGACAGTGTGGTCCAATGAGCGCAGCCCACTGAAGACCAGCTTCACTAGGGCAGCCTTGAGTGTGTCTGGCAGCAGAGACAGCAGGAAGATGGGCAGGTAGGTGAAGTAGCGCAGGTGACACAGGACAGGGGTCATCAGCTTCCCCTGGGGAGTCTGGGCCATGCGCTCGATCGTAGGGAACAGGAGGATGGACTTCACCACCTGCACAGGAAACAAGCAGGGAAACAGGAGTTCATGGAAGACATTTGAGTGACCATGAATATAAAACAGCAGCAGGGTTTGTTCTCTCAGCAGTCTCCTTCAAACTGATGACTGTAATGGGAACATTCATGCTGTCACACAACCACAGTACATGAACCTTGTAGATAATGTCACACTCAGGTAGTCAAGCATCACAGCTCAATTTGAATAATCTACGAATCATCTCTGCGTTGCTATGAGACGTGCAGGATGGAAACAAATCTATGAACCATATAAATTCCAGCAATATTTTGCAGCCACCTTTGACACGGGGCAAAAGAGCCATGGAAATTTATTACCCCTGTTTAGTCTCGCCAGCGTAATCAGTCAACCATAAATATTATCTTTGAAAACCATAGAGATAGAGTGTTTGATTCCAGGTGATAAGGAATACCGCCTTCCATCGCAATACATCAAGGCTGATGACAGGTTATCTGCATAGAAGACATTCAAACCCTTTTTGATTAACCATCAACTGGTTCTCTTTAGTTAGGGTCCATCAAGACTACATTCCTATAAACAAAGAAAGGGGGGGGGGGGCGAAAGGTCAAAGGGCAGTTGTCTCTTAGGCCCCTAACCTATCTTTAATAACTTTTCACTTTCCTGAGAAGGTATTCTGATAGATACTAGAAAGGTGATGTGGACTTTGCTTCTAATAAGTGAAGAGGGTCCATGGGTCCATATGGTCCAACTCCATATTAGTACGCATGGTCTTGGGATGGGATGTCCAATAAGATCATATGAGGTAAGATGATCAGGTGTCCACCTACTGTTGGAAATGTACTGTAGTGTGTCACTTGGAGTTTAGGGATGACTCTATAAGATACTCCCACATCAGTCAATCATGATCAGAACATCTTTCACTGTTGATGCAACTGGATTAGTAGTGTTATAGCGCCCTCTGATGGTTATATGTGGCGCAGTCTGCGTGCGTCTCCTCGAACACACACACACACACACACACACACACACACACACACACACACACACTACTTTTAATAGTTTTATATACCCCTTTATGTATAGCTATTTCCCCACAGTCCCTCCAGCACACCTGATTCCATTGAATGGTCATTATGAGGCTTCCACAGAGATTGATTACAACCAGGTGTTAAAATCAGGTGTGCTGGAGCAGGGAAACATCTAAAACCTTCAGGACAGCGGACCCTCGAGGACCAGAATTGCACACCCCTGGTTTAGATTATATGAGGGCAGAGGCAGAGAATGACGGTTTAAACTGCAAACATAAGAGACCAGACACACCTGAAGTTCAGGATCCCTTTTCATCATGTCCAGGATGATGTAGCAACCAATGGAATGGCCTATAAGAACAAGCTTGGTATCTCTTGGAACATGATCCCTAAGGAAGGCAAGCTTGTGTTCTATCTGACCATTGAGACCAAACACATCATTCACTGAAGTCTCAGGTGGATCTGGAGAGAAATCAGAACAAAAGTCTGTTTTTAATAGCTTCTAAAGTAAAACAGAGATGTTAAGTTGGTTTAAGTGGCTAATCATGCATTTAAATACTCTATAATATTTATCATGATTTTCTACAGAAAAATTAGAGGCTGTGATAAAGTCTGTCGTTAGCTGGTCTATAATGCTAACAACCCAAAAACCTTCAATTTCCTCCCTATATCACTGAGACAAATATTAAACCTTATAAATATCCTTTACTTCCTTTAATCAATCTAAAGAACCAATGAGAGACACCATATTGGATTCTAACACATCTATAATATTTGTTGACATATTCCTAAAATATAAAATATCTGATTTAACCTCAGATCTTTATTTAAATAAGTGGCAGACATGGCTACAGTAAATAACAAGCTTGATGTTTACTGACAAAAAGCAAGGAGTCTACATCTGTGTTTTCTGTGTCCAACTTTTTGAAAAAACGTCAGTTAGTTTTCTGTGTGTACAGTGAGTATGTAGGGTGATGAATGTCACCGACCTTCAATCATGTCCATAGTGTCAGGGGGCACACAGTGTCCAGCATGGCTCACTGCCCACACAGGATAACGCCTTCCAAACTTCTGATGAAGTGTTTGCATAAAGGTCTTGTAAAAGCCAACAACTCCTGGGTTACCTGGAGAGAAAAGGTTTACATGGATCAATGAAAAAAGCAAATATATATACATATTTAATAACAGGGAGTCAAGCGGCTGAGTGGTGGGGGAATTGGGCTGGTGATCAGAAAGTTGCGAGTTTGAGTCCCAGCCATGCCAACATGATGTTGTGTCCTTGGGCAAGGTACTTCACCCTACTTGCCTCAGGGGGAATGTCCCTGTACTTGCTGTAAATTACTCTGGATTAGAGCGTCTGCTAAACGACTAAAATATAAATATCCTTGATGATGAGTTCATAAATGTATGTTCGTCCACTGTAGTCAAAAAAGGTATATTAATACAAACCTTTATTTAATAACATTACATACATAGAGCAGCAGGAGGTATCTAACTAGCTGTGTTAGCAATGTTATTTAACACTTAAATGCAAAACTATGGTCTGTGTAAACTATGTTTATTTTTTGTTTCGTTATTTTTAAATAGAGTCCAATGATTTCAGGAAGATGGTACTGCAAACACTATCACAGTTAGAGCCTCACCCAGTTAAACTCTTCTAAATTACATTTGTACAAAGTTTTGCTTCCAAACTTTTCACTGACTGACATAAACTGACCTGGAATGACGAGAAAAAGAAGTTCCGGGGGAGATTTCTGGGAGGAGCCTTGGTGTTGCTTGACGGAAGTGCCAACTTTGAGGACTTCAGTAAGAGCTCCACAGCAGTATACATACTCTGTGTTTCCCTCCACAGCCCCCAACACAGAGCTGTCCATCTCTAAACCAAGAGAAAGGAATAAACATGTCAACAGAGTGTCATAAACACTGATTTAACAGAGATAAGATCTCTTATCTCATCTCTTATCTTATAGATTTGACTATGCTATGCATTCTTGTGCATGCAATACATGAGGTTTATAAACATGCCTACTCCAACAAATATGGATACAGATCTTTCAGTAATGTTTTTATGCATTCCAGAAATGTAGAATTGAGAAGTCTAGACAGTTTAGGTAAAGTGCTAGTAAAACTATATGAATATAATTACAAGTGTGAACATTTTAGTAAAACATTTTTTATATATTTAATTAATGTATTATTTATTATTTCAGATTCACATTGTCCATTTTGGCAAATAATTGAAAATATAATTTATTTATTATACATTCATTGCATTCTTGAATCGCACGTACATCTGCTATCTGTAATAAATCCCTGTTTTTCATGGCACCACAGTTCAAAAGGACACCAGTTTAAGCCAATAAAGGACAATGTTCACTTTAGATGATGATGAGCACAGACTGTACAAATTATATCATGCAACATGCAGAGAAAACACAAGGTCCAAGTTTACACACATCTCATGAATAACCTTTCAGTGGACACTGTATGCGTTATATTTATTTTGTTAGGCCAAGATGTACTAACCTTAGTCCAATATATAATTTTGGGATCGTGGACTATGACGTTTAATATTAAATAAAAATACACGTAAAAGATCTTAGCTTAACTAGTGATAGCTATTGCAAGCGCAAAACATAAGTAATTCTCAATAACAAGCAAGGTTTTCTTTGCCTTCAAATGATTGTTGAAGATAACATTGTTATGCCGATAAATTAAATATATATTCTAATAGTGACATACCACATGCAGATAAAGGGATTTACAGTTCTAACAGAGCAAAACCAAACCGCTTCTTAAAGCAATCCCATTTCCGGGTTACTGCCTGTAAACGTTTCAAAATAAAAGTATTTTAACGAACAAAATAGTAGGGCCTACTTTAACTCTTTAAATGTGTGTACACATACTTCAAACATCTTAAAAACATTCCATCTGAGGAAATTATTGGATGACTGAAATTTCTCGTTACTTTGAAACTCTTTTTACATTTTATGATTATATCAAAATAAGTGTTTGTTGCATTCATATGTATGTGTAACCCCATGAAACAAAACCAAATTAAGACCAAATTTCACATCAGTTCACAACATTGCCCAAAATATTTACAACCAGTCCAATATAATGTACTGTATGTAGAAGGAAATAATAAAGTATTCTGAATCTGAAAACACACAGCATTGAAACTGATATAACTTGTTTTTCTTGTGGAGATTCCTTATATCAGATTGAGACGTGTTTGTTATTAGGATTCCTCCATCAGGAGGAAACCTATTGTTATTGTAGGAATTCCGAATCTTGTAGCATTGAAGTCAATAACAGCCCTTGGATCACAGCAGTAAAAAGTTGAGATTTTTGGCATGGTGAAACAGTACAACATTATGAACTACCACACCCATTTTGGTCCACTTGAGACTTTTGGTCCACTTGATTTTTCTTTGCTACTACTCCTACAACATTTGTCCAATCTTCCCCAGGATTGGCAGTTATCATCGTCAGAGGAACCCTTACAAAAGTTATCAATAGGATTTTTGATGTTCAAAATCCTTTGTCCGTTACAGCACAGAGGGATGTACATCTTGGATGTATTCACACCAAACATGCAGATTGCATTTTGAATTACATATCAATTTCATAAACTGTTCTAGGAGGAATCCACCATCGCTGCTTGCAGCTATATTTAATATATATCTTTATATTTTCATATATACAAATCAAACCAGAGTCCTATAATTATATACTAACAGTAATATCTGGCTGTATGGACATTTGTAATTTGAGTAAATCACAGTAGTAGAAGTCATTCATGTCTCATTTAGTTAGTTATCCAGTCAGTGGGAGGTCCTTGACCCCTTCTGGCTCTGGGGTTCGAACAGCAGGGTCGTCATCCTGGCAGTCCTCTGTAGAGCTCCTCCAACGCTTGACATGGGCGTTAAGTCTCTCCAGGATATCAATGGAGTGGTTAATAATGAGGGCCAACCAAGCCAAGCCAAAGAAGATCCATGAGGCCATGAGAACACTGTACCAGCCTGGGTAGACGATGTCAGGGTTACTGTCTACAGATGTGGGATGGATGGTGGTAAGGGAACAGTCAGACAATTAGAGTTAGCGTGGCTAGGTGAACTGATTGAACTCACTCTTCATGTAGATGTTTCTAATTCACTGACTAGATGATCTGGCAAGACATCTGGCGAGAACTTTATCTAGGAGTCACCAGTATGTTTCTTTATTTGTACTATAATGAGCATGTGTCCTAACATAGCCTTTTGTACATTTACAATATTGATAGTGAGTGTTTCACAGGGTGAGATTACTGCTAACCTGTCTATAGTGTATTATACCTGCAACATAGTCACCGAAGCCAATGGTGCTGAGCGTGATGAAACAGTAGTAGATGCCCTTGGCATAGGTCCAGCCCTCCTGCTGCTCAAACACCATCATGGGCATCACAAAGAACAACATGCCTCCACAGAGGTAGGACACCAGGTGAACCAGGAACCTGGTGCACCTCTAATGAAGATGAACGGAACACAGCTTAGAATAACAATCTTATTTATTTTTTTCTAACAAATAAATGCTATTAAATTCCCACAATGTTCTTCTACATCTTAGCGCAGCCCCCCTCTCGACAGGTACCTTATACTCTTCATTGTTCTACGTTCTACAGTTCTCACCCTGTACTTGGTTTTTCCCTGTACAAAGTCACAGGTTCTCCTCTCTATGACCAGCATGTACTTCCCCACTCTGTTGAGCACCACCATGTTGAGCGGGATCCCAAACAGAGCAAAGAACACGCAGAAGATCTGGCCAGCTGTCGTGCGTGGACTCATGTTCCCATATCCTGAGACACAGAAGTACAGACAGATCCAACCAATCATTTATGATGATTAATAATGGAATGCATATCATATTTTGCTTAACATATGATTTGTATTCAGGGCCTAGTTATCTGAAAACAGTGGTATATTTGAACAGAGATGTGATCCATTACTGGGATAACTTCCCTGTGGTCCTACCTATGGTGGTGACTACAGTAGCCGCAAACACAGCAGAGCTGGAGAACTTCCAGAAACCATCCATTGTCTGATTGCCTTTCAGACTGACTCCAACTTTCAGAGCATCCAGAATCACCTGAGAATCACAATATGGACATATGGTTTCAACACCTTTAAACCTGCATGCACCTGTTCCATTAGTCCTTCATTCACCTTGTGGTCAGTTTTGTAATTGCATTACCAATATCTCATGTATACTGTACACTAGTTAGAACATTCAGGTCTTCTAGGTGGCCTTCCAACTAACTATGTTTTTAGTCTTAACAGTGAAGTGAAGACACCAGTCCCCCAGACGCTTTCTGAAAGGTCTCTATTCACCATCCTTTCATATTCGTAGCAATTCTGAAAACTATACTTTCATTCCAACAGTGAATTAATTAATTGTTAAAATTGTAATGTAATCTAAAATATCTTACCATTCTAAAACAAAGCCATGAATTGTCTTTGAAACATGAAGCATATTTGGCCTGCACCACCATATCCAATTCTATTATTATTTTATTCCATATTAATTCAGTATTTTCTCTCACCCCTGACGCTGTATCCAAACCGTCCTGTTTCAGACAGGGGTAGGTGTTCAGTAGCCTGGTTTTCCTCTCCAGAATACGACTCACATCCTCCTGAACCAGACGTCCTTCCAACTTCCAGAACACCACCCCGCCGATCAACACATAGGCCACGTACACTGCTCCCAGGATCAGGATGGAAGGCACTTTAACCTGGCTGCACTGCTGCAGGAGGCTCATGGTGGTGCTTCACTGAGCTAGCACCTTAATCTGACTTGTATGGCCAGGCTGAAGAAGCGTAGTGCTTAAGCCTGTCTCCTTCTCTTCCCATGCAACGTAGGCAAAACAATCTTAGACCAAACACCTGTTTCAAGCTCTCTATAGCCAGATATGCAAATATTAAGGTAAAGTCATCATCCTACCTTAAGGTTAAGGTAGGATGATGACTTGAAGGACTACAAGGTCATTATTGGACATTGGAAAAGACTTTATATACATAAGAACCAATACAAAATTCAAGATGATTATAACCAGACATGAAGGTGTTCATGTTTTCAACAGTGGCAGGTCCTTATTGCAAGCTGTCAAAAAGTCGAAGATGGCCAAAGCAAAACATGTAACCGATCCCTGAAAACCAAACCATTTACATAAGCCAAATTACCCTGCAAAGATCGAAATTCAAACAGCTAACTCCTTCATTTTAAAAAGCTGAAAACATGACATGTTGGTAAGATTGTGACCAAGAAATTTGACCATGTGTGCAAATGTTTACTTCAGTGAGGCCTGTCAAACAAATTGTCCTTCCGTCATGCAAAGAAGCCATTCTTCTTCGCCACAGAATCTGTGTTAGATTGTTAAAGTGGATGTATGCAGTGGTTTACTCATCTCGTTTTAAAGATAAGTCTAGGTTGTCCACTGAAGAACAATATATACAATAGAACAATATATTTTTTAGACTCTCACACTGGGATGTTTGATAATAGTCTAAACTAAATGAATGCCTGTAAGTATCTTCCCTGGCATTAATACAGACATTGACTTGACTAAAGTCTGGTGGAAAGGATGTTCTGACAGAATCTCCACTTTCATTGTCTTCTTTCCTTGAGATGAATTACATAAATTATAAAACATGTCTAAAGATTTCATCATGATTTATTAACTACTTGAAACACATCTTTGTTCTACAAATGTTGTACGCATCCATTCATGTTGATGTTAATCCGAATCATCATGAATCATTTGGCAGTAGTTTGTTCATGTGTGTGTGCGTGTGTATGTGTGTATTTGAGTTACATTTATTCATTTATGTGGTCTGTATGACACACACATGTATGCGTGTGTGTCTGCGTGTGGGAAAGAGAGACAGGCAGATTTGTCAGATCATATCCATCCAAATGAATTAGGATAACAAAATGCATATTTCTAGACACATCATTTTCTTTAAAAACTTTTCTTAAAAGTGCTGATAGTTTACCATGATCCAAAAAGGAACCTGGAAACCACTGAAGTCGTTTTTGCAGGTCTTGTTGCTTTGGTCTTTCATCTTTTCTATCCTGTCTGTATAGTTAGGCCACATACAGACCACATATTTGACCAGACAGTGGAGACAGTACCAGAGTGAGTGATTCATTCTCTCATTGCATAGTCCTGGTGAGCAGGGATTGCCTGGCTCTGATGAAAGCCTGGATGTCTGCATCTGTCTGCTTGTCCCCAGTCAGAGGGAGGGAGGAGAGTGGAAGTTCAGAAGATGACAAGACTCTAAAAGGAAAGACACACAAATGAACATGACAAGTTTTAACCTTTACACTGTCCCTCTCTCTCTCCCTCCTTTCAAGTGCCTTACTTTCACTAATTCATTTGAATGAAAGCTTTAACACACTTACATTTGAAAGACATATTTCTATTTTACATTAGGATTTATTACCCTTCAAAAATCAAATCATCAAAACAAATTTAATCTGTGTACTTATTCTTCTGAAATGCTTTCATTGATTTCACCAATTGATTTGACCAACACTGAGACAGTACTGTACTGCCCTCTGCTGGCTGGCAGTGGCCAGTGTAAGCAGTCATATCTCCCATGGCAACACTAGAACAGATCCCTGCATATCAATAACATTGCTACGTGTCATTATCAACCTCCTTTTTGCAACACATTTTGAGCTACAATCAGTCACGGGTGTTTGAGTAAGAGGGTCAAAGTTCAAGGCACAATGTTGTGGCAATTTTGTACTTAATATATGTTCTTTTTAAGTATGAAATTGCGATTGAAGGGCAGAGTGTTCATAGTGTGGATTCTGATAGTTCCATTGTGGTGGCTGCTCTGCGGAGGTCACTCTTACCTGGTCAGGGGAGTGTCAGGTGAGAGGGGCTCTACTGTCTGAGACGACCATGCAGAGCTTTGACCCCTGGGGGAAATATCTGACCCTGGAGTCTGGAGTTCTGATGACTGGTGAAAAACATCACAGGAGGAGATGTTACATGTTTACGATTACTTTATGTTTACCTTGACAATAGTATTTTATGGCTATTTTTATACATTATATATGGAAAATGTATAATTTAGGGTTTTATATCTCAGAGGCCTTGTTGAGGTCATGTAATTAGATTAGATTCAACTTGTCATTATGCATGTAAAGATACAAGGAAATGAAATACAGTAATAATTAAACCTGTGAGGGATTATACCTGTATGTGTGATCCTTTCTAAATTGTAAGGTTACTTTAACTACTATGTATTGATCCATCAAGTAAAACCTTTGTAGGCTCATAGAATCGGCTACGTAACGAAATGGTAAATATGAATCCCCATATCTCACTATATAGAAACACGTCTGGCTCACATGCCACGTGTGTCAATGTAGGTTTCTTTGGTTTAAACATGTGAAAGTAAGTAACCTTGAGCCTGTTTGTTTCCTGGTTCCACCACTCCTGGAAGTCTCTCTGGAGTTTGACCTTCCCTCTCTCCAACAACAGCTGCAGATGTTCAATCTCTACCTTCAGAGCCTTCAGGTGGCTAAAGGTGTCTTTGTAACTTTACAGAGAGAATATTGTATTAAAGTCACGAGTTAGTCTTCAAACAACTGTGTAACAGCACTTGCCAATGTCATCACACAAAACAAATAAACGACTCACATTTTCTTCTCTTTTTCAATCTGTTGGCAGAGACTTTGTTCCATCTGATCAGCCTCCTCAACCTCTGATGTCATTAAGGTTTGACCTGATGTTAAACCTTAAGTAAACATGCAGTGAATCATGTGTGGGCAGTGTTGAGTAATGACAGGATACAGCAGGTCAAGCTGGTGTTTGGTGAAAGACAGAACTCTGATTATAGGAAACAACATAAGAAATATAGGAAGGCAAGCTGTGATTTCAAGCTGTCCTTGAAGAAAAGAAAACACCACCAGTCAAATCTCTGGAAAACCTGACCAGATTATTTTCACCCTGTTCCTCTTTACATTTAGCATTCATTTAGCAGACACTCTTATCCAAAGCGACTTACAATAAGTACAGGGACATTCTCCCTAAGGCAAGTAGGGTGAAGTGCCTTGCCCAAGGACACACTGTCAAATAGCCACAGCCGGGGCTCGATCTCACAACCTTTCCATCATGAGGCCAACACCTTAATCGTTGAGCCACCACTGGAAAGCAGGACTGAGATGTATTTTTTATTTTGAGTGGTTGTTTTTGTGCATGTAGAGCGCTGAGAACAGTGAGTCTCATTTTGGCAATAACATGAAGCTACTATAGCAGGAGAATGCAGACTGACAGGAAAATCCATCCATGCATGACTATTAAGATGATGCATATCTAGATGACTATCATTGGATAAAAGTTTCTGCTAAATAAAATGAATAAATGACTGTGAGGCAATCCTGCTATACAGTGGCTGATAAAATGTTGTGGCCGGTGTTTGATGAAGTGTGCAACCTACCACGGGCTGCTCTCTGGATCCTGTGCCTCTCCAGCTGTTTTTTCAACTCACCTGGGAGGAAGGTGAAAATGAAGAGTGACTAGAGAGAGATGTGTATATTTTGTCTGCCGAGGAAACTGTGTAGAGTTTAAGTGGAATGACCCTTGAACAGGTTTAGCTTCAGGATGTGTTGAACATGGCTTCAGTGTCAAATCAGAGCTGAGCGCTGGCTGACTTACTGACTCTGCTTCTGGACAGGTTCAGATGCTCCCCATTCACTTTGGCCTCTGTAAACCTGCAGAGAAGAACCACAGCAGGTTTAAGGTTGATGGTCTTAGTGACAAACTAGATAAAAACCCCACAGAAGTACACCAAAAGTATAAGAACAGTACCTGACAGAGATACAACCTTGATAATGTAGTATACTAGTATTAACAATAAAAACCTGTTTTAAATATCTCTTCTGAAAGCCACAGCTGAGACTAACCTGTGTTTGAGAAGAGCTTTGTTCTTCTCAATAGTCAGACGATCCTCGTTGTCCCTCTTGAAGATCTCAAAGGCCTCTTGTGCACCAATAGACAGAGCTGGACCTGACAAGGATGGAGAACATGAATACTAATAAAAACTGCTAAAACACTTCATGTTTGTACTAATCTGCAAATAACCAACACTTTGCAGCATTGTCAATGACTGTGTTGGACATGGTGTTAATGTGTCAAATTGCATTGACATGAAAGAACCGTTCAAATAAGAGAGTATAGAGAAGAGTACCCACCTCTTCTCTTGTGGAGGGTAGTCAGTGTGTGGTGTTCAGACACGATGTCCTGTGAACTTCTCTCCTCATTCTGTGAGGATGAAGATGAGTCCAGCATGCTGGGGGAAGGTAGGCTGCTGCTCCTGGACATGGAGGCCAGTTGAGCAGCAGCATCTTGATTTCTTTTCTTCTCCTTCTTCAGCATGCTAACAAGGACACCTGTTTTGCTTCAAGTTGAAGGAAAAGTCGGTCATCTCCATCTCTTCTCATTTCTCACTCTCATCAGTGATGTAAATGTGATTTGCGATCAGTGAGGTAAATGAATGTAAAGTGAATGTAATTTATTGCCCTGTACTTGTACCTGTGTAATGACAATAAAGTTGAATCGAATCTAATCTAATCTAAAATGACAAAACTGAAGTGAGAACCAAAGTGGCCGCAATGGACAGTCTGAAGTCTAGATCCAACACAACCTGCCATGCTGAAAGATAAGATCTTATATAATGTATTATATTAACTGTTATATAAAAATGTATGTGTTGGATTTAAAGAAAGTCAAACTTTGTCAACACAGGAACACAATAGGCAGGATACTGATTTCATTATCCCGATGAGTTAAAGCTTCCTTCAGCTTGGTCAGTTCCATTACGTGAGGGCTATCCTGGGGCTTGGACAGTCCAGTCCCTCCTGAGGATGAATGATCATCACCTCCACTATGACCAGGCAGCCTCTCCCTTACCTTTACCTGCAGGAAAATACATCACATACACTGAACTCAAGTATGAAATAAAAGGACAAACTTTTGTAAAGTTTGTTGCTGAAAAACTTGATGAACAGGCATAATTGTTTACAAATATACATAATAATCCTTAGGATATACTGTCAAAAGTTTCAATATGATCTACAAATGTCAGTTAAAGGGAAAGAAAGACAAACAAACAAATAAGACTGAATACCTTCAATAAAGAAAAGCAGAAATGGATTTTTCTCATATCTGGCCCCAATCCCAATGACACTTCAGGATCAGGGTCCTCTAGAAAGGCTTTGACCAGCTCCTCCAACCTGAGAGAGATCAACATGAAAACGCATTGAAACAATCTGATACACCTTCAAAGATCACAGGTAGCATGTAACTCTATTGGAAGTTGTTGCTTAATGGCTGGGAATTTACCACAAATCTATGTCCATGTACAACAACTGCCTACCACACACAAAAGGTAACTTGTTTTAAGTAAAAAAAGTAGAAACAACAACATACGTTTGGATCTCCTCTGGTGTTAACTGCTCCTCCCTCTGCTCCCCTGTCAGCATCAGGATTTCTTCTTTCAAGGACTGAATCTCTCTCTTCAACCGTCTAACCAGCTGAAAGTCAAATCACAGGCATCACATTGATCAAATACTACGAACAAACTGTCCTATTCAGTGAGGGATCTCTTCCTCTACAGACGGTTGGTGACAGAGGTGTAGATCCCAGGCTAAACAGAGTCATACAACAGGAGTCTGAGTCTGAAACACAGATATCCACAGTTCAACTCTGTTGACTTGGCATGTCAGTTTTTGCACTGATGAGCCACAGAGCCGGTAGAGTGGGACTGGCACAGCATCACAGGACAGCCAGGCAAAAAGACAGCAAGGGACCAGGCACAGCATGTTGTCAGGTGGACAGAAGGGACCAGGCACAGCATGTTGTCAGGTGGACAGAAGGGACCAGGCACAGCATGTTGTCAGGTGGACAGAAGGGACCAGGCACAGCATGTTGTCAGGTGGACAGAAGGGACCAGGCACAGCATGTTGTCAGGTGGACAGAAGGGACCAGGCACAGCATGTTGTCAGGTGGACAGAAGGGACCAGGCACAGCATGTTGTCAGGTGGACAGAAAGGGACCAGGCACAGCATGTTGTCAGGTGGACAGAAAGGGACCAGGCACAGCATGTTGTCAGGTGGACAGAAAGGGACCAGGCACAGCATGTTGTCAGGGTGTGGCTTCATGTTTATCTAGCTGATTAGTAACTATCCAACAAAGTGGAACCCCTTTATCATGAGGGAAAAGTGCTGCATTGCTGTAGCGTGCTGACATACCAGAGCAGGGTCCAGTTCTTCATTCAGCACAGCTTCATTCTTGATAAGAGCCACACGCTGGGCAAAGCGACATGTTGCGATGGATTCCTGCAACATCAACAGATGGATCAGACAGCCCCGATTCTTTCCATCTACCTCTAACATTCATCTTACTACGTATTGATGACAGGATATACCACCAAGGATTTTGTAAACAGTGGAGATGTAACACTAAACATGTCCATATAACATGTTTACATACAGGGTTGGTTCTGACTTAGTGATACAACACAAAACTCATTTTTAAAATGTATATAAAACATTTATGAATGCAGACTTGCTATATTCAATCAAATGAATTGGGCTATTTAGTCATTTGGTCAGAGGGTGAAAGTGTGTCTTACTTCTACATTGTTTTTTTCCACAGAAACAGTGGCGATCATTGTGGTCATGCAGTTCCCCCCTAAACTGTCCCTCAGTACAGATGTCATCATGGAGTTCCTGTAGGGGATGTGACTGCGATTCTTCTCTGACAGGGCGATAATCACCTGTGGAATGGGAAGGAAAATTATATATTTGTTGGGAAAACATAATACGTTTTTTTTGTTACATACATTTAAATGATACAAAATGAAGGTTAAAGGTTTTTAATGGACTGTTTATATACTATATTGCTGACAATGGTAGTGATATGGCTAGTCCATTAAAAACACCTGAAAAAAAAACTATATAATTATAAACCATGAAAAAAACCTATATAACAAATAAACTGAACTTAAAACTATCAATAAACTCAAACCTGTTCTAGGTAGTGCAAAGAGAGGTTGATGTACTTGGCTTCAGTCAGTTGCTGCCCACCCACTCCAGTCTTGCCCACTCTCTCTGACCCAGCCAGGTCAACCAGGTGCAGTTTGGAGCGCCGTACAAGGGCAGTTCCAGGCTCACGTCCACAAATATGAACCGTAAAGATGCAATGAGAGCGTGTGGATGCCTGGTTCATAGGAGTCTAGAGGGAGTGCCAAATGAAAAGACAGGGTTCAAAGAAGACAGAAATGAAAACAGAAACCGGAAATATTGCATTTATTTTGCAATATCCCTGTGTAACAAACTGTTGAACAAATTGATTAGCCTGATCATCATTATTATTCAACTTACTTCTGCAATCATGCGGTTAGTGTCCCCCAGGAAAAGCAGATTCAGAGCCTCTTCCTCATTCCCTGAGGGCTGGAGGGACAAGTTCCTCAGATGAATATTCTGGTCAGGGTCCTCCATGATGGTCACCTTCCTGTTTACAAAACCACAGTAACACCAATGAGGAAACAGGGAGAACATTTCTACATCTACAAGAATAACAGAATAAGAGCAGTTTAATTATTCAACACAGAAGACTGCATTCTCTGTATACATGATGCGTTATTAAGATCCTGCTGTGATAAAACTAATGATAAGAGTACAAAGTGAAAGACTCAGTTCTTACGGTAAGTCCTCCAGATGTGAGGCTTCATGTCGGGGGTTCAACAGGTCATAACCCACTTCATTGTAGATCTCCAGGTAAGATATGTGTGTGCTGTACACCATGTTATTGTTATCGTTCTATGGATGAATCAATCACAACACTATGTTGTAGATTTCTCACTCGGATAACTTCTACTGTAGGTTTGTTAATTATACTATCATTACGTTGAAGCTGGTATAATGTATGAAAATAAATACACATTTGAATTTGTGCTAAACAACTTGATTCCAGTAGAAATGAGGAGTATTAAAGAGTGACCTGGCTGAATTGCTGATAGATGTAAGACAGTGTCCGAGGTATGATGCCTCTGTCATTGTAATGTTCTGCACCTCCTGTGATGGTGAAGGTCTTCCCACTACCAGTTTGTCCGTAGGCAAAGATCGTACCATTGTATCCCGCTAATACTCTGGCAAAAATAACATGTAACAAACTGTTTTAACAAACTACAATATCCTTTTCAAGTTTTGAAAATAGATAGATCAACTAGCTGGTGGATTCAAAAAAAAATGTTGCATGTCTGGTAATTAAATTTCACCCTGGTTTTACTTGTCACAGCATATTAAAATGTACTGTAGATAATAGATTCATGATGAAACTCCCACCTGTCTGCAACAGGTTTAGCAATAGTTTGAAAAATGTCCTCTTGACTGGCTGCATGATCAAACACCTTCTGGAAGCTGAAGGTAGAGAGAGAAAGCAATGTTCCTACACTGATATTAATAACCTGACAATTGTACTCCAGAAATGCACGAAGATGCATGGCTGTACATCACCTGAACTTGTAACTCTCCTTGCTGTTGTTAATGAAGCCGGAAGCCAGGTCTTTAGGAACCACAAACTCCAGATTACAGCCTGCCTGCTCATCATGGTCCACAGAGTAAACCTGATCAGACAAAAGACCATGTCCGTACAGGAATCAAGTTTTAGACTCTGTTTCAGATTACTGTGTTTTATGCCAACACAACATTAGTTTGCTATCACCTGGATGAAATAAAATAGTATAATGAAGTATGACATATCTCTGATAAGAAAGAGCTTCTAGATACTCTGTAGCAGCGAATACGCTGTAATGTCGAAAGACTTTCTGTAGAGACAAACTACCGACTCTAGTATTATCTCTATACTCACCGACGTTAGTTTCTTTGTGGGTTTGACTCGGGCATATATCTTAATAGTGTTTTTGATCATATTCATCAAATGCACGGACGCTAGGATCACAGTATTATACTTTAGTCTTATAACTTCTCCTTCCTCCACCTTTGTATGCAGCTTGCAGCACTTGTTGTTGCCAGGTGATGAACTGTCACGTGACGGCTGGTTTAACACTTTTTCACTCTTTACAGTTTAAATCAGGAAAATAAAAGCAATTAATCTAAGCATCAACAGAAACAACTACTACAACAGCGGCTCTGAGCCAAGTATTTAAATGCATGCATCAAAACATCTCTAAAGTAGGCAAATCTAATTGTATTGGTCCACTCCTAATACCACCACCGTAATCCCTCCCTAACCACTATCTAGTGCACTACCATGGATCCCTGTGCACTACATAGTGACCCCGCCATTTTGTAGTGGTGTTCAGTAGTGAACGTCTATGGAAGACCATTTCCGCCACAAAAAAAAAACAACAAAAAATGAAAGAAAGAAAAATAAAATTCCTTGTTCAAGAACACTATCTCATACACACGATCTCATAATTATGAGATACTAAGTCATAGTTATGAGATAAACAGTGTTCTTGAACAAGAAAAAAACATTCTGTTTCCTTTTTATTTTATTTTTTTGTGGCGGAAATGGGCTTCCATAAACATCTGACGGCATTGCGTTGGTACGTTTTAATGATGCATTTCGTACGCAGTCCAGACTTTAGACCATAGATATACGGTCTACTCTCTCAAGAAGCGTGAAACGAGAAGGGGACGTTTCATATTAGGTTTAAAACATCATATATTTATCAACTTATCTGAGAATCTCGGTATGTAGCTTTAGTTCGAGTTTGGACACGTCATTGAAATGTACTGTATGGAACTAAAAATACGTTGACACTGTGTCAAAACTGTCTCAAATCTGTGTCAAATCAGTTATACATTTATTTCATCATCTTCATCATCATCATCATCTTCATCATGCTATGAACTAAAAAATGCAAAGATTAATCAATCTTCTTACTATATTTTGATCTTTCAGCACACATTGAAAATGGTATCAGGTAAGTTAGACAACACTTTTTAAATTTGAATTGCATATTTTCTCCAGTGTTTAGGGTATCTCACTATCAAACACTGTTTTTTATAGGAAGTGTGGTTGCAGTTACAGCTGGAGCAGGTAATATACTGTATGATATCAGCAGATACAGGTAATGTACTGTATGAAATCAGCAGATACAAGTAATGTACTGTATGATATCAGCAGATACAGGTAATGTACTGTATGAAATCAGCAGATACAAGTAATGTACTGTATGATATCAGCAGTTAAAGGTAATGTACTGTATGACATCAGCAGATACAGGTAATGTACTGTATGACATCAGCAGATACAAGTAATATACTGTATGATATCAGCAGTCACAGGTAATGTACTGTATGATATCAGCAGATACAGCTGGAGCAGTAATATACTGTATGATATCAGCAGCCCTCTGTCCACAATACCATCAAACTTTGTTGTATGCCTGCCTGGCTCTGCCACTTGGTAGGACCAGGCTAGTTTACCTGCTGCCACCAGTACAAATGTTTTTTTGTTTGTTTTTTTGGTGCCGATCTATGCAAGCTTACAAAAGGAACACGTTACAGTGTAGTACATTACAATACAATACAGTAGGCTGTAAACTGAACTCAGAAGTGGCATCTGGTTTGTTCTGAGTAACAGGGGCAGCAGTACTCATGGCCCCAGTGGCCCTGGGGATGCTGGGCTTCACTGCTGGTGGGATTGCTGCAGGTTCCACAGCAGCATCCTTGATGTCTTCAGCTGCTGTGGCCAACGGAGGTGGGATAGCAGCAGGTAGCCTGGTGGCTTGTCTGCAGTCGGCAGGTAACGTTCAAAACATTCACATGTATTCATTTAGCAGACGCTTTTATCCAAAGTGACTTCCAAGAGAGAGCTTTACAAAAGAGCATCAGTCACTGATCATAACCACGAGATAGTCCCCAAACAATGTGGGTAGCCAGAACATGAAGCATGCATTGTGGGAAACCAAACCAAAGTGCCAAAAGGAAGAACCATAAGAGGATGCAGTCAAACAAGTTATAATTAAACAACATGAACCTCAAAGGTGCAAGAGTGTATCTGTAGGACAGCAAGCAGCAATAATATATGATATTAATAAAACATAATACCAATAGATTAGAGATTAGATAAACCTTTATTTGTCCTCCAGGGGTGGAAATTGCAGTTCATGTCATAGCTGTAAGGATTTGACTTTTTTAACCTATTATAGACAGATCCTGTTTTTCTGGAATTTCTGTTTGTATAATGTGTGTTCTACATGCATGCATGGAGCTGATGTACTGTAGCTGTTGTCCCTGTAGCTGCTGCAGGTCTGTCTGGCACAGCCACAGCAACTCTGGCCGGTGTGGGAGCTGCGACTGGAGCAGGAGTGAAATGGCTCTCCTCTAAGATCTGGAAGTAAACCCTTCACATCATGGATTAATTAAACAATGATGATTGCAGTTTCAATGTGCCTCAATGTCAGAAAATGAAATCATTAAAGGCCTGTAACAGAATTAACAGAATAAGGAGTAACCTTTGTATTCTTGTTTTGTGTGGTTTACATAATTGAGTGTTGCGTTCCAGTTTCCATAGAGGCATAGACTCAGAATTTGTTTTTATTCGCCATGCAAGTTACACACAGACTCAATAGTCATATTTTGATTTTTATATTTAAGTAATTGGGAAATATGAGTTTGATTGGAAGATCATTTCAAAAAGCATCTCTTGACTTTGGAGCTAACCAAAGCCTAGCAGAAATTAACAACCATCATTTAAACTAATGAAACAATTACACATACTTCACTCATTACAGGGTGCCGTAAAATGTTTTTAAAAGAGTTTTTCCAAGACTTTTATTTCTAATATCACATTACACAAATACCCAGGTGATTAACATTGGCATATATTAATAATGCTAATAATAATAAGTGCTGAAGAATTGTAGTGCTAAATTGTAGTGCTAAAAAGAATGGTTATATGCTTCATGGGATTATCTGCACTAGATATGCGATTCCTTCAGGGTGGAGTGGTGAGTTAGGATGGTCAGATGAGTACAGCAGCTGCAGCCCCTATCGCCGCTCCGACACTCCCCAACGCTGCCGTCCCTGCTGCACCCAGACCAGCAGCACCTTGGAAAACAACAGCCACTCTCAGGGAGGCAAATAACACAGAACATGGCGTAGGACACGCTGGTGTACTCTCAAAAGTACTACTGAAGCACTACAATATAGGGGAGACCGGGATGAAAGTAACACATTTTGTTTTGAATGTCTGTAACTCAGTGGTTGTTTGTGCTGGGTCTCTCAAACTTTGATACATACTACCCATAACTGTTTTCTACAAATATAACTCACTTTCACATATTTTAAACAATCACAGATTATGTGAATTAGTGTCAAATACAAAGAGTTCCGTTGTTACAATCTACCCCACAACTGAGGTGAGATGTAACACCAGCTGGGGATGGATGTAACAATGAGAGGTAATTTGCTCAAATAAGATCCACACTATAAAATATTTACAGTTATTGTCCTGTGCCAACTGGTATGCAAATTTCCTGACCTAAAAGCAAGTGATCAGTAAACATGTTATCCCCATGAATGATGTATGACACCTTGGGGCAACAAGTAAGCCATAACAATTGTTTTGGATTGCTGTAAATAAATTATCTACCTCTTAATAATAGGTATAATAATTATGGAGATAATGTTTACCTGATTAATTGTTACCTCTCGAGGGGTTAACCCATAGAACAGATCAGCTGCTTCTGTTAAATACTCTGTCAAGAGTTCCTCCTGTTACAACTATCCCCACAACAAGCAGCCATTACATAGCTAACTGTTTAAGGTTTGTGAGTTTGAAGTTAGCATGAATACTGAGCATCAAATTAAACTAGAGAAACGGTTACTTTAGGTGATATAAATTGCAACTTTGCATCTACAGTAGAATTATCACTAGCCCAAAAACAATGTGGATTGAAAAAAAAACTTTCTTACCTGAAAATCCGTTTTTTGGTTGTAAAATTCAGTGTTGCTAACAGAGACATGCCACTTTTTGTGAGCTTGAAATGGAAATGGGAGTCTACGATATTGATGACTGTAGCTCTTTTCTAATTGACCAAACTGACAGTGTTACAACACTCCCCGGTCTCCTCTACCTATTCGTATATTTGATATTATTCCAAGTATCCAAGTATTGTGCACGTTCACATGTCACTGCACAAACAAGTGAAACTGTCTTTTTCAGACCTACCAACAGACTGCAGCACAGCCACTGTAGATCCAGCTGCCACAGCACCTCCGTTGGAAATAGCGGCTGCAGACATCAGACTGGCCGCCAGGGAATGGACAGCATCCCCGGTAGCAGTAAAGCCTATTGCTCCCAAGGCCACTGGTGCCAGTGCTACAGTTCCAGCTTGAAAGAGGGCAAACAGAATAAATGATTTACGTAAACAGAATATGTAAATCCACTGGTTTTTGGTGGGAGAGGGAAATGCAACAGACTATTCAATTGATAAATATGCTGACTTTCAAGTTTGAAGAGAGTAAAACACACACAAAAATAGCTTTATTCATATGTTACCGGTAACAGGTTCTATATAGAATTTTTTAATTATTAATTTAAAAGAACCCAAAGGAAGCCAAGCCAGATGGTTCTATGTGGAACCATTTATTGTCTCGTGATATTATGAATATCTTTTGTTTCATTAATGATAATAATATTTAAGGTTATAATAACCAGGTAAGTTAACCCAGCAGCTGATTCACAGAGTTGCAGGAATGCTGGGTATCACCTGGGAGTTTCACTCACCTTGGTCTGTCACATCACCAGGGGTCTGGAGAGGTAACTTCAGGTTTAACCCAATACAGAAACCTCTGGGTTAAACCTTAAGTTATCTTCAGGTCACCGGTGTCAGATGGCTCAATGGTTAAGGCGTTGGCCTCATGATCAGAAGGTTGTGAGCTTGAGCCCCCGCTGTGGCTAGATTACTTTGTGTCCTTGGGCAAGGCACTTCACCCTACTTGCCTCAGGGAAAAAGTCCCTGCACTTTCTGTAAGTCGCTTTGGATAAAAGCGTCTGCTAAATGAATAAATGTAAATCTCCTTAACACCAAATCTTGATTCATAATACAGGCCCCAAGTCTTCAGGATTTTTGTAAGGATTGTCTATTACAAAATAGAAATACATTTTCAAGAGGTGTACACAGTAGTATGTCACAATTATTGTAATGAGGACTTGATGCTAGAATGACTGCTTGTGTTACTTTCAATAATATGTTGTCTAGCTTGTTAAACTGCGACTTAATGTTACCCTGTTGAGACCTCAAGGAACACTGTTGTAGTTCTCATTCTTAAAACGTGATCAAATCCTTCCCTGGCTTCAGACAAACAAGAGACGCACACCAACAGAGGGGAATCAAACATTTATTTACCCTTAATAAAAGTTACATTAAAACCATTAACATCTTTAAACGATAGCAAAATAAAGAGAACCAAAAATATCGGCCAAAACATATTTACAGAGACATATTGCAGATAAAAAGCTCACATTTTGTACACAACCTCAAACCCCTGCATCATAAACTCTGAAATGTGAACACTGCAAGACTGGAGAAAGCTGTGGTTTTAGCCAGAAAAATCATTTAAAAAATGCACAAAAAGACATGGTGCTTTTCTTCCTCCCCTCCTTGAATGTTGTTAATCTATACAGCACAAAATACTGGAAATTTTGGGGTAAAACAAAGGAATGTAGAATTCGAAAATTATAAGGATCTTTTGAAAGATTTGTGTCCATATAACAGTCATTTTGAGTGAAGACAATCTGCCTCACTCCATAACCGTTGTCGATTTTTAGATCCCAGAAAGATGAAAAAAAAAAAGTTATAGGGTTGCCACGCTATTAAAAAGGATGCTTGTTCCATGAATAGGGAAAGTAAGTCAGTATTCCTGATTCGCTCTCCATCCGATCCAAACCCTTCCCCACATGCCAGTTCCTGTGTTTACCATGAGGGGGAGTCATGAGCCAGCACTTTCATCATGAGGGCCAGGTGAGATTCCGTCAGTTGAGAAATAATAAAAAAAGGCAGTGAACTGGTGGTTGAATCAGCAAACATGGTATATCCTTCTTTAATTTGATTATTTTGTAGTTTTGTTTAGAACTTTTAAGGATGTGGCACGAGTCTCTCATATATATTTATATACTTTAATCTTGGAAAACAGTTCAGATGGGCAGGCCATCACTCTGCCTTTGGCTCCACCTCCTCAGAGGGGGCAGATGTCGTGACCTCAGCAGGGGAGGCAGCCTCCTCAGCCTTGGCTGCCTCTGTGGGTGGGGCTTCCTCCGCAGCCTTGGCCTCGCCCTCGGAGGCTGGGGCAGCCTCTTCCTTGGCCTCGGCCACAGGCTCGGCCGCTGGCGTCTCCTCTTTGGTTTCCTTGGCAGCGTGGCCGTTCTCCTCCGGCTTGTCCTCGGCTGTGGGGGACGCAGCCTCCTCGGGCTTCGCCTCATCGCTGCTCTTCTTGTTCTTCTTCAGGTTGATCCCCTTGAACTTGAAGGAGTTCTTCAGAGAGAACTTCTTCTTCTTCTTTGCATCCTTGGTGGCGTCTCCTTCGGTCTTGGCGGCCTCTCCTTCGGCAGCAGGCGCAGGTTCGATGGCGTCCACAGCAGCCGTGTCTTCTTCTTTGGCTGGCTCTGCAGCCCCGTTTCCATCAGTAACGGCTGCTTCCCCGTCAGGCTTAGCAGAGACGTCACCGTTAGTCTTGACATGTCCGTTCTCCTGTGGATTCAAAATGTTAACAAAAATTACTTCATTACACACAGGTCCCATGTAAACAAAATGACCAGTTAACCCTGATTTATAGGATGGCGCGTCCATGCTTCATTGATATATTTATTATACACCGCGGGTTTTCTTTCAGAAAAACGTTGACGGTTAAACGGCTATTTGACCAATACAACAAATGTGCCACAGGGGGGCAGACGAGATCCATGAAAGATGTTCAACGAGCAAGTTGAATCTGAAACAAAGGAATCAAGCCTGGTGCTTGCGCGCAAGTCTGTCTGCTTCAACAGTTCATATTTACTCTGCACAGTATTAACTATTTCAAAGCGCATTGCTTTACCACCAATCCACCATAAAAGATCCCACAGGAATGTCCGTTTTCCATACAATTGCATTATTTGCACAATGTGGATAATTTGGCATTTCAAGACACATTGAGCTTGCAGCCATCATATACAATAAATACCCTCCTCTTCCACCCAACGATTTAATTGATCTATGTTTATAAAAATAAAAAAGACACGTAAGCAAATTGTCGGGGTATTTAGATATGTCACAAGAGACCAACTTAGTTTCAATCATTCGCGGATTGCGCTCGTGCGCTGTTTGCAGCTCAGCAGAATGCGCCTCGCGCCTTCATTAGCATCCTTTGATCCCTGGCATCTTTTGTTAGGCGCGCGGGTGTCTCCAGTCTTATCAACTAAATGTTTTAAAACTTGTCATTTCTAAACCGAATTTAAAATGTCCATGTTTATTTTCATTAATATGATCATTACTAACCATTTAAACGACGTTTTGGAAAATTGGCAGATCTATATAAAAAAACTGATAATAACGCACGTTAATGTCTGGAGACTCATTGATGTCATCCAGTAAGCTAACATGCTAACTAAAGATATCCAAGTTACTTAGCTAATGACGTGAGACGACCACAACTTGCTCCAAAACAAGTGTTTTTAACCATTTTCACACACTCTCAATTTTCTTTTCATTAAAGTGTATTGCACTATAAGCCATCAGGCACCGTGCAGTATTAGACCAACACGTTGGAAGTGGTGATAGACCACATGCATCCCCAGCAACACGCACCCTTACCTGGCCGTTAGTTTTAGCAGCAGCCGTGTCAGCGACGACTTTCCCCTCCACAGCTACTCCACCCTTGGACAACTGGGCTCCCATTTTTTCGTGTTTTAGGGTTGTTGTTTTTTTTAACAAAAAAATAAAATCTAAAAAGAAAAACCTCGAGAAGTTTTGTGGTTAAAAATCCAGCCCAATGATAGGTGTAACCTTGCCAGATTAGAAAAAATCCGTGATGGTGAGTTGTGTTGAAAAAGGCAGATGAAGATCCTCGTTATCTAGAACTGACCTCGCGGCTGCTCAGCTCAAATTAAAGACCGTCTACAAGTGGGAGTATTTCAACCACTGACTCCACCCATGGGCGTGTCAGCTCGGTTGTGCCCAATCAGCAGCCTTGGAGTTGGAATAACCCCGCCCCCTTATTATAGACAGACTCCACCCACAGTCAATTTTCAGATAAGGATAATTGAAGAGTAAAAAGATCAATCTTGGTTTTTTAAGTTAATAAAAAATGTACAGAGGACCAGACCTCAACAAATCTGTTGCATCTTGTAGCTTTATTCAAATTACCTACACCATCCATTTGATGTGGTTGTCATTCTTCTATTTAATGACTAACGGTGACATTGATCTGTGTTAGGTGTCTTTTATGTCATACAACTGTCCTAAAGCGACGTAAACTACTTTTAGAAGTTGGCATTTTGTGTGCTTTCACGACAGCACATAGGGAAAGAAAATTTTACAATAGCATCGTTGCCCTTATCTCATTGACCTCAAGACTGAGCAGCTAATTGTGATTTGTGAGGAGGTATGAAATTAAGCTAAATTATCAATGACAGAGACAGATGAATAGATACAGACCCAGATGAGCCTAAAAGGGATGGATTTTCAAAAATGTCTGTAGAGGACCATTCCTATTATTATTCTATTAGAGTAAGGACATATGACAAGGCCATTTGGGAGGGGGAAACAACTGAGATGAAAGTGATGAAAGCCAACATTTCTCATGACTGCATGGAGTGTGTGTGTGTGGGGGGGGGGGGGGGGTCAAAGGTGATATGTTAGGTCAAGGGTTATGAGGGAGTTTGGGCCTATAATCATGAGGTAAAGTCACTGACAGATGAGCTTGTTTATCAGCCTGTGGGTCCACACAACTCTCTTCCAAGTCACTACTCCTAATTCAGGGACCTCAGGGCAAAAAATCCATATTCTGTCATTTCAACAAGCAGGCTTCTTATCCCAAGGCCTCCATACCCAACACAGGAACACAAAGACTTCTTCTGTGGTATTTGATATCAAATACCACAGAGGAAGTTTAATTGATGATTTCCTGTTGTTCACTTTGCTTCCATGGTGTCCGTTCGAATAAAGCACAGAGTCTGTATGTGTCTCCCTGACAGACCCCAGTTTTTGGATTAGTTGCTGACACACATACACACACACACATACAAACACACACACTACATCTCTGCTTTGGTATGTCTGGCATGCACTCACCACCCAGAAAAGGATCTGCCTCTTTTGACTGGGCTGAGCTTCCCAGAGTAGAATAGACCCTCAGGGGTTAAAATTCCAAGCCCCCCCCTATCCCCTCCCCTCCCCTTCCAATCGCATGAGAGATGTAAAGACTTGGTCCTTTCTCTTCTCCTCCCCCATCCAGTCTCCAACACTACTACAATCATCCCTTTGGAATTCCTGTCTGTTTTTCTGATGTTGGGCGTCTGAATCGAGGCTTTATTAAGATGAGTGGTACATTATCTCTAATGTTAGATATCAAAGGATTTCTCTCTTGAGGCTGCCGGTGGGGTAATCAATCCGTGTGTGGTAAACTTACACGTAGACACTCCCTTTTCAGCTTTTGAGGATAAATCTACATCCTTACTCTAAATTCGAAGTAATATAACTGAAGCAAAAGGATGAAATATACCGACCATCTTATTCTAATTGTAAGATCTTAATGTACTGGATATACAAACACACACACACACACATACACACACTAACTGTCAGAGACACTGGTTCTGATTTGCTCTGGTCTCAACCTGCCTCCTCATTTCTGTCACGTTCAGCACATCTCTTCTTCTCCTTTCATTGGTTGTTCTTGTTGGACACAGTGAATGCCTGTTTGTGTGGCTGCCCAAGGTTCGTGCCCTGACACAGGATGAGCCCTAAACTGGCAAAAAGACTCCATTGTTTCTTCCTTAACAAGCCAACTGATGAGCATCACAAGTAGATTCTAGTCTAAGAAAGAAGGAAAGAAGGGATGTTTAAAGAGAGAAATGGAAAGGACGAGCTGAAAGAAGAGGAAGAATATGAAGGAACAGGAGAGTACGAGAGAACCCCCCCCCCCCCAAAAAAAGTTCCCCTAATCAAGTCAACTTGAATAGATCTGTTGAACATAACTGCTCAATGAATGTAATTTCCCATGGCTGTTGATTTAGTCAACAGTTCATGCATACAGAATCACTAAAACAACAGTGGCCAGCCTGCTTCCTGTCTGCTTTTCCCATGGTTTACCAGAGAAAGATGACTACACATGTATCTTAGTTCTGCTCACTTAATGTCGAAATACCAGAATGCCCACAGGAATTTCTGCTACAATGCTTAAATTTCTCCAGAATGGCACAGAAGAAGGGAGTCAAATGGCTGAGTACGTTAGGGAGTTGGGCTTGTAATCAGAAGGTTGCCGGTTCGAATTCCCTCCTCTCTAGGGGGGAATAATCCTGTACTTGCTGTAAATAGCTCTGGATAAGAACATCTGCTAAATGACTACATGTAAATGTAAGGCTGTTTCTGATACAAGAGAAATGAAGGAAAGGTCATGATACAACATTATACTGAACAGATTGTTCTTCTTCCCCCGTCTCTGATCAAGACATGAGCTCTTGGTCTTGATTGTGTGGGCGCTGCTGAAATGGCTGTCCATCGCTGCTGAATACGCTCGGAGGAAAGAACAGCTTGCATCGGAAAAGGCAGAGAACCCATTTTCTTTGGAGTACAGTTCTGCATTCATGTGAATGTGTGTTAGCTTAGTTGTTGTTCTCTGCATGTGTGACATGCAATTAGACAAAGCAATTGTTCTTTTATCTTTTTCTAAATGTATCACTTACACAACAGAACAGTTGGTGTTGGTTATTGGAGCACCTAGTGTGTTTGTTACAATGCTTACAGAAACTCTGCCATGAATGACTTCTACAGAAACATTCTGAGAATGCACTGTGGGTGTGCTCAATACAATATGTGGGTATGCGTTTGGAATTCCGGGTAGACTCTTTTACAACCCATTTGGAAGTGATATACATCTCATTAGAAGGATAATGAAGTAGAGAGGCTAGCCACCATCATTGAAATGAATGGACAATAAACACTCAAAAGAAGCTCCTTTGTAATTATAAGAGTTTCAATGAAGTGCCTTATTGACTGAAAAAGAAGGTTTTCAACAGTCGTCCCCACAGAGTAAGGTTGAAGTCTAGGCAGGGAACCTTGCAGAAATCGTGTTAAGGTTTGGCAGCAGCTGGTTCAGAGGAGATTCAGAAGGAGGATGATGGGATATTATCTTGGTGAACTCAGACTCCTGAGAGGTTACTGTGCTGTGGGCATGATTAAAGAAATGAGAAGGAGCACAACAGAAACCTCTCTGGACATGGCAAAGCAAGAAAATATTGACCCCCTTCCCTCCCCCCTCCCCTTCCCTCCCCTCCCCCCGCCCCTCCCCCTTCTCCTGCCCTCCCCCCTACCCTCCCTCCACTCCAGTCGATAGGTTGCTCTACACGAGCTCCTCAGAAATTTGCCGTCACACGCAGACATGCCATAGCGACGGTTACCATGGAAACTGCTAGACTACATCCATGTTTGCGAAGAGGAGGTTGTTTAATATGTGGGTCCACTGTGAGAACTGAGAGGGGGCTGGGGGGCTGGGGGGGGGGACGTGAGAGGAGACGGAGTACGGATCTTCTGTTTTGTTTTCCTTATCATTTGGGGGTTTGTTTATTTGGGAAGCCTGTGGTTCCCTGCACATACACAGTGGAGGCTGCTGGGGAGGGGCCACAGTTTCCACACAGAGCACTGTGACCGCACCAACAATTGGCTGTGATCCTCTCATAAGCCCTCAACCACGTACTAGATCTCTGTCCTCCTTTCAGCCGTCTTTCTTTCTTCTTTTTTTTTTTTTAAATCAATCTCTTTGTCTTTCTCTTGCTATCTTTGCGTCATTGTTCTCGGTCCTCAACCACAACTGTTTCAGGGCAACAATCTCCTTGGTAGTTCAGAAGTTTCTGCCTGCCTATCTTTGACTCAGCCCCAGGTACAATGGCTAGACTCTTTATATGCAAACAATGCCAATTGTTCCAGGTTTGCATGTGTTGACACACCAGCACAGGCCTCATCAGTCCCACAACATGAGCATGGGCAGGGTCAAGCAAACCTCCCCTCTGGCTTTACCCAGAGTTTAAGGAGCAGAGGAAGGTGAGAGGAATGAAGCATGTGGGAGAAAGGCAGACTGATATACAGAGAAGGCTCTGCCTTCATCATCTAGGCTCTGCTTCAGGACAAGTTCTCCCAGCTGAACGTGCCTGACCCCACCTGCAGGTGGATCACAGACTTCCTGTCCGACAGGAAGCTGTGCGTTAAACTGGGAATACAAGTGTCTGACTCCCAGTCAGTCAGCACAAGATCTCTCCTCAAGGCTGCATCCTTTCCCCTCTGCTCTTCTCCCTGTACACCAACAGCTGCACCTCCAGTCACCCCTCTTTCAAGCTCCTGAAGTTTGCAGATGACACCACCCTGATTGGGCTCATCTCTGTTGGGGACGAGTCTGATTACAGGTGGGAAGTTGCCAAACCTGGTGACCAGGTGTAGCCAGAACAACCTGCAGCTCATGGGCGTCGTTAGCCCTGTTTTAGGGGGGCTGAAGCCCCCCCTAAATGTTCTTCAGCCCCCCTAAATAATTATCGGGATTATTATCGGGCCGCCGAAGAAACACGATAATTAATAACAATATTTTATTTCGAAAAATTACCGGATGCTCTCGGTTAAATGTCGGTCACTTGAGCGTCAAAAATGTAACCCACAAGTTCGAAAAACTAGTGAAAAACGGATGTCTTTGGGAATCGCTGGCTGGCTCACATCGGTCTGCGGTACGACTACCCCCCCCCCCCCCCCCCCCCCCCCCCCCGTCGACAGAAAATGCCAGGGGCTAAGCCCCCCCTTTCTTTCAATCCTAGAAACGTCCCTGCTGCAGCTAAACCCTCTGAAGACAGAGGAGATGGTCGTGGACTTCAGGAAGGATCCAGCCACACTCCCCCCCATCAACACTGTGGAGTCCTTCCGCTTCCTGAGCACCACACTCTCCCTGGACCTCAAGTGGGAGCTGAACATCAGCTCAAGGTTCAGTATAGATTCATTCAGACCCATAAACTTTTATAGTTTTCATATATTCCTATCCTATCCTCATGCATAGTTATTGCATAGTTTATATATATATTTTTAAAAATTTTAATAGTGCATAGTTTATATTTTTAAGTCATGTATATGTTCTTTGTTTGCTCCATCCTGCCACAGTAAATTCTGTGTTTGTGCAACTTTACATGGCGAATAAAAACCAATTCTGATGTGTGTGTGGGTGTGTGTGTGTGTTTGTGTGTGTGTGTGTGTGCGTGCGTGTGTGTGTGTGTGTGTGTGTGTGAGAGAGAGAGAGAGAGCCAGCCATCCAGCAGTAGGGCATCCCTTCCCCACTGGCACTGAAGCTCCAGCGTTAGTGGGTCAGTGTGCCATCTTCTCATTCGTCAGCACCACAGCCTCCTCATTCCTCCTCCATCCATCCATCCATCCCTCCCTCCCTCCCTCCCTCCCTCCCTCCCTCCCTCCCTCCCTCCCTCCCTCCCTCCCTCCCTCCCTCCCTCCCTCCCTCCCTCCCTCCCTCCCTCCCTCCCTCCCTCCCTCCCTCCCTCCCTCCCACTGCTCTCTCTCTCTTCCTAACGCACCCCCCACATCCACCAGGCGTACTGTATGCAGGATGGAACACCATGACACCATACTTAGGCCAGCTAGATAGACCAAACAGAGGTAGATAAACACAACTGCATCAGCTGCTGCCAGCTCCTTCTCAGACCAGGCTTCATGTCACACACAACAACAAGGGAAATATACAAACCCAGCATCACCAAGACCACAGTCACAGCCTGGAACTCTCCAGAACGACTCTGTCAGTAACATTTAGTGGTCAAACAGCATTTGATGCTGTCATCCATTATTCTGTGTCTGGGATTCGGTCTCGCTGCCTTTATGGCTTCTCAGCCCCCTTTCCTCCCCCTCCCCCTCACTCAGATTCTCTCCCCCTCTCTGGCTCGCCTCTTTCCCCTGTTGCCGGGCTGGCTGAGGAACGGCATCAGTGACAACGGCTAACCCGTTGCCATGACAATGCCATGACAACAGTGATGGAATTTGTTTGCTTGGGGAAAATGAATGGAGACGGGTTTCTGCTTCCTGAAGGACGATATGTCAGTCAGTCACCCATGCCCCCCCGACCCCCCCCACCCCTGCCCCCCTACTTCCCCCACCCCCACCCACCCACATCCTCCTTCAACCCCTTGCCCCTCCATCACACCTCAAGGTAAAAAAAATCTGCTAAATGAATATTTATGGTAATGGAATGATCTTAAGAAGAAGTGTATCATTGGAGGTCCTCTTTCAAGCTGGGCAATGCTGCCTGGCATTTAAACAAGAAGTAGATACTGAGTAGAAGATACTGAGTGAGACAGAGAGAGACCGAGAGAGAGACAGAGAGAGACAGAGAGAGATAGAGAGATAGAGAGAGACAGAGAGAGAGAGAGAGAGAGAGACAGAGAGACAGAGGGAGACAGAGAGAGAGGACAGAGAGAGAGAGAGACAGAGAGACAGAGGGAGACAGAGAGAGAGACAGAGAGAGAGACAGAGAGAGAGACAGAGAGAGACAGAGAGAGACAGAGATGTTACAGTACTGTACACAGAACACAGCAGCCCAACTGGTCTTCAATCTACCCAGACGCTCCCATGTCACCCTGCTCCTCACCTCCCTCCACTGGCTTCCCATCACTGCCTGGGACACTGACTGTCTCCCCACCTTCAAGAAAAGGCTCAAGATGCACTTGTTCCAGGGCTACAACTGGACTTAGGAATGACTGCTGGACCTGGTGTTTCCTCCAAGATCACAAAGACTCTTATTGAGGGACTTGTTGCCCAGTACTAACTGATGTGTAATTCACTGTGAGGTATATTATTGTTGCTTGCTTTGGGTAAAAGTGTCTGCTAAATGAAGATATGCAACGGATGGCAGAAGCAGATGCTGCTCTCTCTCTCTCTCTCTCTCTCTCTCTCTCTCTCTCTCTCTGTCCCTCTCTCTCTCTATGTCTCTCTCTTTCTCTCTCTCTCTCTCTCTCTCGCTCTCTCTCTCTCTCTCTCTCTCTAACACTGCTGAGAGAACTCAGGATGCTCCACAGACTAGTCAGGCTCCACACCCCCATGTCAGCAAGCCCCCAGTCCAGCAACACACACCCAGCAAGCCCACACACTCGCCTCACACTCACCATACACTCACCACACACTCACCACACACTCACCTCACACTCACCACACACTCACCTCACACTCACCACACACTCACCACACACTCACCACACACTCACCATGCTGGCTGCCATCAGCAGCTGAGGAATTGTGGGAAGACTGGAAGTGACATCACATCCATCATGGCCGCCTCGCCC
>CM059296.1:1317500-1332500 GCA_030340665.1 Neosalanx taihuensis
ACACCTCAGGCTTCTGAACGTCTCTCCATCAGGGAAGAGCGACACTCGTCCACGGACGAAGGGCGGAGGTGCAGAGAGAGGAAAAGAAAGCCACAGGTTAAAGGATGTACAGTATGTTTTCAGAAAACAGAAGGAAATTAAAGAACAAACTTTAAGAAAGTTTTTTTTTTCTTCTACACTTCAACTGAAGAGAGCTTTCAATCCCATTAGGGAGAGAGAGAGAGAGAGAGAGAGAGAGAGAGAGAGAGAGAGAGAGAGAGAGAGACAGAGAGAGAGACAGAGAAAGAGAGAGAGAGAGAGAGACAGAGAGAGAGAGAGAGAGAGAGAGAGACAGAGAGAGAGAGAGAGAGAGAGAGACAGAGAGAGAGAGAGAGAGAGAGACAGAGAGACAGAGAGAGACAGAGAGAGAGAGAGAGGGAGAGAGAGAGACAGAGAGAGAGATAGAGAGAGAGAGAGAGAGACAGAGAGAGATAGAGAGAGAGAGAGAGAGACAGAGAGAGAGGGAGACAGAGAGAGAGAGAGAGAGAGAGACAGAGAGAGAGAGAGAGAGAGAGAGAGAGACAGAGAGAGAGAGAGAGAGACAGAGAGAGATAGATAGAGACAGAGAGAGACAGAGAGAGAGAGAGAGGGAGAGAGAGACAGAGAGAGAGATATAGAGAGAGAGAGAGAGACAGAGAGAGATAGAGAGAGAGAGAGAGAGACAGAGAGAGAGGGAGAGAGAGAGAGAGAGATTTGGAAGGACACATGGAGAATAAGCGTGTGAACACAGGAAAGAGAATATCAAAGTACAGAACAAGCACAGCACATGAAGACAGGAGAGAGAACGAAAGACAGGTCGTGTGAATAAGAGGAAAAGAGAGAATAAGTGTGTGTGTGTGTGTGTGTGTGTGCATACGTGAGACAGTCAGTGTGTGTGTGTGTGTGCATACGTGAGCCAGTCAGTGTGTGTGTGTGTGTGTGTAGCTGTGGTCCAGAGGAAGTCTTCAGGTGCTCAGCAGCAGTCATCATCAGACTTCACCCGTTGCTGGACGGCCACAGGAAACAGCCGCCCCCCTGGGTCCTCAGAAGGGAACGTGATCCCTTTAATAAGTCCTGTCTGAACCCCTCTCCCCCCTGGGCCCCCCACCCTCACCCCCAGGCCCTCTGAGAGAGGGCCCGACACCCAACACCACTGTCCCCTTGCACGGTCATGCTTCAAAGGCTCCACACAGACACCGGGGGCTGGGATGTTAGCGCTAGGCGGCTAGCCGTTAGCCACAGAGTCACTGCCTCGTAAACACAGCAGACATGTTAGAGAGAGCAGAGTTACTGCCTTCATAAACATGTTAATGAGAGAGAGAGCCTGGTTAGAACTGGGCCTCGGATTATCGCTGCTTAGAGTAGGAAGATGGTTGAAACCACTCAGATTTTGAGGTCAAATCAACAACTTATTGGGTGAATAAAGTGGGACTGTACAAGTTTATACCTGTTTAGGGGGGAAAATAATAACAGATTACTGGAAGTCGATGGGTGCTAATTTACCTTTGCAACATGGATGGGTCTAATGACCCATAAGGGTGTGTGTATGTCTACATGTGTGTTTGTCAATGTGTGTGTGTGTCTGTGTGTGTGTTCCGTGTGTGTGTCTGTGAGTGTGAGGCTTCAACACATTTCCACCACATTTTCCTCAGGACATTCCTGTGTGTGTTCCATAAGGGCAGCAGTGTGTACCACTCAGAGCTGTGTGTCCCAGGAACACATCCTGTGTGTGTGTGTGTGTGTGTGTGTGTGCACACCAAGCTCAGAGGGACAGTATGTGCAGAACCAAAGAACATTAAGTGTCAAACCCCACACATCTTCACCAACAAGAAAGATACATCTGAACTATCAAGTGAAAGACAGTCATTTTCTTGAAATTCTCTCTCTCTCTCTCTCTCTCTCTCTCTCTCTCTCTCTCTCTCTCTCTCTCTCGAGACTTCTCCACCTCTTCATCGATTCATCCTTAAACTTCTGTTCAGAAAACTAGGTCTGCATATCTGATGAGCAGAGAGAGATGTCTTAAATATTTGAGGTTTTCTCGTGTGTTCGTGAGTGTCTTTGGGATAGGCGTGTGTCACAGGAGTTTACTGTCAAATAGTATCCCCCAGACAGCGGGAAAGACAGAGAAATAAAGGCAACATCTTGACATAAATCTGACATTGCACACACAGACCACACACACAGTTTACAACCACAAGTAAGCTGTGTTTCGTAGTGGGAGAACTATGCAAATACTCCCAGAAAGGTATGTTGACATAAGGTGACCACGGTTGACCCACAGATACGAACCTTCAATCTCAACCCCAACATTCTTTCAAGCTCCTCTTGAGGGTTGAAGTGAAGCATCTGTTTCAGATGTTTGTAAACACAGACAGTCAAAGGAATGTCAGAAATGACAACTATGGTTTAGGCAGTGTTGTCAGTTGACATGTAAACACACACGTAGTGATAAGCATGTGCAGCAATCTGCACCTAATCTCACCTGTTTCCAGAGAGTCACTGCATGTATGGACCTGCTCACATTCCTTTAAGTGTTTTTGTCACAGTTACAGTAAATTAGTGTCATCTGTGAAACGTCCTTATTAGAAATTCCTGAGAATCTCTAATCTCTATACTTTGCATCATGGAGGATATTTTTCACAATGGAAACACAGCTATGTAGTAATTATTCGGCTGGATCTCTGCATTCTTCTGTGTTTTTGTCACCGGACACTGCTGAAGTGTTCTAAACACCAGAGATTTCTTGGTTTAATCAGAAGGCCCTTTGGTTTAGGATGGTTCTATCACTAAGACAACACTGTCACACAACATGCACTACTTCATGTTTGTGACTGAATGAAGCTGTAAACATGATGAGTTTGTTTCGATTCACTGTACCTGTCCACGCTGACGAGCTTTGGCTGGATTATTGGAGTACAGAATCAAATCGTGTCACAACATTCGCCCACGTTAGGGCCTGACCTCCCATTCCTCTCTTCTTCATCCCTACCCCCCCCCCCTCCCCCCAGGTCATGGGAAGAGGCAGCACTCCGCAGGGCGAGGGAGCGTGTGCAGGAAGCAGGTCACTCTTCCCACAGGATGTGCCCTCTCGCATGTGTGTCCCTTTCCTCAGAGTCTGACAGATTGCCCACAGATACTGGGGCTGACACACGTTAGTGACGGAAAAAGGGAGAGAGTGGAGGGGCCAAGAGGGAGAAGGAAGAGAGAGAGGCGAAGAGAGATGGAAGGAAAGGGAGAGTCACTGGCCTGATGAACTCTCCAGGAATTTACAAGCCTCTGCCTGAAGCTCAGCATCAGAGCCAGCAGTGTGTGCAGCTTATGTCCAGTCAGTGACTATGACACCAATGACACCAACCTTCGAAATGTTGTTTATAGAAGAAACCAACCAGATAAGATAGGAATCTTTATCTTATTTAAGTTCCATCTATGTTCCATGTCTGCCCCATCCTGCCACAGTAAATGTTGTGTTTGTGGTTAACTTGCATGACGAATAAAAACAAATTCTGATTCTGAATCTAGGAAACGCCTCAAAGACCGATTCATGAACTCAACACTCCCCTTCCCTGAGTGCTGTACCAGAGTTCTGTACTATTCTGTGTCCTGTGGACCAACCCTGTTCCTGTCACCTCATCATCCACATCACATCGGTGTTCCATCACACACGAGGCTGCTGTCCCAACAGAGAACATGGTCCCTGTCTAGTGACTCAGAGGGGGGGTGACAGCACATAGAAAGCCGGTCGTTTGTCCTGTGTGTTAATGCAGGCAGACACCTCAGAGTGGCTGACTGATCAGTGAGGGTCTGATTGGCAGAACTCTGGCCCGTTAACCGACCCCCAAGAGAGTTCTGAAGGGGGGGGGGGGTCTCTAGAGACAGCCACTCACCAATTAGGAGCTCATAAATAGAGAGAGAGGGGAGAGGGAGGGGAGGGGGGGGCAGGGTGTGGAGCATGGAAGCAGGGGTCAGGGACGAGACCATGTGCTAGGGCCAGCCTGGAGGAGTGCACCCCCTTTAGGAATGTGGGTTTATAACATCTGGGAGGAGGAGGCTCTGTCCATTCCACAGAGCTTGATAACGACCATTCATTCCATGCTGGAGCAGGGACACATCTGAAACTGTCAGGACAGCAGCCCTCCATTCAGTGTAAGGGTTGCACCAACATCAATACTTGTACACCAAAGGATCATTTAGGGAAGGTTTAAATACACAGAACAACTTAACATCCAGAATTTGAAAAATCTCTGACAAATTGAGTTGTAAAACAACGAGCTGCTGATTCATCTGCATCCTGTCTCTCTCCGCATACCTGGCATGCCTGTGGACACTGATGACACTCCACAAGAATGTGTGGTGAGACTGTGAATGACCCCCCCACACACGCTCGCGTGTCTCCCATGAGCTGCCCGTACCCCCAGGGCTCTCTGGACCCAGGAGGCCCCTGGAAGAATGAGGAAGGTGGGGGGCAGAAGTCAGCAGATGAGGGGTTTACTGTTCCCCCAGACCTCCAGGACCAGGAAGGACTGATGTTGTTTCAGATTTATGGAATGCCCTCCCTCCCTGCCCTCCCAGCCCTCCCAGCCCTCCCAGCCCTACCTTCGCTCCTTATCTCTCAAGGTCTGTCATCACTAAGTTCTCTGCTTTGATCCTGTTAAGATAAGAAAACTCAAGACTGTGACACTGTAACTTTACCTCAGGGGGAATGCAGGGTAAGTATCCGTTTGGCCAACATTTTGTGTGGGGTTGTTTTCACTCAATCGGCTGTCCCAGCTGTGAGAAGACAGGAAGTCACACATCTTCTGACAGGAAGTCCAACAGCGCACACACCAGAGTCAGGAAACCTTACCAGCCAGCCTCCTGAGTTCATTCATAAATCTTGTAAACACACACAGCCTCAAACACAGCCTCACACACAGACTCACACACAGCCTCACACACAGCCTCACACACAGCCTCACACACAGCCTCACACACAGCCTCACACAGACTCACACACAGCCTCACACACAGCCTCACACAGCCTCACACACAGCCTAACACACAGCCTCACACACAGCCTCACACAGCCTCACACACAGCCCACCAGCCAAGCCCATGGATGAATGTTCAGCATTCACCAGTCTCACACACACACACGCACGCACGCACCCACACACACATGCACGCACGCACGCACGCACGCACCACACACACACACACACACACACACACACACACACACCTACACACACACAACACACACCACTCAAGCAAACATTGAATGGATGACTTCACTGCCAGGGATGACTGCACATATAGAGACAGACAGACCGACAGACAGACAGACAGACAGACAGTAGTGGAGGAGATAGAGGCACCTGTTCAAACTTGCAGTAAAGCTCACTCCAGGTCTCCAGTAATGAATGGCTCTGTGTGTTCTGCATGGCTCTGTTGTGTGTGTGTGTGTGTGTGTGTGTGTGTGTGTGTGTGTGTGTGTGTGAGATGTGTAAGAGTGAGTAAACGTGAGGGTGTTGTCCTTTCAGTATGACTAACGATGCCTTCCCAGGGTGCATTTCTGGGTGACATTCTGTGATCCTTTCAAAAGGGGAAATCCGCTGTCACAGACAGGAAATGAGAGCTTGGAGGACAGGAAGCCTAGAGGAGGGGTCGCCACAGCATCAGCCGTGACCTCTGCCCTTCACCCACACTGGCACGGTGACACGTACCACCCTACCCCTCTGAGAGCGTCTGAAAGCCCCTGAGCACAGCTCCCGCTACAGCGCAGAGAGACAGCATGGAGGACATGATGAGAACACTGCTTAATGCTCAGACCAAACGAGACAAACGACTGCTCCCTTCTCTCTCCATTTCTGTGACCCTCTCTTCGTTCACAGGGTCACCCTCGCCCCCCCCCCCCCCCCCCACCCCCCCACCCCTCTCTGACCCTCCTTGCCGGGATGCTCATCCTGTTTCCTCTCCCTGTGGACAGGAAACTGCTGTAGCCAACGGATACAGGCTGGGGGAGGGGGAGGGGGGGGGGGGGGACAGGAAATGATCTCACTGCACCTGCAACTAGGAAGTTGGAGACCCAACAGAGAGACAGTCAGAGGCCACACACACCAGCATCCCACGCCCCCCATACACCCCCACGCCCCCCTCACACCCCCACGCCCCCCATACACCCCCACGCCCCCCTCACACCCCCACGTCTACTCTTACTTCCTGTACAGCTGTGGGCATTGAGCTTGTAACAGGAAACTTGAGAAACGGCTCAGTTTCAAGCACACACACACACACACACACACACACACACTTACAGCACAGACATTTATCTACAGTATTATCAGTGACTGTGTAGCATCAACATGATAACAGTTCTTAGTGTAAACAGGCCTCTACAGGCCTTTTACGCTTGTATTTCTACACCCTCAAGGATTATGGGAGTTGGAGTCCCCTCTTACTCAGGGTCACAGCATATGTGATTAATTCTCATCTATTTTTTTATTTAACTGGATTTGTGGTAGATCTTCATTGCATTTGCTCCAGCATCCAGAGATATCCCGCCCCAGAGATCTGCTCATATTTCAAAGTTTTAAAAAAAAGTTTTTATATTCCATTACCTATCGAGGAAATACATTCCAAGGTCTTATTGATTGCGAAGACAGTGAGATGAGTCAGGCTAACGAGAAACTGTATTTCATGCCTGCATGCTTAGCATGCCTTCCTTCCACAATAACGTGGGAAGGAGGGACTGAACCCTCTGCCTCTACAGACACTGTATTCTGTCATGAAATACTGGAGCTGTTGTACCAGATCCTGATGTCTTCCTCACTGCAGCTGGAGTCACACACGCATGGTCCCTGGTTCCAGCAGTGCAGGGGGGACTGAAGCCAGCCCAGCCCTCAGGTCAGACTCTCAGCCCAGGCAGCAGCAGCATGTCCTGTGTGGGGGGGACACTCTTCCTACAGTCAGCCTGGGCATGGGGGGCGTGCAAGCATGTGTAGTGTAGTACGCTGGGTGAATTCGAAATGGCATCTACTGTACAGAGAGAGAGAGAGAGAGACAGAGATAGAGAGATGGAGAGAGAGAAGGAAAGAGACAGAGGGAAAGAAGGAGAGAGAGATGGAGAGAGAGAAGGATAGAGGAGAGACCGTTATCTGAGCTAGAGAAAGCAGTCCTCTCTCTCTCTCTCTCACTTACTACAACGTCTGCACATTCTGGAATGTATGTGTTCATATCACAATCCTTACTGCTAGTGTGTATCGTGTTTCGAGGATTACTGCTGAATATTCTGTAAACATAGCTGTTCTTGATATGATTTACTTTATCAGTCACTCATCAAAATAACAAGAATGTACTTGAGGACACAGGATGAATTCTGGGAACTGGATTTCTTTAGTTTGTTTGAAGGACTCGTCTAGCATCTGCTTGAATATATTGGTACTGCACTTGTGAGCCCAGGAAAAACTCATATCTATTCTGTTGTATTAGACAATCTGTTGAGATTAGGCCTTCTGTGCAAACCAAAATGGCCCTTCCTCAGCTTGTCCCTGCTACTTTATTAAAACAAGAAATGTCTGTTTATTGTAGTTTTCTATTTTTATTTCATTGGATTTCTTTTTCCTATTTTCCCTCAGTAAAGAAAGGTGGACATCCTATTGACTGGCACAGCCACACCTACCCAGCACAGCCCAGCACAGCCGCTGTGCTTAGTGGAGCAGTAACTCTATGACCCAGTGGACTGAGTCAAGTCATTCCCACCCCTCCTGTTCTCCACACTTCTCTCTCTCTCTTACCAATGATAAGCTGCATTCCAGCTTTAAGGGTCCCTCAGTGACCACTCCTCACCACACAAAATCCATCCCATGTTTATTTATTCTCTCAGTGTAAACAAACGAAGGTCAATAAAATAGAATGGAGTTCTCTTCCTGATTGGACAGGCCGTGTCCTTAGAGGAAGATGGCTTTCAGCCAACCACAGAAAGGCTGGGACACAGGAAGACGCAGGATTGGACGAGTGTCACAAAGCATTGAATGAGTGACCGTATTAAGAAGAATGACAACAAAATACCATTGAAAAAGGGATATTGAGTTAGTTTCCATTGATATCTATGATACATCATCAACATATTTTTTGCTGTTGTTGCATGATATACTAATAGATGAAAAATTCATTCTGAAGTTGTATGCTTGAGATACAATCTATGGAGAACCCCACCCTCTTGCTCTTCTCTCTCTATCTTCTCTCTCTCTCCTAACTCACATCTCTGTCTTTGTCTTCCTCCCCCGGGTCTCTGCCTCTCTCTCTGCCAGCTGTCACTGCTGGAGACAGACGTAGCAACAGCAGCGACAGAAAGAGAGGGAGCGAGAGACGAAGAGAGATGGAGAGAGCAGCCATTAGGGGTAGGGAGTGAAGGGAGAGAGAAAGGAAGAGAAAGAGGCAAGTGTGAAATAATAGAATGGTGCTGCTCTGTATTGTGTCGAGGGGGAAAAGGTGCTGGATTAAACCGTGGCAGCTATAATCACAGCCAGATGGGAGGGTGTGTGGAGGGGCGGGGACGGAGAGAGAGAGAAAGAGGGAGAGAACGAGATTGAAATGCAAGATAACCATAGTCACTTTTGGAGTCACATTTCAACATAGCTGTTTTTTTTATTATTGACATTCACACCTTTGCTGGGCCAGTTTATCTAAAGTCTTTTTTCATCAAGTTGACAGCACATCACATTATTTCGAGGTGGAAGTGCTACAAGTCATTTCCTGTGTAGATGCCAGCGCACATCTGTGGGTCATGAAGCCCCTCTCACCTTTTACCTCATTAACATTCCAGGAGTCTTTGTTGAAGCGTTAACATGGGTGGATTTCCTTGGTCAGAGTGGCTGTTATCATCTCAGTGCTCAGCATTACCTCACAAATGACATCACTTATGTTTCAAACCAGTTCTCCTGTATGACGTACGGACACACACTTCCTCCAACTGAGCTGTGCACAGGGATGTCCAGACTCCAGCTGGTTCACAAGGCCAGGAAGTTACTGGAGAGAAGAGAGAGAAGACACACAGAGACACACACAGACAGACACACAGACAGGCAGACAGACAGACAGACAGACACACAGACAGATTGATGGAAAACAAAAAGAAAACAGATTTTAGAAATGGGGATTTGCGGAGCAGGTTTTCAACCGTCTTTCATAATAAAATGATTTAAATCAGTGAAACCAGTGAAGCCTTACTCTCTCCTTAACAAGCGTGGCACCTTCTCTCTCAGCTTCTGCCAACGATACCTCCACCTTTCATATGAGAGGAACAACACAGGAGCAACGTTAAGGAAATTAGCATATTCAATCTAATGTGACTGCAGAATATCTTTCCATTCCATTATTGGTGCACTGATAGAAATGTTGAGTCAAGGATTCCTGGATGAACTGATCTGACCAGAGAAGGAGCAAGAGTGGACAATGAACTTGGTCAACAACACAGCATCCATGCACGCACACAAAGACCTACTGCAGTTCACACACACACACACACACACACACACACACACACACACACACACACACACACACACACACACACACACACACACACACACACACACACACACACACACACACACACACACACACACACACACACACACACTCATTCCCTCCTCCCTTTCTCCCCCTCTCTCCTGGGTTGTTTTGTCTTTACTTTGTTTTTCTTTTGGATGACTTTCTCTCAGTTTTTTCTTACCTCCATCTGGTGTGTGTGGAGCTAATTCATTTTCTTGGAAACCATCTGGTGTGTGAGTGTTGTAATGTGAGCCTCTCTGTCTTTCAGGGACCCTGGATGTTGTCACCTGTTACACTCAGGGTCGAGGGACGAGCTTCTGCTACCCAGATCCCCTTACACCAGGACCTGTCTCACACACACACACGCACGCACGCACGCACACACACACGCTCATACGCTTACACACACAGACTCACACACGCACACACTGAACCCCTTCTAGAGTCTCAAGCAGTTCCACCCTCTAGTAAGAGACATCTATGGGCGCCATTATTAATCCTGACCTGACGTCTGGGTGCTCCTGACTGATACTGTGTCACTACCATCTTGCCTTCTCACCTTCAAAATAAAGGCTTAAAACTTAATTAGAGAATTTAATGGCACTTAGGAATAGTCTGTTGGTCCCCATATGGTGACTTTCCAGTGTTGTTGTTGTTGTATCTCTTGCTTTATGTTCACAATCGTTGTGTTATGAATTTATAGTTCTTCTCTTGGCACTTATTGGTTCTCATGATGTATGATTCACAATCTAAAAAACCCACTGTGTTCGGGGTCTATCACGTTGCTATGCTCAATGACTGATGCTCTTTGTAAAAGCTCTCTCTTGTAAGTCGCTTTGGATAAAAGCGTCTGCTAAATGAATAAATGTAAATGTAAATCATCTTCATCAAAACTAGAGCTAAGGTGTAAGAGGAAGACTTCATCCACCTCATGAGTGTCTATCAGTGAACAGTCTAAACACACAGGGAGGATCCTGTTCTGACAGAGACATGAGGATCCAGCCTCGTCATCTCCCGGGGGGTCCTCACACTCTAACAGAACAGACAAATCTGTTCTCATCACTATTCCCCCCCAGTAAATGTAATGAGATATCATCCCTTTAATCAGATGCTTTAATTACAGAAGACTCCATTATCGTAGGCGTCAGCCTTGAGGAGATCATTTAGAGCGGATCTGGACAGATGATAAAGGGACGGCCATGTTTAAACTTTAAAAACGTACTACTGTGAATTCTGCACCACTGTTTACACTACTCTGGATCTACCCCCCCCTCCACCCATGTACTATATATACCCATTCCACTCTGTATCTATGTTATTTGTACTTCCACGTTACCTGTATCATTTGTACTATTGCATCACTTGTATTATTTGTATCCATATCTGTAGTGTATTTGACATTGTATTCATTTTTTTATTAGTATGCCACATATATGTTCTATGTTTCCTCATTGAAGTGAATTCTATGTTTGTTAATCTTGCATAGCGAATAAACCCCATTCTGATTCTGATGTTCAGATCCAGCCTGGGCCTGTGTAGAGGAGCTGCAGGTGATTCTGCTCTGACAGGGGGGCAGAGGGGAGCCATGTCAGGGGATCAGCTTCAGCTGTGGTCATCACAGATAAAGGGTTAGTCATGATCTTAGTTTTGGACCAGTGGACCAATCACTGCCTGGGATGATCAACAGTGAGGAGCAGGATGATCTGACCAAGATGAGGAAGTGTGGAACACCAGTGGGATCCTTGATGAGAGTCGTTTTAAGGCAGCTGGAGAAGAAGACATGCATGTTCCTCCTGCTTTTGTTTGTTCTAGTGTGTGTGTGTGTGTGTGTGTGTGTGTGTGTGTGTGTGTGCTAAGAGGCTGAAGTGAGTGTGTGGAACAATCTCCTGCTCACTTTCAGCCTGATCCATCCCCCCGCCCCCCTCTGCCTCCCTCCTCAGCCTTCTGCCTATCCACCCCTGGGCAAGGCAGGATTCCTCCAAAGCTGAGGCCAGCCTCACCATCTGTGTCTTGGGCTCTGACCCTGTTCATGGATCAGGAAGTGTGTGTGTGTGTGTGTGTGTGTGTGTGGGGGGGGGGGGGGTTCCTGCTGCTGCATGATCCTAACCTGACAGACCTTCCATGACAGGTGGTGGTGGGGGGGCTTGTGTTTGTGACATGTTGTGTTGAAAAGAACATTAGGAAAAACTAAAAGATGTTGACACACACACACACACACTCCTTCCAGTGAATACACAGGGACACAAACACAACCCTGTCTCAGCACAGTGGCTACAGGAGTCCCCACTGCTGGTAACAAAGTGGCTTAACAGCCCTGTGAGAGAGTGTGTGTGTGTGTGTGTGTGTGTGTGACCATGTGTGCGTTCGTGTGTGGACAGTGACAGGACTCCCGCTGATAGTGTGGGCCAGACTTTCTGCTGAGTACCTATCTGTCAGCAGCCCACCTTAACACTCCACCATCACCCCCACAGCCACCACCCCCACAGCCCCCCCCCCCCCCCCCCCCCACACACACACACACACACACACACACACACACACACACACACACACACACGAACACACACACACACACACACACACACAAGACAAGCTGGGCTCTTCATCTCTATCCAACCCACTTATACCTCCCACCTCCTGTTGCTAGCCTCGTATCCTGCTCTGTCCCCTGGTACAGGAAGACATCCAGGCCAGCCTGTCCCTCAGCAGGGCAGCGGAGGCTCAATAAGGAGACAGAAGGATGAGGCTGAGTGAGCAGTAACTCCCAGATAGTCCCCACGGCAAACACACAAGTTCAACAAAATCAATCCCTGCACTCATTTGGCTCAATCAATGCTTATGGAGAATCAATCTACAACTGATGCTGGACACTTATCCCAAGCCGTGCCCGTCACACAGGACAGGCAGTCCACATGGACCTTTAATGACCTCCCTCAGTGTTTTCTGTTGAAAAGTAATGGTTGAGTGCTGATTTGTCAGGGCGTGGTCAATGACAGGCTGTGTGTGTGTGTGTGTGTGTGTGTGTGTGTGTGTGTGTGTGTGTGCGATGTCAGGATTGGCACAGGGGTCAGGAGGGGTGTGGGTGAGTGGTGGGAGTCGGGGGAGAACTGAACCAGAAAGATGGCTTCCATATGGCCGCCAGACCCTGGTCTAAAGTGGCCATCAGTCAGGATTGATTGGCGTAGGGCCCATTAGGCCCCTGGCTCTCTCTCTAGTTGTCTCACACCCCTCTGTGTTAGTGTCTCTCTCTCTAGTTGTCTCACACCCCTCTGTGTTAGTGTCTCTCTAGTTGTCTCACACCCCTCTGTGTTAGTGTCTCTCTAGTTGTCTCACACCCCTCTGTGTTAGTGTCTCTCTAGTTGTCTCACACCCCTCTGTGTTAGTCTCTCTCTAGTTGTCTCACACCCCTCTGTGTTAGTCTCTCTCTAGTTGTCTCACACCCCTCTGTGTTAGTCTCTCTCTAGTTGTCTCACACCCCTCTGTGTTAGTGTCTCTCTAGCTCATTGTTCCCTCTCATTCTATTCACATTTATTCCTTTAGCAGACGCTTTTATCCAAAGCGACTTCCAAGAGAGAGCTTTATAAAAGAGCAAAGGTCACTGATCATAACATGATAGACCCCAAACATTATGAAACAAACATTGTGGGAAACCAAACAAGTGCCAAAGGGAAGAACCAGAAGAGTATTCAGTTAAACCAGTTACTGTTTCTGTCTTATTTCTCCCTCTCTTTAGCCAGACATCTTCCTGTTCCTCTGTTCAATCCTGCTCTCTGTCTAAATCTCTCATTTTCTCATCCACTTTCTCTTCCTCCCTTTCCATCTCCTCTATCTTTCTATCTCTCCATAGTTTTACATTTAGTCATTTTAACAGACGCTCTTATCCAGAGTGACTTACAGCAAGCACAGGGACATTCCCCCTGAGGCAAGTAGGGTGAAGTGCCCCCCCCCCCCCCAGCTGATTTAAGTCCACCTCCCTCTTCCTCTCCGTGTCTGTTTTTCCCTTGCCCTCCCTCACCTTTCTCTCTCTCCCTCCATCTCCGCCTGCTTCTCTTCTGTTCAGTCTGTCTCCCCCTGGAAGCACTTCATGACCTCCAGGCAGAGGAGGCTCTCCAAGCTGCACCTCATCCATTTCCATTCCTCATTTCCAGCCCTCATCCCTCAAACCTCATCACACCATCTGAGGGGAGCCTCGCTTGATCGAGGAGGCAGTTAAAGAGAGATGGAGTTAAGGAGTCAGGTTCAGATCGCTAGAAGACTGGAAACGACCCTGATGGTCACTTACCATCCTGACCACGGCCACAACGTGATGCATTGTGGGATACAACAGAGACCATTATCACAGTCATCCATTTAGACCATGTGTCCTCAGAGATACTCCTTAGGGGAGGATGGAGGGGGCTAGGGGTGGAGAGGGTTGGAGCGTGTGTGGGGGGTGTGTGGGGGTGTAAACGATGTGAGTGTGTAGATGATTTGTGGGATTGAGGGGGGACTAGATGTAGAGGCGTCAATAATAGGGGCAGGGGGGCGGAGCTTGCTCAGGGGTAATATGGAGACAAGGAGGGTGTGGTGGGGGCAGCATGGAGGCTGTAGAAAGGGGGGGGCAGTAGCTGTGTAAACCAGGAGCAGAGTAAACCAGGGTCACTAGGTGACTCTCTGCCCTATATACTTCCTGACAGGCCTAATGGTCTCTGCATGACAAAGTGTGACCCTGCTGACAGACAGGGTGATGAAGTGGGGGGTGAGGGGGGAGGGGCATCTCACTGGCCCCGCCCCCTCCTGGTCCCCTCAGCTCTGATAAGGAAGGGGGGTGTTGATGGAGGACTAATCATTCTGTCATCTCTTCCTCCAGCATGGGGACCACTTCCACATGACAGCTCTGAAGAATACAGGCTCTTAAGAGCAGGAACACACACACACACGTGGCGTCCCTGCTGCAGGCGCGCGCACACACACACACACACACGTGGCGTCCCTGCTGCAGGTGTGTACACACACACACACTTACGCCAGGGTAGAGTGGAGGCAGCAGTATCCGGCGTTCAGGCTGGACGGCACGTCAGAGAAGCCTGTGTTCCCAGGGAACACCACCAGGCGCCGGTGGCCTCTGGTCCAGGTGGATCCCACAGGCTGGGACCTCTGGGGGCTCATCCAGTAGCCCCCCTTCCCCTGGTGGGGCGTGGCGAAGTTCTCCAGCCTCAGGCTCCGGTAGCGCTTCACGTAGAGCGGCTCGTACAGGCTGAGCTGGGGCTTCCTGAGAGGGGGTGGAGGGGTGAGGGACAGAGACCGATCCATGGAAGAGAAATGGAGGGGAGGAGGGGAGGAGGGGAGGAGGGGGGGAGGAGGGGAGGAGGAGGGGAGGAGGGGAGGAGGGGGGGAGGAGGGGAGGAGGGGGGGAGGTGGGGAGGAGGGGGGGAGGAGGGGAGGGAGGAGGAGGGGAGGAGAGGAGGAGGG
>CM059296.1:1335000-1410000 GCA_030340665.1 Neosalanx taihuensis
TGTCCTCTCTACCCCCCCCTCACCCCCCTGTCCTCTCTACCCCCCCCTCTCACCCCCCTGTCCTCTCTACCCCCCTCTCACCCCCCCCCCTCTCACCCCCCCTGTCCTCTCTACCCTCCCCTACTTCACATCTCCCTCTCTGTCTGGTTACTGCTGGTTGCTTGTGAGAAACCAAGCTAGTCTCCCCTGATGTACCTGAGGCAAACCTTGCTGCTGGAAAACAATCTGGGGACTCAAGCTCCCATGGGAAAGTACAGAAGCTAGATGTGACTCGACTTGAAACCCCAAAGGCATGTATGTAGTGTGAAGTCATTCCAGTCTTTCTACTGTCTTTATAGGCTTTTATGTGTTTGCATGCGTGCACAAACCATAAATGAGAGAATGTAGACGACACTGTGTCTACGAGTGTGTCGGTGTTTGTACGTTTGAAAGTCAAAAAAAAAGACATCCGTTAACTCAAAGCCTCTCTCTCGGTACAACAGTCACACGCAGAGCCTGCAGACAGCACGGACCTTCAGCCAGCTCCTTCACCTCCCAGAAGAAAGAGACAGCGTTCACACAACGCAACCGAAACACAAAACTATCTTTTCACATAAAAAGCTCTGGAAACAACCCCCCCGAAACATTACAGTCTTGAGTAAATAAGTGAGTCAGTAAATGCTGCAGTCACATGCTTTCTTCAGTCCTCAGGTCTATATCCAGCAGCTCTCGCTAAAGGGCATCACCTTAAACTACTCTCGATTCGTGGGAAGCAGCTGAATGACATGGCTGAAGAGAGAAACATCAAGTCAAACTTCAGCACATCACAGCAGCCTCTCACCCAGACAGCAGGACAGTCACTGTGAAATGTGTCCGTACTGAAGAATGCACCTGGTCTTATCTAGAGCACAACAGGGAGGGCATGTTCAGATCAGAGACATACCTCCAGAACGAGGGGGACGGTGGTGAAGATGTGGGGGTCAGGTAGCTCAATGGTTAAGGCGTTGGCCTCATGATTGGAAGGTTGTGAGATCGAGCCCCGGCTGTGGCTATATGATGCTGTGTCCTTGGGCAAGGCACTTCACCCTACTTACCTCAGGGAGAATGTCCCTGTACTTACTGTGAGTCGCTTTGGATAAAAGCGGGCTGCTAAATGAATAAATGTAAGATGCCGACCAAGATAAAAGAAGGAAGGTCTTCTGGTCTGTATCTTACCTCAGGATGTAGTTAGCCACGTACTCTGCAGTCTCAGGGTAAAGGGCTGATCCGCTCATCTTCTTCTCTTCAAATGGGACTGAAAGGTTGTTCTGCAGTGTGGTGTGTGTGAGTGTGTTTGGAGAGACAGAGTGGGTCTATGTACGTAGAGTAGAAAGGTCATACCAAGGAGGTGATGTGTATGTCTGTTTTAGCAACCCTTTATTCCCTCAGGTAAGAAGGGCATGAGAGGATCTTCTAAAATAGAGTGTGTCTTCAGTGATGTTGCTGGTCTGATCGCAGCACTGCCAACATTCCCCTGGACAGCCTTATAGGGGCTGGAATACAGGGGCTCAGCTATCTCATATAGCCTCTGACACACAGGACACTCAGACCCAAAGATTCTTCCTCAGGCACGAGTAGGAAATAACTTCACCAACTCCACAACAAAACAACAAACAAACAGTACTGGGACAGTTTGACGTTGCTCCTCTATCAGCTCACATTCACCCTGAAACATTCCCATGTTGCATTGCAGTAGCTTTAACTGGTATCATGTTTGCTTGGCTTGCTTGTTTTTGGGCCCAGCTGTGTTTCTGCTACAGTACATAATGGCCACTTGACACGAAGGGTAAAACATGCCCTTCAAACGTACAATACTGTGGTTTTACTATAAAACTGTCAAAGCCAAATAGAGTGGGACTCCTGAAAGGAGCAGTTCTGCTTCAGGAGAAAACAGAAGCTCATCAGCAGTTACTTCTGTGCCTCATTAAATCTGCAGACCTGTCCTACTTTCTCTGTTTCTTCATTGGACTTCCAGGCTAGCGAGCAGATCAGAGAACCAGGGGGCCGCTTCATTAAACAGCTATCAGACCATCCACCTTTCTGACTGCTATGCTGGATTTGGGATAGTGTGTGTGTGTGTGTGTGTGTGTGTACATGAAGGAGTTCTACTATGTGGATTCGTCCTGTTGAGGCTCACAGACGAGCCGCTCTCCTCCTGACAGACTCCCTCCCTCCCTCCCTCCCTCCCTCCCCCCTCCCTCCCTCCCTCCCTCCCTCCCTCCCTCCCTCCCTCCCTCCCTCGACATGAAGCAGATCTGGATCTTACCCTGTCTGTCTGTCTATCTGTCTGTCTGTCTGTCTGTCTGTCTGACGTCCCCTCCAACTCCAGTTCCCCCTCATAAACGGTCTCACTCTCCAACTCAAACTTTCTGAATTTTCTCCTGAATGTTAACTGACTGTGTATTAAAAACATGCATGCATTCCCATTCAGTTGTCCCTGTGTTGAACCATGATCCACCTGGGCTCATGAACACACTGCGTCAGCTGAGGAACGGATGATGTCAGCACAACAACCTGGATTACATCATCATCATCATCATCATCATCATCATCATCATCATAATCATCATCATCATCATCATCCATGTTTTATCAGAGAGAGAGAGACAGAGAGAGAGAGAGAGAGATAGAGAAAGAGAGAGAGAGAGAGACCAGATCATCCAGGCAGTTTAAATAAACACTGTCCACTGGAATTTATACACGTAACTAGATATGAGGGTCTCTGAGGTTAGATGCTGTGTTTGAAGCCTCCAGCAGCAGATCATCACCTGGTCCCAGATCACCACTAACCACCAGGTCCAAAACTACAGGCTCTGCTCTCTGTCCATCTGACCACTTCACTCTGTCTGAGAGAACCTGGGTGCAGAATGACCAGGGGACACGAGGCACAGAGATGGACCAGACAGAACACAGAAAAACTATCTGGAGGGTGAAAAGAGCCAACAACATGAGGAGTCTCAGACATGGTGTCTGAACAGTGTCACTGCCTCACCTGGTCTAGTCTGCCCCACCTGCCTCACCTGGTCTAGTCTGCCCCACCTGCCTCACCTGGTCTAGTCTGCCCCACCTGCCCCACCTGGTCTAGTCTGCCCCACCTGGTCTAGTCTGCCCCACCTGCCCCACCTGATCTAGTCTGCCCCACCTGCCTCACCTGGTCTAGTCTGCCCCACCTGCCTCACCTGGTCTAGTCTGCCCCACCTGCCCCACCTGGTCTAGTCTGCCTCACACACACATTGTCACTGGACCAGCTAATGTGAGTGTGTGCCTTGCGTGATCTGATTCATGGGCTGTATATTGGGTTCAGGCATCTGTCAGAGTGCTGAAGCATGTTAATGACTAATACACTGACAATCCTCAACCCTATAATCCAACCCTCTCTGATTTAACACACACTGTACTTTCCTGACCTTTCAACGATGGCTCCTCTGATGAAATACGTCCTACTTTGTCTTTGCCTTCCATTCATTAGACAAGTCAGATTCTATTTCTGACTCAGCTTGACGAGAAGTTCGCCCATGACTGGTACAGGAAGCAGAGAGAAACAGGAAGTGCAGCAGTTTTCACAGTCCAATCACAAGCATCGGAAGCTTCTCTGTCTCTCAAGCAGCTCTGCACTCATAAACAAATCTGAGGTCAAAAACAACAAATAAAAGAACCCCAACTGCACCAGAGGTTTATAGACAGTTTAATCTCCACTTTGTCAGAAAAGCACACAGGTTTACCAAAATCCCAAATCCAAAATACGGCTGCTTTTAAACACTTGTTTCAGTGACCACAAATGGACCCTTGCTGAAGGAATGATGGACGTCATCATTTGCCTTGTCAGAACAAGTGAACATTCTGGTGGTTTAAGAGAAAACGGAAGACAGCTGTTTCCTGTTTGTTCATATAAATGAGGAGGATGATTGTCCATTCATAACCACTGTCTGGTCAGGCTCTGTGGAACCTCTAAGGAGACAGATGGATGAAGTTCTGCTGGCTTTGGAGACTCTGAGGAAGCGTTCTCCGATCCCTCCACACCTCCATCCTTGTGGATCACACTCCACACCAGGATGGCATGGGCCAGGTGGGCTAAACATGGGCCAGGTGGGCTAAACATGAGCCAGGCTGGCTAGACAAGGGCCAGGTGGGCTAAACATGAGCCAGGCTGGCTAGACAAGGGCAGGTGGGCTAAACATGGGCCAGGTGGGCTAAACATGAGCCAGGCTGGCTAGACAAGGCCAGGTGGGCTAACATGGGCCAGGTGGGCTAAACATGAGCCAGGCTGGCTAGACAAGGGCCAGGTGGGCTAAACATGGGCCAGGTGGGCTAAACATGAGCCAGGCTGGCTAAACATGGGCCAGGTGGTCTAATTATGGGCCAGGCTGGCTAAACATGGGCCCCTGTTGAGCATCCAAGGATCGGTTTACTGGAGACTTGATCAGTCAGAGTTCATTAGGGTCGCAGTTTCAAAGCCTTCTTTGTCTGAAGATTCTTCATCATCATCATCCTCATCCTCATCATGAGGAATGAAACAGCTGATCATCACCCAGTGATGTGACCACTACAGACACAGACACACCTCCTCCTCCTACAGAGAGCTTCCATCACAGGTGAATCACTCTGCTTCACTTCAGCAGGATGAGTTTCATTCACAAAGCTGAGTCAAACCAACAGGTTAGTGAGCAAGGGGAGAGCGCACACACACACACACACACGCGTCCACTATAGAATTCCTTATAGGCAGAGTGTGTGGAGCTGATGAAAAGCAGAGGTCTAAAATAAAAGCCCAGCACATTTCTTATTGATGAGCTCCATCACTGATCTTCCCAGCATCCTCTTCAACATACCAGAGAAGAAGACACCCGTGGAGGGAGGAGTGGCTGGTAAACTGTCAGTGTGTGTGTGTGTAAGAGTGTGTGTGTGTGTGTGTGTGAATGGGCTGTTGCTTTAGCAGCATCCAGGCATGTCTCGTCTATTGGCTAAGCTCAGCATGCTGAGGTCACCTCTTGGCAAGACTTTGTGATCTTTGGACCTGATCAGCAGTTCCACGGTGGGCAGCCAATCCGCTCGCAGTTTTTGACCCGTTGTGGCGATGTCATACAGTAGGGAATGCATACGAGTGGAGCTGGGGGGGGGGGGGGGGGGGGGGGGGGGGGCAGGGGTCACACTTTCCAATTGTTTGCAGAGATTGTGTGTTCTCTGGGCAATACAAACACCCACGCCTCCAGCAAGCTGTGACAGTGTTGATTTTTCACCAGTCAAGTGTGTGTTTAGGGAAGTCAATGGAGGGAAAGTGCGAAGATGTGTGAACATTTATCACATCCACGACTCAACATATTCTTTACACGGGGATCTTCCTCCCAGTTCTGCATACTGTGACACCTCATAACTCTTAATCTGAACCACGTCACAATGCAGGAAGTACTTGACTCTTGGACCGATTAGCTGGAAGCATTCAGCAGTCAGCAGACCTTATTAACATTTTTACTGAACAAAAGTAACCTTTTCACCCCAATAACCCAATGTGTCATTCAAATGGAAACCACAGCTTCTTTTTTTCCGCAACCCTGTAGCGTGTCACTTCCTGTCTCTTATTATGGCCTGTGTTAAACCATGCTAGTGTGACTCACACACACACCCTCTGCGGTCATGAGGGGGGGGGGGGGGGGGGGGGTCAAACTGCAGTCATACCAGAGGTGGTGGGACCCATGGAACTAGACATGTTGGTTGTTTGGCTGATAATGTCTGAGTCAGTCAAGGTGTTGCTCAATGCCAAGCAGAATGAATGGCTCTCATATTTCACTGTTTACCTCACAGATGATTGAACTCCGTCTCGGTACTTGACTTCCTCTCCAGCAGAGAAATATAAACAATCTTGGAAGAGATAAAGGTGATGAAATACCTGTATTATAAACCATGTACAGGAGGTGGGGAAGATTAGGAAAGCACTATGAAAGGTAGTTGTGAGGTAGCAAGATAGCCGTTTTGGCTACAGTGAGGCTGTTGAACTCAAAGACCAATCCTCCACAAGCCTCATGTAAGGACCATGAAGAGGGTACATCCCAGACAGACATTCATTCTTCTCCAAAACGACATTTAAAGGATCCTCAGGTTCCCCATCTCTAAACAACTTTGCGTTGAACTTAACTGTTCACTGATTAACTTGATGAATCCACACATGAAAGAGTCTTTACAGTGTACCATGACCAATTAACTTGGGCAGTAAAGCCGTTTGGATTGGATAGAGAGAGTTCAGGAACCTGAGGGTTTATAAGGACCAATAGGGTGGGTTAGAACCTCAAACTACCCACAAAGCAGCAGGAGGCCTTTATCATGTGACATGGGGAGGGCCTACTGAAGTATCTGTCCTCACAGGGGATTCCCTTTGTACCAAGAAGAACGAGGAGGAGTAAAAGAGAAAGCAAGGGGAGAGAGAGAGAGACAGAGAGAATTAGGTAGAGAGAGATAAAGAGAGGTATAGAGACACAGAGAGAGAGGTATAGAGACACAGAGAGAGAGGTATAGAGACACAGAGAGAGAGGTATAGAGACACAGAGAGAGAGTAGAGAGAGACAGAGAGGTAGAGAGAGAGAGAGAGAGAGAGAGAGAGAGGGAGAGAGAGATAGAGAGAGCGACAAAGACAGAGAGAGAGAGGTAGAGAGAGATAAAGAGAGAGAGAGGTAGAAAGAGAACAGAGGTAGACACAGAGACACGAGAGAGAGAGAGAGAGAGAAAGAGAGAGAGAGAGAGAAAGAGGTAGAGAGAGGGACAGAGAGAGAGGTAGAAAGAGACAGAGGTAGACAGAGAGAGAGAACAAACTGACCAAAGTAGAAGTGTATGTTGTGAAGGGGAATTCATTGTCGCTACAGATGATGATCACATAATGTAACTTGCTCTATGAGGCTGTTCAGTGATGGTCCATGTCTATTGAACCCACTTCATCTACCTGGTGAAGCAAGCACTTTGATGTAGACCCATAAAAACGAACAAGGCTGAACAAATTCATGCGTGGGTCTGTCACCTTCATATTAAATCTATCATTCCGTGCCATCATATCAGTAAAGTTACCATCAAATAAAAAACACTCTCTTTTCATCTCAAGGTTTACCGGCTCATTAGTTAGCGCCGGGACATAAACGGATGAATTTAAGCAGATTGGTCACAATAACACAGTGACCTTACAATCATCCTGCACAACTAATTATACAAAGCCATCATGTCTGTATGGGCCCTGTTTAAGCCTGATTTAATGGGCGTGTAAACCATTAAAAGGTTGGTGAACAGCTCCTCTATGGATGCTCACTGACTATGCACTCAATGGACCCATACAGTTCTGGGAGAAAAGGGTCTCAGCAAGTTCAGAGGGGGATAAGCATGCCAAAGTAGGCAGCACCTGGCAACCCAAATATTAAAAAGACCATTAAAGTTTTATTTGGGCTTATAAAGAACCCAGGCTTCCTGTTTTTCCCCTTCATGCCAGCCGATATGATCCGTAAGACGAGGAGGGCTGCCCTCCCTCCCTCCCTCCTCCCTCCCTCCCTCCCTCCCAGTGGAGACTGCTACAGACACCTCCAGGGTCAGTGACAGCCCAGATGAAGGAGGGATCTGCAGTTAGGTCCCTCAGAGACACGCCCCCTGTTCAGGTCCATGTTAAAGGATGGAGTTTGTATTGGAACTTGTTTAACTTGTGGTTCTTCCCTTTTTACACTTGTTTGGTTTCCAACAATGACTGTTTCATAATATGACAACCTGTAATGTTTGGGGAATGTCTCCTTCAATGCTCTTTTGTAAAGCTCTCTCTTGGAAGTCACTTTGGATAAAAGCATCCTGCTAAATGAATACATGTAAATGTGTTTACAGGAAGGAGGTGGAGATTTGGCACAGGGAACCCAGAGCTGTCCTATCAAGCAGGGCTCCCAGTCTGGGTCCTCAGCTGAAGAGGCCCCTCTCTGGGAAAAGAGAGTGGCCCCCTGCTGCTGGTATACCACACGGGAGGAGCACTGAACCACAGAGCTGCATGGTATCTACTGCTGCCACTGCTGTGACACCAGGGCTCTGACAGGAGGGATGGTGAGGATGGAGAGCAGGGAGAGAGGGATGGAGGGAAGGGTGGAGGATGGAGGGCAGGGAGAGAGGGAGGGCAGGGAGGGAGGGGTGGGAGGGATGGAGGGAAGGGTGGAGGATGGAGGGCAGGGAGAGAGGGAGGGCAGGGAGGGAGGGGTGGGAGGGATGGAGGGAAGGGTGGGAGGATGGAGGGCAGAGGGATGGAGGGAGGGAGGGAGGACAGGGAGAGAGGGATGGAGGGAGGGAGGAGGGGTGGGAGGATGGAGAGCAGGGAGAGAGGGATGGAGGGGCAGGAGGATGGAGGGCAGGGAGAGAGGGAGGGCAGGGAGAGAGGGATGGGAGGGGCAGGAGGATGGAGGGCAGGGAGAGAGGGATGGAGGGAGGGAGGGGTGGAGGATGGAGGGAGGGAGGGGTGGGAGGATGGAGGGAAGGGTGGGAGGGATGGAGGGAGGGAAGGGTGGGAGGATGGAGAGCAGGGAGAGAGGGATGGAGGGAGGGAAGGGTGGGAGGATGGAGAGCAGGGAGAGAGGGATGGAGGGGCAGGAGGATGGAGGGCAGGGAGAGAGGGATGGAGGGAAGGGTGGGAGGATGGAGGGCAGAGGGATGGAGGGAGGGAGGGAGGACAGGGAGAGAGGGATGGAGGGAGGGAGGGAGGACAGGGAGAGAGGGATGGAGGGAGGGAGGGAGGGGTGGGAGGATGGAGAGCAGGGAGAGAGGGATGGAGGGGCAGGAGGATGGAGGGCAGGGAGAGAGGGAGGGCAGGGAGAGAGGGATGGAGGGGCAGGAGGATGGAGGGCAGGGAGAGAGGGATGGAGGGAGGGAGGGGTGGGAGGATGGAGGGAGGGAGGATGGAGGGAAGGGTGGGAGGGATGGAGGGAGGGAAGGGTGGGAGGATGGAGAGCAGGGAGAGAGGGATGGAGGGAGGGAAGGGTGGGAGGATGGAGAGCAGGGAGAGAGGGATGGAGGGAGGAAAGGGTGGGAGGATGGAGAGCAGGGAGAGAGGGATGGAGGGGCAGGAGGATGGAGGGCAGGGAGAGAGGGAGGGCAGGGAGGGAAGGGTGGGAGGATGGAGGGCAGGGAGAGAGGGAGGGCAGGGAGGGAAGGGTGGGAGGATGGAGGGCAGGGAGAGAGGGATGGAGGGCAGGGAGTCCATGGAGGAATGGGTAGTAGAACCTTCAATCTAATCACAATCTGAACAGCAGGATTTCCCCCCTCACCATGGTCTCTTCTTTCCTCTCCTCTTTCATTCTCACACTCTGCCTGTGTGTGCATGGACACTTAGAGAGGCGCCAGCCTGCAACAACAAAAGAGGGAAAAGAAAGTGGGGTGGGCCTAATCCCAGGAGCTGGAGAAGCAGGACAGACTTTTCCTTTTTTCTCTTTCCCCCCCCTCTCCTTCTGTCCATTGGAACGCCCCGGTTCTTGATGAAAATGTCCTTCAGGATAAGGGCATTAGACGCCCTGTTCTAATCCCGTGTAATTTCCCACAATCCCTTTTGCTTTCGTCCTGCCAAAGAAGCCTTTAGTGTGTTCAGCTCCTGGTTGCTGCTGTTCCCACACCTCAACATGCTGCCTCCTCCACACGAACTGAAACAAATGGAGTTCCTTACCTCCTCTGTTTCCTGTTATATGTCCCTTTTCATCTCTCTTCCAAAGCCCTGGGAGTGTGTGAGTGTGTGTGTGTGTGTGTGTGAGTGTGTGTGAGTGAGTGTTTAAGTGTGTGTGTGTGTGTGTGTGTTCTCCCTCTCTGTCAGCACCAAGCTGTGCTGGAAGAAGATAGGAGACCTGGGTGAGTCAGTTCAGTCGTTAGCAGAGTTAAACCACGGATCCACTCTCGTTTGACCCAAATCACTTGTGTGTTCTTGTGTATTGTTGTTTTCCACGTTTGTCCACGCTCTGTGTGTGTGTGTGTGTGTGTGTGTTTCTGTATGTGACTGCCTGTCATAATCCAACACAATCTCCTGCTTACATAAAATGCTTTATGATTATGTTTGTTTTATTATGAGGTCTCATATTAGCTGGTCAGCCAGGGTGAAGCAGAGCTATATTAGGTACCAACACCCAGAGACACATTCAAATGATGCATTCATGCTACAGGATTCACAGAATTCCTGTGAGGCTGTGCTGGGGCGGGGTGGGGGCTGTGCTGGGGCGGGGTGGGGGCTGTGCTGGGGCGGGGTGGGGGCTGTGCTGGGGCAGGGTGGGGGCTGTGATGAGGCTGTGCTGGGGCTGTGCTGAGGCTGTGCTGAGGCTGTGCTGAGGCAGGGTGGGGGCTGTGCTGAGGCTGTGCTGGGGCTGTGCTGGGGCAGGGTGGGGGCTGTGCTGAGGCTGTGCTGGGGCAGGGTGGGGGCTGTGCTGAGGCTGTGCTGGGGCTGTGCTGGGGCAGGGTGGGGGCTGTGCTGAGGCTGTGCTGGGGCAGGGTGGGGGCTGTGCTGAGGTTGTGCTGGGGCAGGGTGGGGGCTGTGCTGAGGCTGTGCTGGGGCAGGGTGGGGGCTGTGCTGAGGTTGTGCTGGGGCAGGGTGGGGGCTGTGCTGGGGCAGGGTGGGGGCTGTGCTGGGGCAGGGTGGGGGCTGTGCTGAGGCTGTGCTGGGGCAGGGTGGGGGCTGTGCTGGGGCAGGGTGGGGGCTGTGCTGAGGTTGTGCTGGGGCAGGGTGGGGGCTGTGCTGGGGCAGGGTGGGGGCTGTGCTGAGGCTGTGCTGGGGCAGGGTGGGGGCTGTGCTGGGGCAGGGTGGGGGCTGTGCTGAGGTTGTGCTGGGGCAGGGTGGGGGCTGTGCTGGGGCAGGGTGGGGGCTGTGCTGAGGCTGTGCTGGGGCAGGGTGGGGGCTGTGCTGAGGCTGTGCTGGGGCAGGGTGGGGGCTGTGCTGGGGCAGGGTGGGGGCTGTGCTGAGGCTGTGCTGGGGCAGGGTGGGGGCTGTGCATTCAGTCTGTGGAGCCATTGAAGGAAGCCATGAATGACCATGAGGGTTTCAACAATCCGTCACACACTGTGGACATGCAGGGCCACTTCAGTGAAGGTTCACTGGAGAAAGCAGGTTAGACTTCCAGTGGAGAGTTATGGACGTATATCAACATCAAATATCAACAAAATGATTTGTTGGCAGGCTGATTGACAGTCCATCTCCTTACATACTGACATTGTTTTGTGAAATTCCTTTCCCTCATTCATTGTGAACTATTTCTTTCAACATGGGTTCAAGAGCAGTGTGCAGTGTCTATAAAGTATACAGACCCCTGAGTTATTGGACACATGGAGCTTGTGTGTCTAACCTCTGCAGAGGATCTTCCTTCTGCTGGGTACAGTACAGCATCTGCTCTGTCTCTGTTTCCACATCATGAGTGCTGGGACCTGGGAGCCACATGTGTGAGCTTTCTGGGTGCATCTGTGAATGGCTGTGTGTGTGTGTGTCTGTGTAGGGGTGTGTGCATGTGTGTAGAGGTGTATGTTTGTGGGAGTGTGCGTGAGTGTGTGTTTGTGTCTGTGGGAGTGTGTAGAGGTGTTTGCGTGTGTGTGTGTGTGTGTTCTGCCATGTGGTAGCATTCTTGGATGTTGATGCATCAGCATTTCTCGGCAAAACTTGCCATGCATGTGTTTAAAGAGTGTGTGTGTGAGAGAGTGTGTGAGTGTGTGTGTGTGTGTGTGTGTGTGTGACAGAGAGTGTGTGTGTGTGAGAGTGTGTGTGTGTGTGAGAGTGTTTAAGTGTGAGTGTGTGTGTGAGAGTGTGTGTGTGTGTGAGAGAGAGTGTTTAAGTGTGAGTGAGTGTGTGAGTGTGCCTCTCTAATCCCTGTCCTGTGTCCTGTTAGCTGCCTCAGTTCATTCTGAAAGTCAGCCTTGAGTGAGTCAGTAGACACCTCGCCTCACTGCAGCTCTGCTTCGGCCCCCCAGACCAGGGCCCCCAGACCAGGGCTACATGAGGCCCCCAGACCAGGGCCCCCAGACCAGGGCCACAGGAAGCCCCCCAGACCAGGGCCCCCAGACCAGGGCCCCAGGAGGACACAGGCCCCCAGCAGCAGCAGCAGCACTCAATACTGCCAGTGATGTGTTCACAGCTGGCACTGTGCCATGGGACCTCTCTGAACCCCCTTCTCCCCCATCCCCAACCCTCCCCCCCTCCCCCCCTCCCCCACCTCTCAGGGCAGGGCTTCCTGTAAACACTGTCACATACTGAAGCCTGAAGAGCAGAGTGGACCTGGAGCAGCGAGCCTGACAGGGAACTGTGGAGCCATGGCTGCATGTGCTCTGGAGAGTACTGCTGGAGAAAACTGAAGTAATCAATCCCTTCATAATTATTCATGAACAAAATGACTAGTTTGATGTGAAGTCACAGCGTTTGCATTCATTCAGTTAGCAGATGCTTTTATCCAAAGCGACTTCCAAGAGAGAGCTTTACAAAAAAAGCATCGGTCATTGATCATAACAGTCCCATTAATCAGATTATGAAACATAGATTATTGGAAACCAAACAAGTGTCAAAGGGAAGAATCACAAGAGGATATTACGAGTTCATGTCAACGATGCAGATTTCCGAGGCGTCAGTCCATCTGGACCTGATGACTGTCTGGACTGTGCCAAGCCCCAGAGAGCGCTCCTAACTACGACCTCTGAACTACTAACTGGATATTTCCACTGGTGCTTTTGCAATGACACAGCCCTACATTTTCCCGATGGCTTAGTAATGTTTGTCATAATGCCTGTACCCTCTCGCTGTCACACTGAGTGGAAATAAAACGTCAAATCAGTCAAAACGATGTTGACATTCCAATAGTCCCCTGGACCAGAAACGTTTTATAAAAGACAATTACTTTACAAACAATAATAAACTGGTGATAAGATCATTGCTGTTGAAGAGCTGCATCACTCACTGTTCCTCTGATTTTCAGAGAATTTCAATTCATTAAATTTCTTAGCACATCAAGATATCAACACAGCAGACAAATAGAAACACTGAACTGCCAGCAGTGAAGAAGACATCTTCTATTTAACATCTCCAATCCACTTCTTCTCTCAGTCTAGCGCACAGGTGATGAACTCCAGTCCTGGAGGGCCGCTGTCCTGACTGTTAGATGTTTCCCTGCTCCAGCACACCTCCACAGACTCTTCATTAGAATCAGGTGTGCTGGAGCAGGGAAACATCTAGAACCTTCAGCCCTGTGGCCCCAGAGGACTGGAGTTTGACACCCCTGGTCTAGCTGATATACCAGCCTGAACACTGGTCAGGAGACTTGGCAGCAACAGCCTGACTGACTGTTTGAAACAGCTAACTACAGGTCGACTGACTGAACCCAAAGTCACAACTGGTTTGTCTTGTCTGCCTGGTTGCTAGGCTGCCTGGTTGCAGAGGCAACAGGAAGTCACTGATATAGACGACTGTGGACAATATGGCAAAGTTGACTTGGGTTCAGCTGACTGACAGTCCTGTCCTATTGGTCTGTTGAGACGTTTTCTCTTACAGATACGGTACAAAGTCCCAGCTCAGCTAAACTACACGTGGTATTCTCATTTCCTCTCAGCACCAGTGTGTTAGGAAAGAAGCCGTGATACAGAGTCCAAGTCGTTTTGGAAGTTCAACGAAAATATGTCAAAACCACAGAACTGCCTAGAGGCCAAATACCTTCCTGTAACTGGGCGACCCAAGAGCATGATGCTCAGCCAGTAGATGAAGCTACACTGGACACACACTGGACACACACTGGACACACACTGGACACACACTGGACACACACTGGACACACACTGGACACACACTGGACACACACTGGACACACACTGGACACACACTGGACACACACTGGACACACACTGGACACACACTGGACACACACTGGACAGTCTCATACAAGAGATACGACAATGAACCAACACCAGTTCATCTGAACACTTCCTGGCAGACAGAATGATATACACACTTCAACATTACTGCATGTCTCTCTGGGCACCTTAGAAACTGCAGGACAGAGAGTGTGTGTGTGTGTGTGTGTGTGTGTGTGTGTGTGGCTGCTGATTGGACAGACTCGGCAGCGCTGTGTTAAGTTGTCCTCGGGAGACGATGCTGGAGAAATGCTGAGGTCCAGATGTAATCATTGGACTGTAATGTGTACAGCGTGACCGTGGATCATTGGAAACAGCTGAGCAATGGGAAGGTGGCCAGGGGCCCCCGGGGGCCCCCCCCACACATGGATGTGATTCTCTGTGGTGCAGCCCTGGGTACAGAGGGGATAGAGGGGAGGTGGGGGTCCATGGGAAACCTCTCACTGTGTGTGGCTGGAGGAGGAGGGCCACTGCTGGTGGAGGGGTAACCCAAAGGGAGCGTGACTCACTAGCCCCCCTGCCCCCCCCCCCCCTCCTCCTCCTCCTCCTCCCCCAGCTTCCTAACATGCCGTGTGTTGGAACGCAAGATGGCGTCTGAGACAGGGCTGGGTTGTGGGGGCCAGGCCACCAGCGCTCTGTCTCTGTGGTGTGCCACAGTGGGAAAGATGAATAAACACACGGAAACTGGAGCTCCAAGTGTAGAGCTGGACGCTCTGCTGGACGCTCTGCTGGACGCTCTGCTGGACGCTCTGCTGGCTGAGAAAGAACAATGTTGCAGTGGAAAAAGAGACTACAGCTCATGACACAACCCACAGAAGTGGTCGATGTTTGTCATTAAGATATTACCACACATTCTACTGTTGCAACATGTACAACGCAAGCAGTATAACAAAGGCTGCACGTACATCAACTAAAACGAGGTCAATGTGTTGTCCTCATCCAACATTTATCCTCCTTACTTAAACGCCCCCCAGGAAACAGCCAGCCTTCTGCTCATGTGTCTCCTGGTTTAGTCAGACCTCATGTGGATCTCCAGCCCCTCCAGCCCCTCCAGCCCCTCCAGCCCCTCCAGCCCCTCCTGCCCCTCCTGCCCCTCCAGCCCCTCCTGCCCCTCCTGCCCCTCCAGCCCCTCCAGCCCCTCCAGCCCCTCCAGCTTCTCCAGCCCCTCCAGCCCCTCCAGCTCCTCCAGCCCCTCCAGCCCCTCCAGCCCCTCCTACCCCTCCTGCCCCTCCAGCCCCTCCAGCCCCTCCTGCCCCTCCTGCCCCTCCAGCCCCTCCAGCCCCTCCTGCCCCTCCAGCCCCTCCAGCCCCTCCTGCCCCTCCAGCCCCTCCAGCCCCTCCTGCCCCTCCAGCCCCTCCTGCCCCTCCAGCCCCTCCTGCCCCTCCAGCCCCTCCAGCCCCTCCTGCCCCTCCAGCCCCCCCAGACAGGCTCATCCATCAGCTCCGGCCCGTCAGGTGGAGGAATACTGGATCGATAAGAGAGTCTGTGCCGCCAGCACAACAACACACAAGAGAGTGTGACCACACGTAGCCACAGTGCTGCCCCACACACACACACAGGCAGGCTGAGGGGAGACAGTGTGTGTGTGTGTGTGTGTGTGTGTGTGTGTTTTGAGCCACAGTAGGCAGAGCAGGTGAGAGGCAGTGTCTCTTGTTTTCATCAGCACACCTGTTCGTCTGGCCCCTCACACCCAGCCCCCCCCCCCCCCCCCCGGCCCCCCGCCCCCCAGCATCCGGCTGGATCAGGATGGATGGGTCTGTCTGCTCTGCAATGAACACTGCTGTCTCTGGGTGAGGGGGTCTGACAGCGCCTGCTGATGGATCGGAGGCTAAGAGCGACCTGGGTGGAAGGATTATCTCAGTGTACTAATGGCTGCAGTGCAGTCTCTCCCTGTCTCTCTCCACACAGCCATGATGGTACAGTAACAGAGAGCCTTGTGCAGAAGGCATTCCATCTCTGTTAAAGGGTGATAGCTGAACACAAATGACTGGTAGAGCGCTGGATATTGATTTGGGGCAGGGCGGAGGAGGAGGAAGAGGGAGGGATGGAGGGAGGAAGGGAGGGACGGAGGGATGGAGGGAGGAAGGGACGGACGGACTTTTGGGTCGATGAAACAACCAACCTCTGGAGCAGCGTTCCGGAATGTTCTCATTCCAGAGAGGGTTCTTTAAAATTAGGGCTGTCAGAGATCGTAAACAAAGCCATGATTGAAGCAGCTTAACAAGCTTCTCCTCCTGCTGTGGCTCAGGGCACCTTCACTCCTCTCTCACAGGGGAGTCAGATGGCTCAGTGGGTTAAGGCGCTGGCCTTATAAATTGGAAGGTTGTGAGTTCGAACCCCGGCTGTGGCTATGTGATGTTGTGTCCTTGGGCAAGGCACTTCACCCTGCTTGTCTCAGGGGGATGGTCCCTGTACTTAAAACCATGAGTCGTTTTGGATAAAAGCATCTGTTAAATGAAGCATTATTATTAAGAGGCGCGCGCACACACACAGACACACATATGTTGTATCAGATAGATATGCCAACTCTAAATAAGGTGATACAACTGAGCTGCTGTGGTTAACTCACAGCTAAATTAATATCCTGAATGAAAAAAAAAAACATAGAAGCTATTTGATAAAGATCCATTTAAAATGGGTTATTGTCTGACCTCTAGAGCTGTATGGAAACATGCGATATGTTATCTTTTTATTGGTCTCGTTACAATTTATTTATGACATCCTCTCTAATGAGTCATTCCTCTGAGAGTGCCATGGGAGGGTAACAGCTTTGGCCTTGCATTTTAGGGCCGTATCTTAATTGGAAACTGCTGTAGGAGAGATTGTGGACAGGATTGGTTATGAGAGCGAGCGAGAGAGAGAGAGAGAGAGAGAGGAGAGAGAGAGAGAGAGAGAGAGAGAGAGAGAGAGAGAGAGAGAGAGAGAGAGAGAGAGAGAGAGAGAGAGAGAGAGAGAAAAAAAGAAGAGGGAAAGAAAGAGTAGAGAAATGGAGATCCTGAGAGGGGCCATGAGTTCATGAAGTCCACCACAGTCATCACATGCACCAGAGCATTCTGCCATGATCCAGATCAGGAGTTTGTTTTCTAGATCAGGGATCACCAGCCTGGTCCTCGAGGGCAGCTGTCCTGACAGTTTTCAATGTTTCCCTGCTCCAGCACACCTGATTCTAATGAATGAGTCGTTATCAAGCTCTGTGGAAGCCTCATAATGACCCTTTATTTGAATCAGGTGTGCTGGAGCAGGGGAACTGCTCGAAAACTGTCAGGACAGCGACCCTCGAGGACCTGGGCTGGTGATCCCTGATCTAGACAGTGCAGATGTTTGGGACAGAGTCCCCAAAATGTCATGAAGCACACTGATGCTATAACACTGATGCTATGACACTGACGCTATGACACTGATGCTATAACACTGATGCTATGACACTGACGCTATAACACTGATGCTATAACACTGATGCTATGACACTGACGCTATGACACTGACGCTATGACACTGATGCTATGACACTGACGCTATGACACTGACGCTATAACACTGATGCTATGACACTGACGCTATGACACTGACGCTATAACACTGATGCTATGACACTGATGCTGACACTGATGCTGACACTGATGCTATGACACTGATGCTATGACACTGACGCTATGACACTGATGCTATGACACTGACGCTATGACACTGATGCTGACACTGATGCTATGACACTGATGCTATAACTGTCAGGAACTATTCGCTTCTTCATTAGAATGCACTTTCGTTCCTCTTCTCCATACACTTCATAGGCTGCTGCTACTGGTAAATATGGCTGTGATGTTTGGGCGGTGGACGAGGAATGACTTAGGGTTACATTGGGAAGGGTCAAGGGTCATTAGGTCAGCAGAGGTCAGAGGAAGTTCTGCTCATGATATCACAGGCTCGGGCGTCCCAGCCAGATTAGGTGCTGAATGTGAGGGGGCAGACTGCAGAGCAAACAAAGATTAGACAAGCCCCCCCCCTGCCGCGCCCCCCCTGCTGCACCCCCCCCTGCCCCTGTCAGCACTAAGGCCGCCAGATCAGAACCACTGTGGCCTGCCTGGGGGGTGAGGGGGGGTGAGGGACAGACAGGACGCCCTGGAGAGGGGGCAGGGGTGACGCACAGAAAACAGGAGAGGAAGAGACAGACAGACAGACAGACAGACAGACGTGTACATGTGACAGATCTGTGTGTTCTCAGGGTCTTCTGGTTAGAGAAATAAGCTGTGTGCCCTCTTCTTAATGGAGATGGTGAATCTCAGGGGAGTTCACATTAATCTGCACGCGTGTGCGTGTGTGTGTGTGTGTGTGTAGTGGACTCTGTTCTACACTGATCCTCATCTTAGGGAGAGTAGGGAAGGACAGTGGGCGACAGCCTCTGGTTCTCGTTACAGCAACATTAACTGAATTCTCTTGTGGCTCTTCCCTTTGGCACTTGTTTGGTTTCACTCAACATGTTTCTTAATCTGACTACCCGCAATGTTTGGGGTCTATCATGTTGTTATGATCAGTGAACGATGCTCTTTTGTAAAGCTCTCTTTTGGAAGTCGCTTTGGATAAAAGCATCTGCTAAATGAATAAATGTAATGAAATGTAAAGGCGTTTGGGAGTGCACACCCACAACACCCCGGGATGGCCAGCAGGGTCACATGAAAGATGAAAACAGTTCTGGAGTCGTATGTTTTGCATCACATATGTCAAACACGTTATCTGTATGACGCTACGCACATTCTTTACGAACACCAGCATCCAATCAAATGAGCTCGCTAGCTGTGAAGGAGTGCTGGTACAACACGCCCTGGTCATCAGGAAACCTTGGAGACATGTTTGAATTCTTCACCAGAGACAGTAAACTGGACCTCATCTGCTCTTAGTTAACTAAGATGAGGCTGGGGCTCTGGCCAAGGCTGCGGGCCTCATCTGGCTCTGTGGGGAGAGGAAACAGGCGTCCTTTAATACGCCTGAAGGAATTCCAGCGTCCTGAGAGGGAAGGATGTCTAATGTAGAGTTGTGAGCGTTACATAATGCACAGTACAGGACAGCAGTGGGACATGTTACCCCAGACCACGCCCCGTCATTACGGTAAGGCTGGGTAATCTGCCATGTTGTCAGCTTAAGGGCATCAGCACATCACTGGGGGCCTCGCTGTGTGTTTATGCTCCTCTGCTCATCTCATTACCAGAGAGCTTAGAGCAGGAAAACATAGCAGAGGAATTGGAGGGAAAAACATCCCCATGATAGCATCAGGTGTCCTGCATGAGCAGATTCACCGTCCCTGAAACAAACGTAATCGTCTTTCACAAGGTTACTCCCCCCCCCCCCCCTCAAAATATCTCACCCAGTATTAACACTGACTTATCAGCTATTTTGATTAGGCTGATGGTTGTTGCTCCTAAAACCTGGCAACCCATTCAGACAGGATGAAAGATGCGTCTGATCGGAGGGCTGCATGGTGGCTGAACACCAGCCTGGAAGTTCACCTTTATCTGTCTGCCTTCCACGGCTGTCCAACCTTGAACTGCAGAGTAACGGCCCACAGACACCGAGCCAGCCTCAGTCATTAGCCCTGGCACAGCAGCACGCTGGAGCCATAAGTCACTCTGAAGCTGGCACAGTGCCAGTCTGCAGCTCTGCATGGAGATGCTCCGCCTCGCTCTCCTTCAGTCGGAGGAACTATCGATTCACTTTGGAAGCTTTATTGTCACGACCGTCGAGGCCCTCGTTGAAAACCAATGGAGCTCTCTACACTGTGAGGATCCTCATAGTTCAGAGGGAAAAAGAAGTTATGTCTATTGACCAGCAAAGACTGATATGCTGTAGTATGACATTTCATCCTATATCTTTAATGAACATCTTCTGCTTCTTTCCCTCCCTCTCCCCCTCCCCCTCTCTCTCCCCCTCCCCCTCCTCCCTGGTGTGTTATCTGGATGTATGGATGGTTGGTGGTGGAGTCAGGGGTAGAATGGTGGGGGAGGGGGTCCCAGAGGAGCCTGGGTGTCGAGGACGGAGGTCTTTCACAGGCGCGTCTGTCTGTGTGTGACAGGCCCCTGCCCCAGAGAGCTGCTGAAGCTGCCACACAGGGGGAAACCAGGCCTTGCCCAGGGTCAGGGGTCAAATTCTCCACTTCCTGTTTCCAGCAAAGGCGCAGCAAAGCAGGCTGGGATGGGAAGAATGAGGGATGGGCTGGGTGTGTGGGTGGGCGGGGCCTAGATGTTTTCTCCACTCAGTTGTCCAAACCCTGCCTTCTCTCTCTAGCCCCGCCTCCACCCCCCCCTCTCTCTACCCCCCTGGTGAACATTACCACCGGGTCATTGGTGGAACATGAGCTTGTATCCTCCTCTTGTGCCAGTAAGCCCTCCCTGCTGCCGGCCCTTCACTTCCCCTGTTTCACCCTCTCGCCCCAACAAGCAGCCCTCAAAGAGGCCGTCCGGTGTCGATAACTTCCCCAGGCGGTCGCCAGCTCGTCTGGGGCCGCGGGGCTCACTTCCCCCCTGCCTGGTCCTGGGGGTGGAGGGGAGAGGGGGAGAGGAGGAGACTGGGAGCAGGGTGTTTCTCACAGGGGCCTCCTGGTGATGTCCCATCCCCTGTGAGCCGCTGCGGATGGAGGTGATTTAGCCGGTGCCTCTCTGTTTGTTTTCCCTGGGCCTGGTGTTGGTTCTGCTAAGCACCCAGCTTAGCTACTTAGCTGTCCAGGGGGAGGTGAGGGGGGAGGGGGGCACTGCTCTGTGTGTTTAGGCCTGCTGCTGATCTCCCTGCATTGCCCAGTGAGCAAATCCATCATGGGGGGGGGACACGGAGGGGGAGGGGGGGGACACGGAGGGGGAGGGGGGGGGACACGGAGGGGGAGGGGGGGGACACGGAGGGGGGAGGGGGGGGGGACACGAAGGGGGAGGGGGGGGACACGGAGGGGGAGGGGGGGGGACACGGAGGGGGAGGGGGGGGGGACACGGAGGGGGGGGGGCACGGAGGGGGAGGGGGGGGGGGGGCACGGAGGGGGAGGGGGGGGGGTCAGACAGGCGCTTGGACATGAGCATGAAAAGGTCTGAGGTGACGTCAGATGCAGCCAATGACAGCCCACTGAACCCAAAACAAAGTAGGAAGTCAAAGATGAACAGAATGAGGAAGCCTGGAGTGTGACGGTATTGAAGTTAGTGATGGTAACCATGGACACACCAGCAGGGTGGGTGTCAGAGCAGCAGCTCTGAAGCAGGTGGCAAGGTCTGCCCCTCTATCAGGGAACACACACACACACACACACACACACACACACACACACACCTCTTCACAGTCACACACCTCTTCACACACACAAGGTATGCCCCTCTATCAGGGAGCACACACACACACACACCACCTCCTAACACACAATCAAACAGACATGCACACTCACAACACACTCTCATATATAAACACTCTCTTCAGCCAGCCAGTAGCAGAGGGGAGGGGCCACACCTTGACTGGTCACTTAAGATAATTAAAAACAGAGTCTGAGGCCCTTCACAGAGCACCTGGCACAAGGGCTGCAAGACGTGACTGGCCTTCAAACACACACACACAGCTGCAGAGGCCCAGCCTCACCATGACCAGAGGCTGCAGAGGCCCAGCCTCACCATGACCAGAGGCTGCAGAGGCCCAGCCTCACCATGACCAGAGGCTGCAGAGGCCCAGCCTCACCATGACCAGAGGCTGCAGAGGCCCAGCCTCACCAGGATCAGAGGCTGCAGAGGCCCAGCCTCACCAGGATCAGAGGCTGCAGAGGCCCAGCCTCCCCAGGATGAGAGGCTGCAGAGGCCCAGCCTCCCCAGGATCAGAGGCTGCAGAGGCCCAGCCTCCCCAGGATGAGAGGCTGCAGAGGCCCAGCCTCACCATGACCAGAGGCTGCAGAGGCCCAGCCTCCCCAGGATCAGAGGCTGCAGAGGCCCAGCCTCACCATGACCAGAGGCTGCAGAGGCCCAGCCTCCCCATGATTTCCAGCAGCAGACGTTACGTTCCGTGGAGCAACACAGGTCAAGCTACCGCCATGAAACTCAGCCCTGAGGACCACCAAGCACCCATGCATGAGTCAGCTTTAAAGGAGCTTTTAAAAACAACAACAAACATGAAAAACCTCCCCCCACACCCCCCCCTGCCCCCCACCCCAACCCCGCCCTACCCCCCCCCCCCTGCCTCACTGATTCCTTCTTTATATCTAGTAAAGATCTATCTCCCTCTTCCCTATTCCTCTAGGGTCTTTTTTCTCATATCAGAGTATCATCCCCCTCTCAAGAGAGAGAGAGAGAGATAGAGAGAGATAGAGAGAGAGAGAGAGAGAGAGAGAGAGAGAGAGAGAGAGAGAGAGATAGAGAGAGAGAGATAGAGAGAGATAGAGAGAGAGAGAGAGAGAGAGAGAGAGACAGACAGACAGACAGACAGAGAGAGAGAGAGAGAGAGAGCCTAATGGAGGAAGACAACACTGGAGGGAAAGAGACGAAGGGGAGACTGTGGCAGGTCAGAGGAAGGTGAGGTCCCAGACAGACACACAGAGCTCGCTCCTCTCCTTCACTGTCCTTTCATACAGAGCTTAGAGGGAGCTGGGGGTCAGAGGAGGATATGGCCGCCTCCTCTCCTCCTCTCTCTCCTGTCTGCTCCACAAAACCTGCTCTTCCTGATAGCTTGTGACATTTATTACTTTGAGTGTTACAGGGGAGGCAGACGCAGAGACTGAGGGAGGGAAGGAGGGAGATTTCACCCCAGCTCCTCTCTCCTCTCAGGAACTCCTAAGAGGGTTTCATTGGGAGTGGCAGGATGGATGGAGGAGGAGAGAATCAGAAAGAGAGGGGGGTGGGGGGGTGGGGCAGGCAGGCTGAAGCTAGGGGCCAGAGAAAGGGAAGGGGTCTGGAGATAGTGGCCAGGGAAGAGTGGACTGCAGAGAGCTTAGTGGATGAGCTTGGGGGATGCAGTTTGGGTTGGGGCTCAAGCTGGACTCTAATCTGAGGGACTGGATCTGGAGATAGGGAGGGGCTGGGATCTGTTTTCAGGCTGTTTTGGGTTATTGATGAGCCTGTCTCGAGGACTCATCGTCAGGTCGAGCAGAGGGGGAGGAGGGATAGGGGAGTGGCAGACGGGGTGATAGTATGAGTTAGACTCAAGGCCCACAGAGCCAAACACAGTTCCCCAGACAGCAGTGAATAATGAAGGGGGTGGAGAGAGAGGGGGAGAGAGAGAGGGGGAGAGAGGGAGACAGAGAGACAGAGAGGGGGGGGGGAGGGAGAGAGACGGGGAGGAAGAGAGAGATACAGGGGGATAGAAAGAGAGAGAGAGCGAGAGAGAGGGGGAGGGGAGGGAGGGAAAGAGAGATGGTGGAGGGAGAGAGGGAGAGAGACAGGGAGAGGGAAAGAAAAAGGGCGTAAAGGAGAAAGAGGGAGAAATAAACCGACAGAGTTGGAGGAGATAAAAGCAGAAATATGGGGTCAGGAAGGTACAAGGGAAAGGGAGAGCAATTCTAGCGATGGAAGGGTTTGAGAGCAGAGAGAGAGAGAGAGAGAGAGAGAGAGAGAGAGAGAGAGAGAGAGAGAGAGAGAGAGAGAGAGAGAGAGAGAGAGAGAGAGAGAGAGAGAGAGAGAGAGAGAGAGAGAGAGAGAGAGAGAGAGAGAGAGAGAGAGAGATATCTAAAAGGAGAGACTAAGACAATGATCTAGCAATGTCACAGTCTGGCTTTTTCCTAGTTCAATTCATTTTTCCTTTGCGTTTTTTTTTTACCAGCTCTTTCAAAAATATATCAGGTACGGTACATTCAACTTGAAAACACTATTATAAAAACCCACACCTCGGTTAATATGTGCTCCATTTATCCTGCAGTGTACAAGACTATCAATTCCACCTTCCTGTCTGAAGTATGCACAGTCTCTATAGATCCCTCTATAGAACACAACAGTCTGTCACATATAGCTCAGCCTTACAGCACATGCATACCACACATGACACAGATAGTTCCCCTGACAAATGCCTTGAATTTAAAGCCTGGCTTGGACCTCCACATGCCCCAGTCCAGACAGACGGAGCGCTACTCCGCAGCAGAGAGCCATGGAAAACCAAGTCATCCCAGCAGCAGCTGTTTACAGATGGAACACAAGCAGGGGGGGGGGGACATCCGTCCATCTTCCTCTCCGAGAATGAAAATAAATAAATCACTTGGTCAACGACCAATACCATTATCGCTCTGTGGAGAAACAAAGTCTGTAGCAGAGAACTGGGAAAAATGTGACCCATTTCCCCCACTTCCTGTGGCCGATATGTAGGTCAGGAGGGGCCAACATTTACAGATGGAGATCAGCAGGACTTTATAATGGACCACTAGCTCTCCATAGTCACACATGAAATTGAAAATATACAACTGGATTCGCTGGACAGTCCTGGTGCCAGAGGGCCTCTGGGAGGGAACAAGACGAAAATCAAACCTTCAAAATCAAGGAAGGGAGGGAGGGAGGGAGGGAGGGAGGGAGGGAGGGAGGGAGGGAGGGAGGGAGGGAGGGAGGGAGGGAGGGAGGGAGGGAGGGAGGAAGGAAGGAAGGAAGGAAGGAAAGCAAGAGAGAGAGAGGGATAAAGTGGTGGGTGGGAGTGGATATACATGTCTGTCTTCTTTAAAGGGAACATGGTAACACAGGTGTGAAATCCAACATGGTCATACCGAACACACACACAGTCAAGCACACACACACAATATTGGGTATTGGGCAGGAATGAGCTCTTCTATTTAAAGTGAACCCATCATAAGCAGCAGCCCAGAATGATCCCATGCAAACAGCCTCATCCTCCATCCTCCTCAGCACCAGTCCAGGTGGGCTGGGCGTGGCCACCATGCTGGCAGCTGAACCCCACTCCCACTGTGAACTCTCCCCCCACAAGGGGGACACTCTGCCAGCCCATGATCCGCATCATGCTGGGGGTCCTGGAAGCAATCTGATGCCGTGAGTGGCTCTGTGACAGATGGTGGTGAGGACAGCCGTGAGTCAGTGTCTAGACTCAGCTAGCATCGCTGGACAGAGACGGGAGGTTAGAGCTACACGCACGCCATCGGCCAGGCTTTCAATCGTCTCTTTTTCCAGGTCAGTTGGAACCTCTGGAATCACAATGAATTTGTTTCATTGTGTTGTTTGAAAAAGACGCGAGTACCGAGAGGAAGGAGGACTAAAGTCTAAACAAAAAATACAGCTCAAGAAAAACCAAAGAGAAGAAAAACACAAAAAGAGAAGATGAAAAATAGATGGAGGGAGAATAGGAGTGAGAACGGCAAGGAGCTGAGACGAAGATGAGAGGAGAGGAGGAATACAAATGAGCGAGTGAGAGGGAAGTGGGAGGGTTGGAAAGCAGAGAAGAAGAGGAAGAGGGAAGAGTGAACAAGGAAATGAGATGAGAGAGGGTGGGGAGAGGAAGAAGGGTGGAAGATGAGGTGAGCAGACATGAGAGAGGACAAAGAAAGATCCAGTCAGGGAGAGAGAGAGAGAGAGAGAGAGAGAGAGAGACAGACAGACAGAGAGAGAGGGAGAGAGAGAGAGAGAGAGAGAGAGAGAGACAGAGAGTTAGAGAGAGAGAGAGAGAGAGAGAGAGAGAGAGAGAGAGAGAGAGACAGACAGAGAGAGAGAGAGAGAGAGAGAGAGAGAGAGAGACAGAGGTTAGAGAGAAGAGAGAGAGAGAGAGAGAGAAAGAGAGAGAGAGAGAGGGAGAGAGGCAGTGAAGAGTGAGTGAGCGAGAAAGTGAGAGAGAGAGGGGGGAAAAGATAGAGCTACAGAAAGGAAAAGAGAGAGGGAGAGTCTAGTGATCCAGGCAGTCTGAGACTAGCCAGCACATCCCTGACCTAGATTCTTACTCCTCCCCAGATCTCATGAATGTTTGATTACGCCTCTGACAATAGCTGTATTTACACCAAACGCTTTTTAAATTACAAGCTCGACTGCAGCAGCAAAAAACAATCCATTCTAGACGGAGGGAAAATGCTGGAGAAATTGATTGGAGCTTTCTCACCTCCAGTAGAGAGACCAGAGTTGGGTGTCTGCAGGGGATTTGAGCTGACTGTTACCAGCCAAGCAGGCCCTCAAGTCACACACACACACACACACACACACACACACACACTAATGTGTGCATCAACAACACACTAATGTGCGTTTGCACTCAGATCAAAATTCACAGATGCACGACTGGAAGCAACACTGATTAAACTGAAGCCACAAGGGGAAACAGTCACTCGCTCAATGCTGCTGGAACTGTTTGGAATGGGGAAATCATGTTTTTGATTGGAGAAACCAGTAGGAACAGAAAATAACATGTTGGTTTGTGTCAGAAAGCCACATGCATTTCTCACACACTGGCCCAGCCCTCCCTCCCCTCCCTGCCTATCCAACCCCCGTCCAACCCTGAAACCCCCTCTCTACCATTCTCTCTCTCGCTCTCTCTCTCTCTCCATGATCTCCCCTCCCCCTCTTTTCCTCCACCATGGCAGATCTCGATGCATCATCCGTTGTCATGGGCACAGATAAACCTTCACGGCTGTTTCCATGGTGACCATTCTAGGGAGTCAAGCCTGACACTGCAGTCGCGAGAGAGAGGGAGAACGAGAGAGAGAGAGAACGAGAGAGAGAGAGAGAGAGAGAGAGAGAGAGAGAGAGAGAGAGAGAGCTGCAAGAGAGAAAAATAGGCTTTAGACACCAAATGACAAAATGGCGTCATGAATGGCTAGAATCATGGGGCTGAATCATGATGAGCAGGGTCTGTCTACAAGATTAAACTGGAACAGCAAACAAACTTTCCATCCCCGTTTTTTTTTCTTTTCCTCTCATGCACACACATGCACACGCACACACTCACACACACAGCTGTTAATCCCATTTCAGTAACCAGAGAGAACTGGTTCAGAAGCGGTAATCTCCAAAAAGCCCAGTTTTTGGCAACGTTGTGACAGCTGGCTCCAAGTGGAACAATCCAGGCAGACTTCATTTAAATCACCACATCAAATGAGAGAGCAACTTTCTAAAGAGCAACAGAACCATGACAGGAACACAAAAGCCCAAAATGTGTAAATTATCCCCCAGGTCAAGACAACAGAGGCCAGGGAAGAGGAGGCCATCTTGAATACAGCCTGTTTGGTTCATTTAGAACAGTTGAAAGGCTATGTTGCATTGTGAGATCTCCAAGTCTCATCCCCTGCTGAAATAATGAAACGCACACCCAGACTATGGACCCACGCCACCCCCACCCCCTGCCACCCCCCCCCCCGCCCCCGCCCCCCCCCCCGCCACCACTCCCCCCAGGTGTATCTGCTGTGGTGTAGAAAGACCGCACAGTGGCAGACTTTGTGTTTACTGAGATCCAGAGAGTCCACACCTCCCATCATTCTCATCTCTTCCACTCGAATGCCTCCTCCTGTACACTCCACTAAGTCTCCCCTTACCCCTTTCCTTGTCTCTCTCACACACACACACACACACACACACACACACACACACACACACTCAGACCTGGTGCTCATCACGTTGGTCTGGCTTGCTCCACAGACCACATCATACTGTCTACCCCCCTGCCCTGCAGTTGCCACGGAAACCATGTGTGTGGAGCTGCTGGGGGATTGGTTGCCGGGGGCGAGACGTTTTCCAATCAAACCTGTTACTGGGCGTGGGGGGGGGAGTGGATGGGGGGCTTCACCATGAAAATAGAGGGGGGAAGAGAGAGAGAGACACGAGAGAGAGAGAGAGAGAGAGAGAGAGAGAGAGAGAGAGAGAGAGAGAGAGAGAGAGAGAGAGAGAGAGAGAGAGAGAGAGATGGTGCCGCCTTTTGGCGTTGGTTGGTTGTAGCTTTCTGTTACCAGGCAACATTTGGAGAATTTGGTGAGGAACTGGATGAGGTGATGGAGAAGAGCAGGTAACTCAGCCAATCACCACCAACACAAACAGCAACACAGGATCAGTTCAAACTCTGAACCTTCCCTGCTGAAAGTGAATCAGGTTTCCTTATCTGGACTCTCACAGGATACATTCCACATCAACTGATCCTGCCTGACCCCCCCCCCCCCCCCTCCCCTCCCCCTCCACCGACCTCATGAAGCCACACCCTTAACCTCTGTCATGACTCAGTCACACAACACAGCCATGGTTTCATCCTGATGTCATACAAAGACGACAGTGTCTGGTGTTGCTCTGTACTGTACTGTACTGTGATGTCGTCTTAAAGACTCCTTCTCTTTGTCTCAGGATGAACACTGGTGATGACGTTGTCATGGAGCCAGGAGAATCTGCAGCCAATCACATCCTCTGAAGCTCTCCATGTCCCAGCTGTCACAAAAACACCAGGAAGGACACAGAAGCTCCTTTGAAAAGAACAGGGGTGGCGACTGGCTTTCCACCAATCCAAAAGCAGCAGGAAAGGATGCAGTCCATCTCCACATCCATATCTCTGTCACCATAGACAGTGAATCTCCATCCTGGACCTGCTGCTTCCTACAGTATCAGAGTGGATCTCTGTTTAATCAACCTCTCAATCACAACACAGGCAGCATCCCCACAGAGCAGCATAGGCCACAACTGGAGGAGAGGAGGGAGAGGAGGGAGAGGAGGGAGAGAGGAGGAGCAGAATGACAGATATGAGAGGGAGATAAGGGGATGAATGAGGGATAAAGAAAAGGAGAATGCCATTTGCTACAAACACTTGTCTTAATTTGATGATTGATGTTGTACAAAAGAGCAAAGGCAGACAATATTGATCCTCGTAAGCGAAAGACTGAGAGAGTGAGAAAGGAAGAGGAAGACGCACGTTTAAAAGAGAGAAGGGTGCTGATTGTCTCAAGTACAGATTGATTGTGCTGTATTACCTAGTGTGCAGCAGTGTCAACATGCATCTCTTTCAAATGCTACAGCGCCGTGCAATCATTCAGTCTAGCGGGTGACAGGCGAGTCCTGCGTACACACACACACACACACACCCTTTGTTTCAGCGCTGTCTCACACCTGCTTCTAGGTGATGAGACGTTCCTTTGGACGTGTTCCAGAGTCCCACCCTCTGTCTCTCAGTCATCAGGATCAGACGATACAACTCGCCCCCCCCCCCCCCACTGTTCTGGAACGCCGCGTTGCTAGGGGCAACCAGCGCCAGAAAAAAACAGCTGGGAAGGGCGGTGGCACTGCGAGGGGACGCTCCCCCCCGCAGCTATCCGCTAATTACAGCTGAATAATAGATCTCTTCATTTGTAATTCCACCTGTTCAGTGGGGAGGGAGGCTGGATGCAGCCCACAGCTGGACTCTCTCCAGAACCACCTGACAACCTTCAGGTCCAGAGAGCACAAACCAGCCCATCAGCCTCTCAGGCAGGCCAACACCATGGGTTAGAAACGAATGTAATGAGTGTTGAGCACATTCCTGTTAATGAGTGCCTGGATGTCGTCAGGTCCAGTACGACTGATTCACTAGCAGAGGAGGTTAGGTCTGGCAGTCGCTTTGCACCATCTTCTTTTAGCTCAGGGGTCGAAGGTCAAGCAGCCGGTCAAAGACGTGTGCACGGTGTGAGTGCTTCTCTCTGGCCTGACACTTTGGTCAGGTCACTGGTACAGCTGACAGCTTTGGACATGTAGAGAAGCTTTGGCGGACAACAACATGACCTGAATTCCTATTTGATCTCTTCAGAAAGTTCTCAATGGAATGGAACGGCTCACAGCTCTCAGTCAGACCACAGTCATGACTCACTCATGCATTCAGTCCATTCACATCAACACATCTTGTCCTAACTCTCTGGGTTCCCATTCCAGGCTGATAGGTTCTAATCCCATCCCAGAGAAGTGGAGCTTCTCTGTCCCAGGATGGGTCCTTCCAAGGCCAGGGGGTGGCCAGGGGGCAGCCAGGGGGCCATTGGGTGGCCAGCAAGACCATATGGCCCCCTGGGCTGAGCCAGAGAGTGAAGGAACACCAAATTAATTTGAGTCACTGAAGGATTACATCTCAGAGCCTCTGTGGCTTTAAAGCCAGTGGAGTTTGCTTACAGTTTCCCAGGCAAAGACTGCTGTGTGAGCACTGAGAGTGCACGCATGCTCACACACACACACACACACACACACACACACACACACACACACACACAACCAATAAAACACACTTGACAATACGCAAACAACATCCTCAGCAGTGTCACATTATTCCACTGCATTTGGCAGCATCACATCTGGCCTGTTCACCCAGCCAGGATCAAGCTGAACACTGAACTACTGTAGTCCTCCAGCAAAAAACTTTCTAGTTAATCTTCAACAACCAACATGTGTAGCACACTGACTCATCCACAATCAATAAGAACTATTTGGCAGATTGTCATCTTTCAAACGATGCAGATGAAAAGAGAGATAGCTGCTGTGTGATGTCCTGAGGCCCTCAGGAACCTGTCAGTCCAGAGAAGATCCTGTGGATGAGGTGGCCCACGTCAAGCGAGCAGCCCTGCCTGTCCTGAGGCCCTGTGTCAAGTCAACATGAGGTCAGAGCAGGGTCGGTTACCGTCGTGGAGACTCACTGGGTGCCAAACTCTCATAAATCCCTTTCAGAGGCAGCCGAATGACGTTAACAGTGAAGACAGCTGATACTCTGTGTAGTGTCTGGTTCAACTCTTGTACCAAACATACTAAACATACAAGGTACACACTGAACACATCAAGGCAGAAGGAATGACCCTGAGGAGAAGGAGTGGTGAGGATGTGGAGCAAAGGGTGTCCAACCCTGGTCCTCAAGAGCCGCTGTCCTGAGAGTCTGATTGTTCTGACAGTTTTAGATGTTTCCCTGCTCCAACACTCCTGATTCTAATCAAGAGGCTTCCACAGAGCTAGATAATGACCCATTCATTAGAATCAGGTGTGCCGGATCAGGGAAACATATAGAACCGGTCAAGACAGTGGCTCTCGAGGACCAGGGTCACCCCTGATGTGGAGCGGTGCAACTTCCTGTTCATTAAGAACTGTCATTGGTCCTCGCAGGCCTTTGTGAACGTGCCTTTGTGTTTAACAATACCCTCGGCTCTTTACTGAGGTAGAGACTTTGGTAGCTGGTAGATTTAGCTGTGCGCTAAGTCCTGGGTTTGCTTTTGAATGTCATAGTGGGTCTGAACAAAGGATGAGTGATATGTGGATGAATCTCTTCAAAGATACAGTAAATGAACCGTATCTCCATATCAGCTCAATACAGACAGCAACATTTGGAGAAGAAGAAAAAGATTCTAGCTCCAGAAAGGAAAAAGGCAGATCCTGCTGTCAAATCACAGCTTGAATACGTCTTCCAAAAAATACAACAAAAACCCCCACTGGATTACGTCATGCGATCACTGTACAAGCAGTGTTGACAAGCCCTTCTGCAGATGTTTCTGGGCTTGAACAAAAAAAACTCCTTCTTACATTGAGTCAGTCCATCCTCTTAAACAATGATCTGCAGCTTGTGGCCCACATTAGAGACCCGCTACAGAGGGAGAGTTCTGCAGAATGTACAGATGGTCTCTCTTATCCTCTGGCCAAGGAAGGAGGCCAGAAATCAAATAACAACTGAAAGAGTCCAAAGCCATGGGGGTTGGCTCTGTGCACCAACCAGCCAATCAGGATAATCTAATCTATTGGTATGCCAACAATTCGTAACAGAGTTTCATTTGTTTTCATCCTTCATGTAATGAATTCACCCTCCTCTCCACAGCGAGGAGTCAGGACAGGGGAACCTGAAGATAAGAGGTGGAGGGAGGAATGGAGAGAGCAATAGAGACGGACAGAAGACAGGGAGGGTTAGGCTGGATCTGCTGCTCATCTACAGTGTCGGGACCCTGTTGGGCGTTACAGGCCAGCCAGATGTGCTGGTCTCCAGTGCTACTATCAGATCTGATGCGGTGGGGGAGACCAGCTGGAGAGAGACCAGCTGGAGAGATCAGGGAATGTGGGGAGCCTCATGGAGGGGATGGGTGGGGAGTTCATCCACAGATTGGCCCATTATTCTGAGTTAGCTCATAAAGTCACCTTCTGCTCCATCCCCCTCCCACCTCTCCATCCTTCTCTCCCTCCCTCCCTCCCTCCCTCCCCAAGGCCCCCTACTCCAGCTGTGTGTGTGAGGTCAGGCCAAGGCAGGGTGGAGTGTGGGTAGAACGTCAGAGAGCACATTCCCATACGTACGAGATAACCTGAGTTTTCTCTCAACAAATCATTGTTTTGTTTCAGATGAAACCGATCCAAAACCTCCTTCTCCTTTCCGAGGAGAAAGAGGTGGGAAAACAGATTTGAAATGATCAGGAGAGTCTGTAAAAGGAACATTTTTATGAGCATTCCTCACTCCGCATACAGTCCAGGGGCCAGCTGACCACCAGGCGTCAGACAGACCGAAACCTCCCTTAAAAACAAAACATCCACCCACCTCCATCCACCTGCCTCACCCACCTGCCTCCATCCACCGTTGGCCAGCGATGAGCCTGTTGAGACTGGAGGTGATGGATGTCACACACCGTCATGGCTGTGAGGACACAGGATTAAGGTCCTCAGCGGAGGAACAAGATGGACATGGCAGAGACTCTGTTTCCACAGGGGAGAGTCAACTTGAAACAGTCAGTACGGTGGCTGGGTAATGTTACAGTCCAGACTGGCTAGCAGCAGCAGTTTCACCCCTCAGGTAAATCAGATAGGGAGGAGATTAGTATGACATTTCCCTGCCAGCTTCTTTTCATCTGGAGACAGAGCAGAGATGTTGATATCTGTGAAGTATAGCACATCAAGGGGAGGCAGGCTGAGAAGGAGATACCAGCAGAGAGCACAACTCTGAGGACAGGGAGAGAGAGATCACTTTCTATTGACGTTTAGGGTCTCCTGAAGACTGGAATGAATGAGTGCATACCAGTTAGGGAGGGAGGGGGGGGGTGGGGGTGTAATGTAGAACACATGCAGAGTTGAGAGTCCCGGTCAGGGGGGAATGTGTCTTTACGAGCAGGTCATTCCATCATTTTGTTGTGTGAGAAAATGCAGCTTTTTCTTCTCTGTGGCCTCGTGGCTCCGACCCAAAAATGTTTTTTTTTTTTTGTAGGATGTAAACACTTCCATGTGTTTCTGTGAGTGTGTGTTATCCGTGTGTACGGTCCGTGTGTGTGTGTGTGTGAGAAGTGGACTCCACAGTATAGGCTGGGTACAGGAAACACAACTCTCAGAAGAGGAAAGACACACAGCAAACCATCTGTGAAGGTTCCTCTCCAGATCTTTACTATGCACACGGTACACAGGGGCTGGATAGCATGTGGGTCTGTGTGTGTCTGTGTGTGTGTGTGTGTGTGTGTGTGTGTGTGTGTGTGTGTGTGTGTGTGTGTGTGTGAGAGACGGTGTGGGGAAGGGCTGTGGACCAAGCAAAATATCTGAGGCTTGGCAGGGCAGCATCTGAGAGGCAGCAGGGAGAGGCAGCAGAGAGAGGCAGCAGAGGTAGCAGGGAGAGGCAGCAGAGAGAGGCAGCAGGGAGAGAGGCAGCAGGGAGAGGCAGCAGAGGCAGCAGGGAGAGGCAGCAGAGGTAACAGGGAGAGGGGCAGCAGGGAGAGGCAGCAGAGAGAGGCAGCAGAGGTAGCAGGGAGAGGCAGCAGAGAGAGGCAGCAGGGAGAGGGGCAGCAGGGAGAGGCAGCAGAGGCAGCAGGGAGAGGCAGCAGAGGTAACAGGGAGAGAGGCAGCAGGGAGAGGCAGCAGGGAGAGGCAGCAGAGGCAGCAGGGAGAGGGGCAGCAGGGAGAGGCAGCAGAGGCAGCAGGGAGAGGCAGCAGAGGTAACAGGGAGAGGGGCAGCAGGGAGAGGCAGCAGGGAGAGGCAGCAGAGGCAGCAGGGAGAGGGGCAGCAGGGAGAGGCAGCAGGGAGAGGCAGCAGAGGCAGCAGGGAGAGGGGCAGCAGGGTCCAGTGGAGGGGGCGTTGTTGTGATGTTAGTGTTTAGAATTCCCCCAGTGTCTCAGGGTGCGGTCTGAAGGAATGAGGCCCATGTTGGTTGTGGGGCCGTGGGATTGGCTGGTCTGTTTTACAACAAGGAATGTGATATGTTAGGCAATGTGACAATGGGTTATGTGGCTTTGATACTTGGTGCAAAGCAAAGCAGGGGAGAGGCTGTGGGCGGACAGCAAAGTCAGTCCAATCTCTTAAGAGAGACTGTTGATGATGGGTTTGGCACGTCCATGGGGAGGCCTCTATCAATGTGTGTGCAATGTTTGTGTGAGGACGTCTTTAAGTGTAAGTGTGCGGTGTGTGAGTGTTTATCAGAGTTCGGGGGGGGGGGTTAGTATGTGCGTGAATGACGGTGAGAGAGTGTGGGAGGGTCGGACAGATGTGTGAGTGACTGGTAAGTGAGTGTTTGTGAGGAAGAGGCATGCAAGTGCGGTGGGGAGGATGGTTCACACACTGCTAGCCTCCAGCACTCCCTGCATGTCTCACCAGCTTCATCTCCAACCCTGAAAGAACTTTAGAGGACCTGAGGGAGAAGTGAAAGATCACCTCCCTCCAGCGATACACAGTAAGGTTTGAAATGACTCATGTATAGAGTAGGGAGGTCTGGGACTGCAGGTCCACACCCTAACACACATGCACTTACAGACACACACATGCACACACCTCCCCCCCCACTATCATCAGGAGAGAGAAAACAGAACTGATGACCTCGGAGACCGTGTGCTTGTGTAATGTGGTTTCACTCAGGACAGGCCAGGCCACCCCTCCAGCCAGCTCCCAAATGGATCCTCCCCCTGGTCCTGAACCGCCGCCCCCCCCCCACACACACACACACACACACACAGAGACGCCCCCAGACTCGCTCCCAGGCCTCAAGCTAAACCTTTCCGAAATCAGATGAGGCGTGTCGAAGGATTGGGGAAGGTGTGGGGGCGATAAAAAAAAAAAAGAAATGCTAAAAGAAAGGTTGAATTTCACACCATCATCCATCAATTTTACAGTTGCAGTCTTTGGCCTTTCCACTCTTTAGTTGTGGTGTGTCTGTATGAGGAGGGAGGGGGGACAGGAAGAGGGGGGACAGGGAGAGGGGGACAGGAAGAGGGGGGACAGGGAGAGGGGGGACAGGGAGAGGGGGACAGGAAGAGGGGGGACAGGGAGAGGGGGGACAGGAAGAGGGGGACAGTCTTAGATAAACCGGTCAGATAAAAGAAGAGCCCTTAGCCTGGCTGTGGCCACCATTATCAACCTGGTGATGTCACCTGCATGCACGTGTGTGTGTGTGTGTGTGTGTGTGTGTGTGTGTGTGTGTGTGTGTGTGTGTGTGTGTGTGTGTGAGAGACAGAGGAATGTTGGACTACAGATCTGAACATCAAGCTTGGAGTGATGGAAGGAGGGATGTCAAATGCAATGATGCTGGTTGTCAAGACTTTCAAAAGATGAGCGTGTGTGTGTGTGTGTGTGTGTGTGTGTGTTCATACGCTGTGGAGCATAACATGCGTATCAAAGGCTGGCAGCCACACCGTGTTAAGAATGAAACCTAACACTCTAATAAGGGCAGAGAGCAGGAGAGAGGGAGCAGAGACAGGAGGGGGTGGAGGAGCAGACTCCTGTCCCAAACTGCCAGAGGTATCATTTACTTTCAATTTTACTTGATGAAACCCATTTGGCTGGATTCCTTTCACACTCCACCCCCTCGACCCCCCTCGACCCCCCTCTGCCCCCCTCAGCACCCCTCAGCCCCCTCAGCCCCCTCAGCACCCCTCTGCCCCCTCAGCCCCCCTCAGCCCTCCTCCGTGCAGAGATCCTTAGGATTAGTCTGCAAACCAGGACAACAACCTCCTCTCTAGCTCCTCCCACCGACACACAAGAGGCCGGCATATGTTTCTGCCGACTAATGGGGCGGAGCCTTGGTGACTAATGGGGCGGAGCCTCGGTGGTCTGTAGATGACAGATTCATGCGTCTAACCTGTAGCAAAGCTGAACGAAGGACAGTGATTGGTCCAGGCAAATTGCAAGGGGACATTACATCTAGGAAGCAAAACCTCTTTATAATGAGGGTATTGTGGGGGCATGTGTGTATTGTGTGCATTTTGGGAGTGTTGTGTGTGTGTGTGTGTCTTGGGGTGAGAGGCGATGTTGTTGTTAATGCGTTTCCTGTGTGTGTGTGTGTGTGTGTGTGTCATCTTTGCTCCTAATTATCGATGGTACAAAACAACGGTAGGTGGTTGCCATGGCAGCCAGCGCCAGGCTCTGTAGCGGGTGAACGAAGCAGAAATGGACCACAGACATTTCATTAACCTTTCAAGGACTTGGTATTTATTTTAGTGGCAGCACCGTGAATATAAATTTGTTGTTCAAGAAAAGGAAATGGCCGGGTAATAAGAAATCTGAGAACATCGTTCAGATGACACCCCCCCCCCCACACACACACACACACACAAATACCATGACTTCAGGACTTGTTGAATTTTGGGGGGTAAAACATTACAGGAGTAACAGCCAGTATTGGGGGTTGACAGGGGCATTCTCCACATGCCTGTGTGTTAGTCGAGGCCTCTGTTGCCACTAGTAATTGATTGTGCCACATGATTACTTGGTGAGTAATCCTGAGGCGGGGCTCTAAGGAGGCTTGGCAGCCTGGAGGATATGAGACCTGGGTTCCAGGGGGTGGAGGTGAGGGGCAGTGGTGCCTGAGTAGGTAAGTACACTGGGGACCATGGGGTGAGGCAGGGGTGGGAGCAGTAAGAGAAATGGTGTAAAAGAGAAAGAAAGTAAACAGAGAGAAGGAGAGTTGACCACACCCATCACACTAAAGGATCTCCTAATTGTCTGTGTGGAAATGGATAAGATACAAGTCATGCAAATCTGAATGAACACCAAATGTTTCATTATGAATGGTTTTATAGAGAGAGAGAGAGAGAGAGAGAGAGAGAGAGAGAGAGAGAGAGAGAGAGAGAGAGAGAGAGAGAGAGAGAGAGAGAGAGCAGTACAGTGGCATCAGTGGTCCGTACACAAATGCAGACAAAGACTCTAAACATGACAGGATGACAGCACTGCAGAGCTCTGTGACAGCCAGGGTGATGAGAAGCAGAGAAGCAGTGTGAAGGATCACACACTGCAGCAGCTCTAACAGGGCCTGAGCTGCACTGGATCACACACCGAGCTGCACTGGATCACACACTGAGCTGCACTGGATCACACACTGAGCTGCACTGGATCACACACTGAGCTGTACTGGATCACACACTGAGCTGCACTGGATCACACACCGAGCTGTACTGGATCACACACCGAGCTGCACTGGATCACACACTGAGCTGCACTGGATCACACACTGAGCTGCACTGGATCACACACCGAGCTGTACTGGATCACACACTGAGCTGTACTGGATCACACACCGAGCTGCACTGGATCACACACTGAGCTCCACTGGATCACACACCGAGCTGCACTGGATCACACACCGAGCTGCACTGGATCACATACTGAGCTGCACTGGATCACACACTGAGCTGCACTGGATCACACACTGAGCTGTACTGGATCACACACTGAGCTGTACTGGATCACACACTGAGCTGTACTGGATCACACACTGAGCTGTACTGGATCACACACTGAGCTGCACTGGATCACACACTGAGCTCCACTGGATCACACACCGAGCTGCACTGGATCACATACTGAGCTGCACTGGATCACACACCGAGGTGCACTGGATGAGGCCATGAAGGAAGAGACACACAGATACTGCAGGAGTCCGATGGAGCCAATTCAATTGGATCCATGTGTGTTGGTGAGCCCTGAGCTTACAGTGCAGAGGACTCTGGACTCTTTCAGACAGGTGAAGAGAGTTCCTGCTGAGGAAGTCAAGACCTCTTCACACCCCGACACAGGAGAGGACTTCCAGAATCCTTCAGGGCGTTGATGAACTGTACAGCACACGTGTGTGTGTGCATGCGTGTGCGACTTTACAGTGCAGCGAGCTGAGACTGTGGGCTGACAACACAGTGATGTGACGGGCGCTGCCCAAGTACATACCTGAACTAGCTTCTGTCATACATGATGTGCAGAGGGGCAGTATAGTGTGGGGATGTGCAGAGGGGCAGTATAGTGTGGGGATGTGCAGAGGGGCAGTATAGTGTGGGGATGTGCAGTATAGTGTGTGGATGTGCAGAGGGGCAGTATAGTGTGTGGATGTGCAGAGGGGCAGTAGTGTGGGGATGTGCAGAGGGGCAGTATAGTGTGGGGATGTGCAGTATAGTGTGTGGATGTGCAGAGGGGCAGTATAGTGTGTGGATGTGCAGTGGGGCAGTATAGTGTGGGGATGTGCAGAGGGGCAGTATAGTGTGTGGATGTGCAGTGGGGCAGTATAGTGTGGGGATGTGCAGAGGGGCAGTATAGTGTGTGGATGTGCAGAGGGCCAGTATAGTGTGGGGATGTGCAGTATAGTGTGTGGATGTGCAGAGGGCCAGTATAGTGTGAGGATGTGTGTAACACACGTGCAGGTTGTCAACACTGTTCTGATTCAACATGAGGGTCATTACCCAGTGTAGCGTTGGAGAAAGGACTCTTCTAAATGGAATACTTCAAAGTCTTTAGAATCTCAAGGCTTGATTGGCAAGTGTAAATGTGACATTAGCACATTTACCACAACCTCACAGATGAGCTGCTAATTTGAAGTTAATGGCGCCAGCATTCACTAAACAGGAATCACTATGCAGAAATAAAATGACTCGCAACATGGCGATAATCGGTTCAAGCCCACACAGTCCGGACACCGGGGGGGGGGGGGGGGGGGGGGGGGGGGCATTAATTGGTACCATTAGAGAAACACGCATGTAGCCACACTGGGCACGAGGGGAGGGAAGAAAAGGCAGTTTCCATGGTAACTGTTCTCCTCCGAAGTGCTCGTCCCTGGTGCCTCCCCCCCCCCCCAGACACCAACAGGCTGGCTCAGTAAGAGGCAGGAGGAAGCAGACAGGTATTAAAGTTTAAAGAGGGAAGACCAGGTGAAGGTGCTGCATTCATGATGGGCTATAACACACACACACACACACACACGGAAATAAACTGAGGATGGAATCAGGAGGTGATAAAACACGATAATCAGATAGTTTCTATTCAAGGCATGCTTCAGCTGAAGTACAGCAGAATCCCAATCACTGCCTGATGTGACTGATGGTTAGAAACACAAACACAGCATGGATGGATCCACATACAGTACAGACACACCAGCAGTCTTTACTGCCCTATATTTCATATTTAATCTGGTCAGCTGGTAGATTTCTTGCCACTGGTGTGTAATCTAGTTGAGGGCCAGATGGCATTCTCCCTGTCTCAATCGGATCCTCTTGATTGAGCCAGAGCAGGGCTGGAGGTCTGCAGGGGCAGCCATGTCTGGGATCAGCAAACTAACTCTTCATCAGCTTGGGACTCCTGACTTTTAACCTCGCAGCGTTCCAACGACAGATCGGAGGGCAGGCCTCCGATTTAGCGCCTGGCTTTGGGGGCAGTGAGGTCTGCCCTAAAGGAGGCTCACCTCAGAGGAGGCCGGGGGGGGGGGGGGGGGGCTGGTGTCTGTGTGGGAGTGATTAATAGATTAGCAGGTTAGCTTGCAGGGGAGATGTTTCCCTCCATAGGCAAGCAAACATGAATGCCAAGCCCATTCCTCCCCAGCTGTCTAGACACATGACCCCCCTGAACTACACCCAAACACCAGCCTCTGTCAGTCAGTGCACACACACACACACACACACACACCCCTGCCTCTAGAGATAGAAAGGTGTTGTTGTGCCGCCCCAGACAGCTCACCAGCTGTCCCTGTACTCTGGGTAGCTGCTCCCCGTGCCTGGTGCCAGTGTGGCACAGATGTTAGCCTAGCTCCATTAGCATGTGATCCAGCATGGCCAATCTAAGGTAAAAGCAGGAGAGGCCAGACGCTCAACTGAAGCAGCCTTGATTGAGAGCGACAGACGGCAGACTTAATGAGGCCTGTTGTGCTGGTGCTGGGTGGTCTCAGTTCTACCCCCCCCCCCCCCCCCCCCCCCCCACCCACTCCACACACAGAACAGTTCCAGAAGAGCCACATGCAGAACAGTTCCAGAAGAGCCACATGCAGAACAGTTCCAGAAAAACAACTAATTGGAACTCTCAATGGCCTCCTAGCCTTTCTGTCAAACAGAACAGCAATTCATGTTGCAAATGTATGTAATTGGCTGTGTCAAGCCTTATTTGGGCAGTAACGGGTGTGATGGTAAGCTGTTGACAGTTTAATCCTCCTGGTTAGGGCTGGTGAAACCAGACTGGATGAGACCAGGCTCACTGCTTCAGTATCACTGCTACACACTCATCCTCAATTACCCAGCAGCTGATGAGATGAGGGGCTGTGAGGTCTGCGGATGAGCCCAGAGTCTGCCTGTGTGGGTGTCAGTGTGTGTTAATGTCTGCCTGTGTGTGTGTGTGTGTGTGTGTGTGTGTGTGTGTGTGTGTGTGTGTGTGTGTGTGTGTGTGTGTGAGAACGGGATGAATGGCTGATAGAAGTGTCTGCTGATGACAAAGGGCTCGATAAATGGAAGACTAATGAATAGAGGAGCTTGATGTTCAGAGTGACCACTAGAAGAACTGGAAAAGAACCAAGTGCACAGACCAGGTTTGAGAAGAATAGCTGTTACCACACACACAGACAATAACACACACACACAGACAAACATTGACACACACACACTCACTGAAGAGATGGACAAGCAGTCAAAGGACTGATTAACATTATGAAGTAGCATTGGGAGGTTTTAGTTCAGCTAAAAAGAACAGTGATACTAACCTAGCAGGGACCTTACAGAAAGGCCCTGCAGTTTCCACACAGCTTGTCTGTATAGGCTGCAGCAAAGCAGAACCCACTAACCCCATATGATGGAGGAGAGAGAGAGAGAGAGAGAGAGGGACAGAGAGAGAGAGAGAGAGAGGGACAGAGAGAGAGAGAGAGAGAGAGGGACAGAGAGAGAGAGAGAGAGAGAGAGAGAGAGAGAGAGAGAGAGAGAGAGGGGGACAGAGACAGAGACAGACAGAGAGAGAGGAACATAAAGAATAGAGAGGAGTTTTTCAAGTAAACATTAGTTTTGGCAGGTCTGCTTGTGTTGGAGGATTGGGGCGCAGGGCGAGGGGGGTGGGTAGGGGGCGGGGGGGTGTATCTCTGCTGGTCCCCTGACATGGGCCTGCTCTGTCCACACCATCAATCTGAGCGCGGGGGGGGGGGGGCTTATCAGAGCTGTCTCACCCCATACCTCCTCCATCCCTCTCTCCCTCAGCCCTCTCCCTTCTCCGGCTCAGGCCCACATTCCTCTCCGACACCACTAAGCACAAACAAACGGCCCGTTCCACTAAGCACAAACAAACGGCCCGTTCCCACCGCCCGACGTTTGGGAACAGAGAAGTTTGTCATGGAAAAAGGTCTGAGGCATCTCGAGGGCCTTTCAGGAGGTTTACACAAGAGCGGCAGGGGCCTCGCTCAGCTGGAACCTCGTCCCTGCCATGGGACGAGCAGTAACAGGGTCACAGCTCGCATGGGGGTCAGCGGAGGTGATGGCTTGTTTACACAGCAGAACCTCTGCTCGTTTGGTATGACGTACGTCTTCGGCAGAGGCTGGATGGCTCACATGCACACTGCTAACGGCCAGACGACACCCAGCATGCTGGCAGGGGAGGGGGAGGGTGTGGCAGCGCTTCAAACATGCACGCGCGCACATATCTGTGAGAACCTGGAGATGTAAGAGATATTCAGGCCCTGGTTCCACATTCCAGAAGACCCCGCCTCCTCCCCCTATGGGAGGCTTTTGTGGCCGTTGAAAGGCAGTGGGGTTACAGGGTTTCTCCCTTTAGGGTGCAGAGAATAATACTCTGTCTCTCTCTATATGACCTCACTCTGGCGCTCTCTCTATTTCTGTGTGTGTGTGTCTGTGTGTGTGTGTGTGTGTGTCTTGGTGTGAGTAAAGGGGTTCAGAGAAATGAGGAGAGTGTGCATGTGTACATGTAGAGGAGAGAGAGAGAGAGAGAGAGAGAGAGAGAGAAGGGAGAGAGAGAGAGAGAGAAGGGAGAGAGGGGGGCGGAAGAAAGAGAGAGAATGAGAAAGAGACAGAGAAAGAGGGCTTTAAATTCAGCTGAGATGATGAGGGGACACATCACAGTGGGTCGTTGTGGCGGCAGTACAGAGGTTTACAGCCATGTTCATTTGTCTTCCTGATCCATCCCTGTTACTGCAAACAATCCAAACATGTCCCTGTTAAGACTATAGCAGCAGAGCAGACCTGAGCGTGTGCTAATGTAACACACACACACCGTTAAACCAAGGGAGCAATTATTCCCTACAGGAAATTCCTACACAGCACTTGTGCTGACTAAGGGCTCCTAGTGGGAATCAAATGTAGCCTATGCACAATCCAGAAGAGCAGCAGGAGCAGCATGGGAGGAAACTCATTCAGATGGCATTCAGGCAACAGTGACTACACAGAACAAGGTTAGGAACTGATGTTTTAGACATCCGTGGAAAAGACTGTTAAAAAGACGCAAGTAATACATGCATCATAGTGAATCCCCCCCTGAACTCAGTGCTGTAGTCTACTGTCTCTGCATGACAGGGAGAATTCAAGAGAGTAGAGATTATTTCACCCAGCATTTCCCCTCCAGAGAGCCTTTGTTTCTTTGACCACATAACTGAGATAAGAGGCAGGCATGTATAGAGAGAGAGATACAGAGAGAGAGAGAGAGAGAGAGAGAGAGAGAGAGACTGACAGAGCGAGCGAGAGAGACAGAGAGAAAGAGAGACCGACAGAGCGAGTGAGAGAGACAGAGAGAGAGAGAGAGAGAGAGAGAGAGAGAGAGACCGACAGAGCGAGCGAGAGACAGAGAGAGAGAGAGAGAGAGAGAGAGACCGACAGAGCGAGTGAGAGAGAGAGACAGAGAGAGACAGAGAGAGAGAGAGAGAGAGAGAGAGATGTGGGTAGGGACAATCAATGACTCCATCACCCATCTATGTTTGTCCATGACCACTCCCATCACACTAAAGGATCTCCTATTGTCTGTGTGGAGATGGATAAGATACAAGTAATACAAATCTGAATGTTTCATTATGGATGGTTGTATATCTGTGAGAGAGAGAGAGAGAAAGAGAGAGAGAGAGAGAGAGAGAGAGAGAGACAGAGAGAGAGAGACAGAGAGACAGAGAGAGAGGGTGCGGGGTGAGACAAACCAAGAAGGAGAGAGAGAAAAATGTATGTATGTATGTATGTATGTATGTGTTTGTCAACCATCCTTTTAAAGATAAAAGATCCTTTCTAACAAGCTGCAGGTCAGATCAACATAAACCATCCAATGGTACCAGTTGACAACCTTGGTACCATAGAAATATGAACAGGACCGTCATATCAACTGTGTATTCAACATTCCACACTAAAATCATCCTGTTGAAAACCTCAAACCAGCTCCCAACTAAACAATGGTCAAATAGATGGTATCCAAACCCCAACTATGACCATACAGGAATGTTTTTTATGGATATGATCTGCTATCACTGACGGTCTCGAAGAGCGTAAGAACTGCTGCTAGAAATAGATGCTTCTTTGTCAAAATTGTATCTTAAGGAGTGGCAGCGAAGCCTCAGGGTGGATGGAGAGACACTGCCACCTGCTGGTGGACACTAGACTAAACCTGCCTTTACCTCCCAAATCCAACAGAATTGTCGAACATTGTCCCTCCATCATCTGTGTTCCATCACGTACCTTGCGACACCGGTCCGGGTCGGGCCCATGGTGGGGGTCTGGTGGGCCCATGGTGGGGGTCTGGTGGGCCCATGTTGGGGTTCTGGTGGTCGATAACTGACGCCTGTGCATCTCTTCAACTACGACATTTTAAAGCCAACAGTATTATTACGTGGCCTCTGTTTTGATATTAACTGTTTACTAATTGTTCGTCTGATATCCTGGCATATAGACTTGGAGGCCACACGGTTACCGCTTTAGGGCCAAATTAGATTAATCTAACTGGTCAAAACTCCAGATTAACAATGTCACTTCGTCTTCTGACGGGGTGTTCGCGTTTCACATGCATTTGGGTCTTGAAAACTGTTAATTAAAGGAGACAAGAACAGCTGGTCCAAAACAAACTGGCTGCTCTGAAATGCCAATTAGGATTCAGTCCAATCAGATCTCTTCCAGCAGGTTAGACTCCATGATTGACCTTCAGCCTTTTGGGGAGTTGGAAGGAAACAAGCAGCTTCAGAAAAGTTCATCAAATGTTTTACTGGAGATGGAGTAAATCATTATAATCCACATCCTTATTGAATCAATGCTATAGGCAAGCCTTTCATTACCTACACGCTAATGGAATCGGGAAGTATTATGGATCGGTGTGTGTGTGTGTCACACAGTAATGTTGACTTTGTGCCGCTAGGGGGCGGTATAGTCACTCACCACTGGAGGAACGCTGCTCATCTTACAAACAGCTGATTTTTTGCAGACTCGTAGAAAGTAAATGAATTATAATATTGAATGATACTTATTGGAAGAAAAAAAAGAAATGTAGGCCCTACTTGGCTTATAACATATTTAATGTTACAAATGAAAGTGATTGTATGGTGCAATGTTGTCTTATGCCACTGTACAGGGATGGAATCCAAAGCTCATTACTTGAAGTGGAATATGTTTCTGTATCAAAGGACATAATTACATATTAGGGAAGTGTCATATAAAGTTCCTGTTAACCCCTAACCTTCCCTAACTAAGACAATCACCATATACTTCACTTATCATATTCTGGTAGTATTTTGAAAATGCATTTGGAAGAGTCACAAAGAAGCTGTATGGATTTGTGTCACATGATACAAAATTAAAGCAAATAAGACCAATAGTCCACATCTTACACAGAGAGAGTTTTACAGCCTTTTTATTGTGTAATGATTGGCTTGACAATATATAAGCTCCTTCCCCACACAATGAAAACACAAAATGATGACGGTAAATGTGAATATTTGAAGCCAGAACATAGAGACAGGAAACATATTTACGTCGACCACTTCGCTAGAAAAGACAGCGAAGAGAAAAAGATTGAACAAGAAAGAGACGGAAATTCAAACGTACAACGTGGATTAGTTGTGTTTAGAATCATCTTGGTTCAACAAAAGATCAGATTTACACACTCCTGTGTCTTACAAGGCCATTCACCTCGAGTTCTGACAGAATCCCTAAAACAATGCTGTCAATAAAGCCCAAAATAGTTCCCATGAACAAGATCCACTTGCAAATGTTAAGAGGGGTTATCGATCAATTCCATAGGACAAACAGTAAACGTTGAAGAGCTGAATCAATATACACTGTCATTCAAACATCGCTTGTGAAGTATCTCATCTTTAAGTGATAAGCAGCGTTATCATTTAGGGCTATTCTGCAGCCTGAAAGGTAAAAAGTATTCTCAACTCAACTTTGTAGTACTCGCAACAATTTACATGTACTTTTTTAATGGCATAGAAGAACAGAAAGGGATGCAGCCTATTCCTCCCATTCCCATCCTAGTCAATGGAACGCTCGCCCTAAACTAGTATCATTTCTCCCTGGGCAGAAGCTGCTCAGGTTAGAACCAGAGGTCAGGTCTTCCCTACAGGGCCCTTCGTACATCAGCTGACTGTAGGGTGGACATCTTTATTGCCTTGGTGGTCCGGTGCCTGTTAGCCAGGCAGACACATGGCCCAAACCCAGCGGACATCCTCCTATAGACAAGCGGGACATTGTGATAGCGTGGACAAAGAGTTCAAACACAGGAAGTATGGTTTGTCTGCTGAGAACTTGTTTTAATGACACAGTGGTGCTCCTCAATCCCAGTTCTCCCAGTCCTCATCCAACTGGGGGAAAACACAAGAAGAGATTTTAATACAAATCATCAAACATAACAAACAGATGTATAATGTGTGTGTGTGTGTGTGTGTGTGTGTGTGTGTGTGTGTGTGTGTGTGTGTGTGTGTGTGGGTGTGTGAGACTGTCTGCACTCTTACAGTTATCAGAAAAGTGAAAGCTAGCAGTATTTCACAGTACTGCTCCATACTCACATCTCCAGAGACCTCCACCTTAGACAGAGCCATCTGCACCTCCTCCTCAGTCATGTCCAGGTCAAAGTCTTTCTCCCAGTCCTCACTCACATCAGTACTGGACCCTGCAGGGATCACAAATCATCACATTCAGAGATCTGTCAGCCATCACTGACCTAACTCCAGCCCACACTGATTCCCTGGATCATTCATGAGGACCAACAAGTCAAAACACATCCTACCTTTCTTTCCATTGTTCGAAGGTGTAGACTTGCCACTGTCAGAGTTCAGCTCAAACACTCTCAGATCCTGTGGCGCCTCCTCTCTGGCTGGTTCTGGTCTGGTGGAGGCAGGGGGAGCCTGGGGAGACAGGCCCTCTGCCGGGGCTTCTATCTGGGCTGCTGCTTGTGTCTGAGATCCAGGCTGGAAGCCATTCCTCTCAAGTTTCTGGTCCTCTGCCTGCCCCTGGTGCTCTCTGTCCTCCAGGCTGGCCTCATCCCCGGCTGCAGGTTCTGGAGCTGTCGGAGGCGGGGTGACCTCCACCTGGGTGGGCTGGCTGATGCTGTCGCTGCTGACTGACAGGGTGGCATCCAGCTCCGTGTTGGGAGACAACATGGGGCTGAGCGGGGTCATTCCTGGGGAGACTGATGGGAGGGTTGGGTGCTGGAATCCAGATTCTTCCATCGGGGGAGTGAAGTCAAGGCGGGATGATGATGTGACACCCAGAAAGTCATCTGGAGTTAGATGGAGAGAAACAGAGACCAGTGAGTAGAGAATAGACCAGCGATCTAACTGATCTAACTTGATAGCAAATTTGACATTTCTGTACTGATGAATGTCAGTCTTTTTCGGTCTTTCAGTTGAAAGAGTAGAGAAGTCATGTGATGCAGTTGGTCAGGATGTTGGGTTAGTAATCAGAAGGTCTTTGGTTGGATCCCTGGCCGAGCCAAATGACGTTGTGTTCCTTGGGCAAGGCACTTCACCCTACTTGCCTCAGGGGGGAATGTCCCTGTACTCTTTAAGTCGCTCTGGATAAGAACGCCTGCTAAATGACTAAATATAGATGGAAGTGCTCGTCATCTCCCTCCCTCTGGTCATACCTTCATCCTCCTCCTCCCATCCCAGAGCCTCAGTATGAGGAGGCTGCTCTGCTCTATGCTTCAAGGCCACTCTCCTGGCCTCTTCCTATTGGTTAAGACAAAAGAAGAAGTTTCATTTGATTCCTTCATTTTGAACTAGAACCTGCAGCATCAAGTGTCATGCTGCTTGAATTGATGGTTGGAGAGAAATAAATATAAACTTGTTCACCACCATGTCAAGCTGCATGAAGAGATAACATCCATCAATCACTCCAGGGTGATATGCTTCTGAGCACTTTAAGAACAACTCCATTCGCCAGATTTACAAAGGTACTTGCTACAAATGGGCTTTGCACTAGTAATGGTAATTAAATTCCTGTTAAAGTGCAAGAAAAGAAAAGTATATTACCTGGTCCAATTGAAAGACTTTGTAGAAATACCGCTGCCAAAATTCTGAATGGGCTACAGCTGCTGGCACCTGGAACAACACACAGAAAAACTGAATGACTTGGTTCATTCCCATGTTAGGGTGTGATGATGACGAGGATAAACGTTACCATCTTGGTGTACAGGGCCCGTATAGAGGGGCTGCTGAGCAGCAGCTCAGACACTTCTGTTCTCTTATCCTCCATACTGAAGGTGGACAACCAAGCATCAAACTGTTCCATGGGACCTGGAAGAAGCAGGACACACACTGGACTCAAGATACACGGAGAAACACTGAGGTGCTACTGCACAGCTCCAGACAGCGGCCAATACAGTGAACATGTGCAAGTACAGGAGTCACATGGTTGCATTAGTGTGAGACTGATGTGGCTTGTTAAGTGTTGTGGGTGTGACAAAGTGTTGGGAAGGTGTTGGAAGACAACAGTAACACGAGGGCACAGAGCTGCGCCTGGTTTCTCTGACGCTCCTCTAATGGGAACATGTGTACCATGTGACTGTGTTTACCATCAGGTTCGTTGCAGTATGTTGCTGGATCTGCCTGGAGGCTGTACAGACGAGCCTGGCAAGACAGAGAAGGATGACGTCACTGAGCCTGAGCACCTGCTCTGATCCCTGCTAGGAAGCTCACACACCAACCAGCTTTGTTATCTCCCATAGACAAACGACCCCACCCTTCCTTATAGGACCTCAATACTCCAGATGATCACACATTATAGTCTAGTTGTATAAGTAAATAGTTCTTATGACTCCAATAAGAGTAATCCTTTTACAAGATAAGCCCCGCCCACTGATGATGCAGCCGTCCTGTACTCACCTTGCTGCTGTCATAGATCTCTGTGGTGCCAGCTGGAGTCGCCACTAGAGTGATGACATCACAGTCGATGGTTTTATCCGGGGGCGGAGCTAGGGTGTCTGTTATGACTCCCAGGAAACTGGACAGGCTCTTCTTCACCTTCTCTGTGGTGTCAGAAGTCCCTTCCACCTAAAGAAGCACAACAACAGGTTACTGTGAGCGGTCATGTGACTAGATGACATCACAGTCACCTGTGTTGAATGAGAAACTTACTGCTAGTTTGCTCCTGACAGCGCTGGCTGTGGCCACGATGGAGCACGCAGTGTCATGTTGCACAACATTGGAGAACTCCGTCAGGTCACGTTTTATAAAGTCATAGGCTTCTGCCGACTGAAAAAAAAAATAGAAAAATGTTAATGCTAATAAACGTATTAACAAGTACAGTGGTTGCAGTAAATATTCAAAGTATTGGTCATCATGTAAATCCAGATGTGTACCTTGTCTTTGACAGCCTGGAAGCTTTGCTGCAGCCAGCCTCCCCACCAGCCTTCCCTGATAGAACAACACACACTGGGGTCAATAACAACACACATTTAACACACTACAGACACACACAGCAGCATGAAGACATTCAGTCAGTTAAACCAGCAGTAAACAGATTATATGAACCACTTTAGTTAAACAGTAACTGACTTTCTAAAACAATTTAATAAACCCAGACACCTTAACAGGTTTGGCTACTTTGTAGATATTTTAACCGCATGTTCGCCAATCAGTAGCGCTACCCATCAGTTATCTGTTATGTTAAATGTATAGTTTCAGAGAAAAGACACATTTTACAGATGATTTTGATCATCTTTAGAGGAGAGTTAACAACAAACCCTGAGCTAGCTTCAGAAGCTAACAGGCTAAAGCAGGTAAACAAACCCCCCGATTGACTCTCAGCTAAGAATCACATCGTTTCCACAGCTGGTGCATTAAGCGAGGATAAAATAAACACAAAACAATACTTTAACCAACAACTTTTGAATGTTGTCATGTTTAGTGTAGGACGAGATAGTTAAATTAAATAAACAACAAAAGTATTTTGCGACTTCACGCACTCACCCTTCAGCCATCTTCAGACGATGACATCATCAATAATGACTGAACTCTGACCCCTGATCCGCTGAGCTTGAAAATATTATATTTAGAGTTTTTTTTATCAATATGAGGATTAAGACGCACGGATGAATGTTTTAAATTGATTTAAATTAAACATTAAAATTAATTTTTAAACGTAAACCTTAGAAAACATTGCAAAACAAAACAGCGATCACCATTTTTTGGGGGGCTACGGTGGCTGCAAAAAGTCAAACTGTACGAGGGGTCCAAAGTATTAGTATTCAAATCAAATCCACCTCTTTGAGATTGGTAATCAGTGCTTAATTCCCACCGGACAGCCCCACCATGGAAACTGTGTCTGTGTAAGTGAGGGAAAGAGAGAGAGAGAGAGAGAGAGAAAGAGAGAGAGAGAGAGAGAGAGAGAGAGAGAGAGAGTGGAAGACAGAGTGCACAGACATATGTCCATGGTTGTCCTGAGTGAATGCATAAGCGTCTATTTATGTGTGCATGCCTCCTCACAGCAGTCCCAGCTGTGCTCCCTCTCTCATCAGTATGCAGAGTGTAAGAGAGACAGACTTTACTGAGCGCTCAGTAAAAAAAAGGTCAGTCTGGAAGCTTCTGGAAGGCAGTTAACTGCCTTAATTGAAGTCCCCCAATATCCAGACGCCGCACAATGTGTGCGTATGTTGCGCAATATGTCTCCCCTGCCCAGTCCCTCAAAGTCACTGTGTGGGTCCTTCAGTTCTCTAATGAACTGTGTAGATCCTGGCCCTGCTGAGCAAAGTGGGACACCCCTTCACTTCCCCTCAGGTTATCTGATCCATCTGTTACCGTGGCTACACATCGCTGCTCACATGCTCCTCTGACCCAGGCTGGAGGATATTAGTACATGTGATGATGACAGTGTTCAGGCTGGAGTATATTAGTACATGTGATGATCACAGTGTTCTTGATGAGTGGAGGATCTTTACACACGTTTTCATATTTTAAACTATTACACCAAATGCCTGATTTGATTTATTAAATTTACATTTATTCATTAAGCAGACGCTTTTATCCAAAGCGACTTACAGTAAGTACAGGGACATTTTTACCCGAGGTAAGTAGGGTGAAGTGCCTTGCCCAAGGACACAACATCATATAGCCACAGCAGGGGCTCGATCTCACAACCTTCCGATCATGAGGCCAACGCCTTAACCATTGAGCCATCTGACCCCCCCATTTATGACATTTATTTACTGTGCTTGGTGGATTTATGCACTGCCTATAGTAATGCTCTGTGATTTTTTATATTTTTCACTGTCCTGTATAAGATGTTAGAAAAATACACAATTCCATGTCGTATATTTAATTGTAATGCTCTCTCTTGTAAGTCGCTTTGCATAAAAGAGTCTGCTAAATGAATAAAGGTAATTGTAGATGTCAGACCCTGCCTCACCTACTCACTGTCCAACATTATGCACACAGACCCAAAGTGTTTGGCTCATTGTGATCAGCACACTGTCCCACCTTAGAAGCAGGTTAGACAGACGCCAGAAGCATCTGTGGCAGATTAGACTGAACAGAGAGGCTGAGAGAGGCACAGTCCATGTTGTCTGATTTAGGATACATATCCATTCTCTACCCTACACACACACACACACACACACACACACACACACACACACACACACACACACACACACACACACACACACACACACACACACACACACACACACACACACACACACACACACACCCTACACACAGTTCCTGTTCTTCTGATGCTACACTGTGAGTTAACACCATCTGGTCCTGATCAGGAAACACCAGCTTTGCACAAGTCAATGTCCCTAATTATCCACCTAGAGAAGGGAGCGGAGCGAAAGAAGGCTGATCCTGCTAATAATCCTCACAATGTGTTCAGCTTCCCATTCCCACCTGTGCCCAAATAAAGGGGGGGGGGGGGCTTGTGGGTGGACCCTGAGTCCCAGTGTCAGAGGAACAGGGACCAGGTGACGCCGGAGAGCCTGTCCCCAGCACAGAAGCCCCCTCACTGGGCAGGGCTGGCAGCTGCCTCCCCCCACTGGGACATCCCACAGCTGACAGTCCCCCCCAGTACTGACAGGGGCTCTTTACAGTGTCAATAGCCCCATAAATTAGAGCTAACCGCCTTTGTGGCGAGCAGAGTGTCAGGGCTTTTGGCCCAACGGGGCTTGTTACCATGATGAAATGTAGATTGAATGGAGGGGGTCTGTGTCCCAGGCACGAGGGCTTGGCCTCCTCCCGTCTTTGTGTCTCATGCGCAGCTATTGTCTGGGCCTATTCAGACCTCTTAAGGGGGGAGGGAGGGGGAGGAGGGGGAGGAGGGGGAGGAGGTAGCGGACAGCAAAGGAGCTACATCTCTTCATTTCTGCCCCTGATCTCCAGCTCATCCGTCAGCCGTGGGAGGATAAGCATGTATTTTTCACGCTTGATTTGTTGCTAAGTGAGGGCGAGCCATTGTTGAGTAAACACATGTCCAGGACACACAGCCCACGTCGTAAGCTATTGTTTTTCAGCCTTAGCTTCAGTTGGTTAATCATTGTTTTCATTTAGGATCCAAAAAAAGGCCTTGATCTGTAGTCTGTAGTATTTATATATAAACAAATGGCTTTTATTTGAGGAAATGTTCATTATAAGTGTGATTCCCAAATCCATGGTTATGTTCACTCTTTTACAATCCTAATCTCCTACTTTTCAGAGTTTCCCTCAGATGTAAGGAGTCAGTGTCCCCTGCCTGTGGGATGCGGGGGCCGTGTCCCCTGCCTGTGGGTTGAGGGGGCCGTGTCCCCTGCCTGTGGGATGAGGGGGCCGTGTCCCCTGCCTGTGGGATGAGGGGGCCGTGTCCCCTGCCTGTGGGACGAGGGGGCCGTGTCCCCTGTCTGTGCCAGACAAACGTGACTCGCCTGGCGCCTGCATCCCTCTTTCATCTTCCACACCCTGTAGAGGTGAAGATGGATGGTCCCCGGGGTCCTGAGGGCCACATTCAGCCTCCGCAACGCTCCATTGTCTGGTCCTTCTGGCCCTCTTTAAGGGCTGGCCTCCCTCAGACCTGGTTAGCAACAACGCCCTCTCTTCCTTGCTCCCTCCCTCCCTCCCTCCCTCCTCCCTCCTCCCTCCCTCCCTCCTCCCCACTCTGGACCCACTGTGGAGAGGCTGGGTTGCACAAGTTGACATCCTGTAAACGTTTTATACTTTTAAATGTTTAGAAAGTATCAATAATGAAAGTGATTCTCTGTCGTTTTATTTAAAAAAAGTTTAATTTAGGAAAATAAAACATAGGCACAAATAGCTTTTTCGTTTTGGCATTTTGTTCAGCATCTTGAATTCCCAGTAGCAGCCACTGCTGCTGTTACAGAGGAAAGGTAAAGATTGGTCAAACAGAACACAAACAAAAGAACAGAATTTTGTGAAACAGTCGCAGCGCGTAGAGAGTTGAATCTTTGCTGCAGTATTCACAAAAACACATCATTCATAAAAATAGCAGCAACATACTTAACCGAATATATATATACAATACATTTACAAATCCTTGTACTAGGAAGTTCTTGAGTTTTTTGTTCATAGTTAAACACCAGTTCTAGTCCATGATGGAGCCTAATTCAGTCCAGCGTCTCTCCTGCTCATGGACAAGCTGTGCAGGGTTGAGGTGGTGATGGGCAGAGGCTGGCACAGCGAACAGGGGCAGGGCATGCCTGGGACATGCCTGTAGGCGCTGGTCAAATGCAGAGGGTCTTTCAGCAGGCTCTGGACGGGCGCATGGAAGCCCAGGTAGCTGGCGGAGGGCGGAGAGTGTGGGGCCAACGCCATGCCAGAGGAGGGATGCTGAAGAGCTGAGGGCGTGCTGCCCACCAGGGAGTGCAGAGACTGGGCCATGGGGTGCAGGGGGAGGTGGGAGGCGGGGGCGGAGGGGCTGACCCTGCTGCGGTGGCTCTGAGGGGTGCTGCCTCCGTACACGTCACCCACCAGCTTCTTCATCTCATCCAGGGAGCTGGACAGCATGAGGATGTAGTTTCTGGCCAGCATCAGGGTGGAGATCTTGGACAGCTTGCGTACGGAGGGTCCCTGAGCGTAGGGCATGACCTCCCGCAGGCCGTCCATGGCTTGGTTCAGGTCATGCATTCTCTTCCTCTCTCGGCTGTTGACTTTCAGGCGCAGGTCCTGGGTCTCTTCCTTTGGGAGGTCCTCAGGGTGTTTGCCCTTGCCTCCCCCAGAGTGCTCCATCCTGCCCTGGAGGGCCGCCCTGGCAGCCCCCTCCTCACGGCAGTAGGCCTGGAACATCTTGTTCGAGAAGAAGCTTCCCATGTTGTCATCAACAATCAGGTCTGGAGATGAGGAGCGACTACAGTTGGAACCGGCATCAGAATCCATCTCAGAAAAAAATGGATGAATAAAAAAACTAACAACAACTAACGAAATGTCACAAAACTTGGATTTTCAGAAGACTTCCCCACAGATGTGTGTGTCCTGTTATTAGATGAGGACTCTCACACTCTCACTTGTGTCTCAGCAGTTCCTTTCACTGATGTTGGGCTGTATTCCTCTTGTGGTCTCAGTTAATCTTCACTGTCCCTCTCTCTGCCTGCTGAGCTGCTTTTATACCTCCATCCCAACAAAGGAACAATGAGGCGCATAATGACACTTAGATCCACTGGCCAATTGCAGGAGGGACACACTTTCACCCCTTCACAACCCCCCACCTCCCCAATTTAACACACCCCTGTCTGATCATGCACTGGCAACACACATTAACCAGGGAGGGATCCATTTGAACACCTAAGTGTTAAGCCATACACCGCACTTCAACTAAACACCCAACACATAATAAAAGTATTTTACTCAGAAGCACTCAGTACTTCTTTTTTGTGACGTTTATTTGTGAAGATGTAAAAGATACATTTTGCCATTAGTTAATTTTCATCATTAGTCTTGTGGAAGGACACAGCAGCAAGCAGAATAATATCAAGGAAGCTTATTTCACCAAACTTTTGTGAGCAAAACAAAACTTTTTTTTCTGGCACACCAATTATATTTAGTAATTTAACATCGATCTGAGACAGTCTACCAATCGTGGATCTAGTTGCCAGTTGGACGTTGGTCTCTCTGCTGGACAAGGATCGAGTTCTCGGCCCCTTTCCTCATCCCCCTGCATGTGATGCTGCACCAATCATGGGCCAAAGCCCTGTGGCTGCCTAAACTGACTTTCTGCTACCTCAGACCCAAGTTGTTTTTCTGGGTGTTTTTCCTTGTCTTCCCTGAGGGTTTAGGTTGGTTGAGGGGCAGTTCTATGGGCATATGTGAAGCCCTCTGTGACATTGCTTGTAAAAAGAACAATACATTTGGATTTGATATGATTTATCAGATGCTCTTATCCAGAGCAACTTACAGCAAGTACAGGGAAATTATTCCTAAGGCAAGTAGAATGAAGTGCCTTGCCCAGGGACACAACATCATGTTGACACAGCTGGGGTTTCGAACCAGGGAGCATCTGATAAGTAACCCAACACCGTAACCAACTGTGCCACGGCTCCCCTTTTACCCCAAACTAGATCTTAAAGTGAGCATGCCAAAGCTGAGGTGTGTGTTCATCTCCTCTCACAGGTCCCATCTGCAGGAGCCTCTAACATGCGTCCAGATGACTCCGAGTCCAAACCTGAGGTAACCATGACGACGAAGGGGGGAGGACGGTGGCATGAAACCCACCATGTGGTGCTGCAACACAGAGGCTGCCGTTAATGACAGACTAGGTACAATCCAACATGGGGGGGTTAAGACAAAGATCCAGCAGCACCAAGATCCCAAACAGTCTGCGAAATCACATCACTATCTGTGGAAGGAGATCCTGCGGAGGGCAGGAGGTAGTTAAAAATATACCAAAGAGTGGGCTTAGCATTGTGTTAGCCCTCATTCAGTCGTAAAGCTCTTTAGACTGAGCCTGGTTAACTTTCTAAGATCCTCAGCAGAGTGGAGTTCAGGCTCCATGGCTCTGCAGAGACCTCTGACATGTCATTAACATCACTATGACAGCATGTGTGGGTCTGTTTCACTGACAGGTCATAAGACTGAAGTGAAATCCATCATAGACTCAATATAACGACACATTCTTTTAGCAAGAACACTCCGTTCTGTCAGTACGTGTTGTTTTTTCTTCATCAGAGGCCACATCTCTGGCTCTTCGAGCTAGCGCTCTGCATCCCCCCCCCCACATCCCTCCACAGATGTTTTCTTAAGTGAATTTCTTTCTTTCTGCTGGTGGAATTTCCTGTCAAATGTTTGCCAAGAGAAGTATTGTGGGTGGGACTTCATGGTAGGAAATATTCCACAGGATGTGATGTGTGCGCGCGAGTGTTGAGCTGTTCCACACTTCTGAAGCTTCTCTCTTTCACCAAATCCTGATTTGATCTGGCAGATCTGAGATCAGTCCAGCAGTTTCTCCAACATCACAGCATCACAGTATGCAACCACATCAACTGAATCACTGTCTTAACTAACCTATTCTAAAGGTTCATAAGAAAGATAATTGGTTACTCGTTGTCCCTGTGGCCGTAGTGAAACTCTAACCATAGTCTCTGTTTGGTTAGTCTGACTGCTGCCCAGTGGGGAACTCTGCTATATATTTACCACCTCCAGCTGTGGGTGACTTGGTGTGTCAACATTCTGACAATGTTTGTGGCAATGTTAAACCACACAGTATTCACAGTGGCCTGTCAGTACATGAAAAATGTGTTTGTGTTTTGATTTGAGTTTGAACACACAGACACACGTCCTGTTTATTCAGGATGAGGATTCAAGCGGGGACTAACTACCAGGAGAACCTGCAGGGTTCCTTGGCTCTGTTCCCTTTTGGTGATATTATAATTGGATAACCTTGTGGGCCAACTTGAGCCATTTATGAGGAGCATAAGGGGTTTTCCCATCGTTAGGCTCCTGGCCAAGATGGCTGCTGGATCCAGGGTCTCCTAATTGGGTTTGGGCTTAATGAGTGAGTTTGAAACAATGGCTTCAATTTCACTCCGGATGAGTCTGACAGACTTTTTAATGGCTGATTTGATTTCTGAGCTGAGCTTGAGCTTCATATACAAAAGGAAAGGTCTCCAGTATTTGTTATTATGAATTCCCAGTTGGTCAGAAACACTGATGAAGTATCTCTCTTATCAACCAGTCAGGAATAACAAGACAAGAAACTTGAATGAAAAAGATCCAACCTGCACCAGACAAAGTGATAAAACTCTCCTGTCTCTCTCTCCCTCTCTCTCTCTCTCCCCCCTCTCTCTCCCTCTCTCTCTCCCTCCCTTTCTCTCTCTCTTTCTCTCTCCCCCCTCTCTCTCTCTCTCTCTCTCTCTCTCCCCCCTCTCTCTCCCTCTCTCTCTGCCTCCCTTTCTCTCTCCCCTCTCTCTCTCTCTCCCCCCTCTCTCTCCCTCTCTCTCTCTCCCCCCTCTCTCTCCCTCTCTCTCTCTCTCCCTCCCTTTCTCTCTCTCTTTCTCTCTCCCCCCCTCTCTCTCTCTCTCTCTCTCCCCCTCTCCCCCTCTCTCTCTCTCTCTCTCTCTCTCCCCCTCTCCCTCTCTCTCTCTCTCCCCCTCTCTCTCTCTCTCTCTCTCATTCTTATTCATGTGTTTGCAGAAGTGATAGGCCACACACCGAGACAGAGACAGAGCCGACCAATGAAAGAGTATCCACCCTCCATGTTTCTGTATAATCCCTCTCTTTCTCTCTTTAACTCCGAATTAAAATGTTTGACTTTCCTCTGAACGGCCGCCCTCCTTTGAGGAGGCTGCGTGAGGGTCCATCTTGAGGTTTAGGGACCCCCTCCTGCCACCTCACAGGGTTCACGCCAAAGAAAGTGTTCAGGTGACCAGAAAATGAGAGCATTATCAAAAGCATATGCTTGTAGTGACAGAGGATCAGGGCAGATTAGGCTCATCATGGCTCAATAAAGCGCTAAGCTGGAAAGCAAATCTTACACTGTGTACCGTAAGGCTTCCTTCAGTCTCTCCCTCATCATTGTTTAACTGGATCAGCAGGAGATCCTCTGTACACACACACACACACACACACACACAGAACACACTGAACAGGGTCTGAAGTTGATAGGACTGTCTTACATCAGAGGACACATCATCAAACCACCGGAGAACAACAGGATCAGCGACACAGAGAACACACTCCCTGATGCAGTCTCTCATCTCTTCATCTCCAAGCCATTTTGTTCCAGAGACTGTGAGATGGCAACGTCCCCATGCTGCCCAGGGCAAGATAACAGGATTTAACACTGAGTACAAAACACTGGAGAGCAAAGATATAAAGTTGTTGTGTGCAGTTTACTGAACAAGTGGACAAGTGTTCTCAGCAAGGAAGCTCAGTCCTTTGTTATCGTCCAGCATCCGTGTGATGAAATGGCTAAATGATTTATTCATTTACGCCACCTTGAAACAATTGCATGATCTCAACCAAGGAGGGACAAAGACACCGTGACATTCCCCCTGGAACTTTATGAGTCACTAAAGAGTCCAATAACTTTCCCCTGCCTGCTCGTCCTTCTGGGTGTGGTGGTGTGGTGGTGTGGTGGGTGTGGTGTGTGTGGTGGGTGTGGTGGGTGTGGTGGGTGTGGTGGGTGTGGTGGGTGTGGTGGGTGTGGTGGGTGTGGTGGTGTGGTGGTGTGGTGGTGTGGTGGGTGTGGTGGGTGTGGTGGGTGTGGTGGATCTGGTGGGTGTGGTGTGTGTGGTGGATCTGGTGGGTGTGGTGGGTGTGGTGGGTGTGGTGGGTGTGGTGGGTGTGGTGGGTGTAGGGGATGTGGTGGATGTGGTGGTGTGGTGAATCTGGTGGGTGTGGGACTGGCTCCCCAAGCCCGAGCCCAGGGAGAAAGCCTGATTATGGGGATAGGATGAAAGGGAACGCACTCCTCTGGATCTGAATGGAGCCTGGTCAGCAGGCCGTCCCATACACTGTCCTGCTCCATGCTGCTTTAGCTCCATAAATTACCCCACAACTACCCCAGGGGGGTAAGAAGGAAGAGAGAGAGGGGGGGTGGCGTGGAGCGACCAGAACCAGGAGAGAAAAGGTCTGGTCCAGAAGTTCTCCATCAGGCAGCAGAGCCAAGTCACGGCCCCCTGCTTCATGCCTCTTCTTGAGGCATGGTGAGGCTGCATTTATGTCCAACATCACACATCTGGTGGACCAATAAAAGTTCACTGCTGATACCTTCAGCAAAGTGTCTGGAAGCCCTGTTTGTGTTCAAAGACGGATTAGAGTGTAAATATGTTTCTTTTTTTTTTCATTAGAGACACAAATATCAAATCAAATCAATTTCTTCTATTTGATGTCCAGTTCTTGTGAATAAGCTATGCCAAATGAATGACAGTGAATAGACTGTCATGTTTAACTGAGAAAGAGATTAAGCTTATTACAAAGTTTATCAGTTTATCGGATGCAAAGTTTCCCATAATGCATCGTAACAAAAAACACAACACACACTCTCTAAAACACAACACACACTCCTAAAACACAACACACACACTGAAAACACAACTCACTGTCCCCTGTGAGTGCAGGAGACAGTGTCACTCTGGCAGCTATTGTTGCCGGTCACACTTTTGAACAGTTGGCTGCTCGCTGGTGGGTGTAGATGGCTTTTGTATCCCCAATCTGCACACTTCTGCTGCCCCCCAATCCCCCCCCTCCCATCCCCCACCCCGTGTCATCCTGCTGGATAACAAGGGGGACCTGCCACCTCCATATAATCTGCCTGTCCGACTCTCAGGCACGGACCCCCCCTGTCTTTTCATCAGCCGCCATTGTTTCATCCGCGGCCCTGGTTACCTCCGCTTGTGCTCACTCACCACGGCAACCCCCAGCTCCCAACCGTCTCTGCCCCCCCCCCCCCCCCCCCACCCCTTCCCCCCCCTCGGTACCCCGGCCTCCGTCCCATCTGTGGTTAGGCCTGCCATGTGTCCACTGAAGGGGGAGCGCCGGCAGCAACACCACTGTATGTAGAGTACATGATGCTGTCCTATTGTGTGGCTCTCCGCCCCGAGCCACTTACCACTGACCCTGGGGTCAACACACACAAAACCTGAGTGTTGGTGGCCGCTGGGCCTCCTCATTGCCCCCGATGATTGACGAGGTGATTGAGTGTGTGTTTGTGCTAGTGGCTGCATGTGTGTCTGGCTTTCTTTCGGGCTGTGAGCTCGTCTATTGAATTGAGTGTTTTCTCCTTTAGACCATCAAAGCTTTTCATGGCATCAGGCTAGTTTAGTGACGCACAATTGAGTTCTTTAGTTATTGGTTTGATGGAGGGAAATGAATAAGTGCAATTTCCCTGAAAGGGCACATGCCTTGTTAGAGCATTCAAGAAGTTTCTAGAGTTGCATTGCTGTCATGCGTCACGCCTGGATGATACACCTCAGAACATTCTTTCTGCCTCCAACACATTTTATACTGGGGATGTGAAAAAAACTATCTAATAAAACTGTTTAGTTGAAGCGCATACGGATGAGGTGTCAGAAAAGAGAAATTCCTTTGTCTTTTTCTTCTCTCTCCTTCCCTCTGTCTCTCTCTCTCTCTCTCTCTCTCTCTCTCTCTCCTTCCCTCTGTCTCTCTCTCTCCTTCCCTCTGTCTCTCTCTCTCTCTCTCCTTCCCTCTGTCTCTCTCTCTCTCTTTCACTTGCTCTGTCTTTCTCTACCATGCTTTCACTATCCACCTTTTCCCCTCTACCTCTCCCAAACATGTATGTATGTGTATGCACTGACACACACACACACACACACACACACACACACACACACACACACACACACACACACACACACACACACACACACACACACACACACACACACACACAGTGTCCTCAGAGGGCTCAGGTGGGAGATTAAGGACCTCCATTAAATCTTCATTTGTATATGAGCAGTTTGGAATTGTAATGATGGGATCAGCTTGGTCTGCTGTCCTCCAGTCCTCCAGGTTAAAAACAGGAAATCAAGGGTGACAAATGTAGAGGATCACAGTGTTTCTTCCTGTGCTCACACACTCACACACACACACACACGCACAGAAACACACTCACACACACTCACAAACACACACACACACACACCTGCTCACTCACTTTCTCACTCACTCTCTCACTCACTCATTCTCTCACTCACTCCCTTTCTAACTCTCTCCCTCTCCCTCTCTCTCCCCCTCCCTCCCTCCCTCCCTCCCTCCCTCCCTCCCTCCCTCCCTCCCTCCCTCCCTCCCTCCCTCCCTCCCTCCCTCCCCTCCCTCCCTCATGACCCTCCCCACCTCAATAGGTCTTGTTCCACTCTGCCAGTGTGACAATGCAGAGGTCGTGATCCTGTGGTTGACATCCCTGCTGTTGTTTATCTATTGGACAGCACCGCTGTCTCAGCCCCGCCCTCTCTGTTCTCTCAGAGTCTGCTGGCGTTTCATCGTTCTATAGAACACACATCACAACTGTTGACATTGTTGTGTTTGCTGCCTCTAACTGCTCATAAGTGATAATATAGCACAGTGAACAGTCCCAGGATTCCTCCTGTCATAGAGTCAGTTCTGCTGTTCTCTACATAAGACTCTGAGTCTCTGTTTAAAAGTTGGCTTCAACACTCCTGGGCTGCCATCAGTTCTTTTCAGTCAAACTCACACTTTGTCTTTGCGTGACCTTGTTTCACAGCACCCCTCTTCCTCTCTACCCCCTCCCTTACCCCCTCTCCCTCTCTACCCCCTCCCTTACCCCCTCTCCCTGTCTACCCCCCTCCCTTACCCCCTCTCCCTCTCTACCCCCCTCCCTTACCCCCTCTCTATCCCCCTCCCTTACCCCTCTTCCTCTCTACCCCCCTCCCTTACCCCCTCTCCCTCTCTACCCCCCTCCCTTACCCCTCTCCCTCTCTATCCCCCTCCCTTACCCCCTCTCCCTCTCTATCCCCCTCCCTGACCCCCTCTCCCTCTCTATCCCCTCCCTTACCCCCTCTCCCTCTCTATCCCCCTCCCTTACCCCCTCTCTATCCCTCTCCCTACCCCCCTCCCCTCTACCCCCTCCCTTACCCCCTCTCCCTCTCTACCCCCCTCCCTTACCCCCTCTCCCTCTCTACCCCCCCCCCTCCCTTACCCCCTCTCCCTCTCTACCCCCTCCCTTACCCTCTCCCCCTCTCTACCCTTCTCCCCTCTACCCCCTCTCTTACCACTCTCTCCCTCTCTACCCCCTCCCTTACCACCTCTCCCTCTCTACCCCCCTCCCTTACCACCCTCTCCCTCTCTATACCCCTCCCCTACCCCCCCCCTCTCTATCCCCCTCCCTTACCCCTCTTCCTCTCTACCCCCTCCCTTACCCCCTCTCCCTGTCTACCCCCTCCCTTACCCCCTCTCCCTGTCTACCCCCCTCCCTGACCCCCTCTCCCTCTCTATCCCCCTCCCCCTCCCCCTCTCCCTCTCTATCCCCCTCCCTTACCCCTCTCCCTCTCTATCCCCCTCCCTGACCCCCTCTCCCTCTCTATCCCCTCCCTTCCCCCCCCTCTCTATCCTCCTCCCTTCCCCCTCCCTTACCCCCCCTCTCCTTCTCTACCCCCTCCCTTACCCCTCTCCCTCTCTACCCCCCTCCCTTACCCCTCTCCCTCTCTACCCCCCTCCCTTACCCCTCTCCCTCTCTACCCCCCCTCCACTTACCACCCCCTCACTCTCTACCCCCCTCCCTTACCACCCCTCACTCTCTACCCCCACCCTCACTCACTCTCTACCCCCCTCCCTTACCCCCATCTCCCTCTCTACCCCCCTCCCTTACCCCCTCCTCCCTCTCTACCCTCCTCCCTTACCCCCCTCCTCCCTCTCTACACCCCCCTCCCTCTTCCACTCCCTATCCCTCTCTTGCTCCCAGACTAATGAAATGACCAGATAATGGAAAGCACCTCATACCCTGCTGTAATAGAATTATATACATCATCTCATTCACCCTCATAATTCACTTATAGTGTCCACTGGACACCGGACATGCACACTGTAATGAAATTATATTGTATCCAAAAGCTCATGTAAAGTTTATTTTGAGGATACTGGATTCTACACATACCAACACACATACTGTACTCACACACTGACGCACACTCTTGCTAACACACACACACACACACACACACATACCTTGACTGCAAGTGTTGTAAACCAAATGTAATAAACATGCTCAATTAAGTAATTGTAAGACCAACAATAAATGCAGGTAATTATATTGATCAAATATGACAAATTCCATAGACATGATTGACAGCGTAATAATGTTGCCAATCGTGATATTAGACAATTTTAATCAGAAGTTATTTCTTTCTTCTTCCTTTCTGTTTCCCACTCTGTCTCTCTCTTTCTCTCGCTCTCTTCCTCTCTTTCACTCTTTCCCTCTCTTCCTCTCTTTCTTTCGCTCGCTCTCTCTCTCGCTCTCTCTTTCGCTCTTTCCCTCTCTTTCTTTCACTCTCTCTCTCTCTCTCTCTCTCTCTCTCTCTCTCTCTCTCTCCAACGCTTCTGATCCTCAGATCTATGATTCTGAGCAGCTGGTATAGTTCTATACTGATGAAAGGAATGACAGCAGGATGGAGAGATGCTAGGTGGATGAGAGGAGGAGTGGAGGGAGGGAGGGAGGGAGGGAGGGAGGGAGGGGAGGGAGGGAGGGAGGGAGGGAGGGAGGGAGGGAGGGAGGGAGGGAGGGAGGGAGGGAGGGAGGGAGGGAGGGAGGGAGGGAGGGAGGGAGGGAGGGAGGGAGGGAGGGAGGAGAATAGCTCTATCAAACAGTTGTCTAATGAGCCATCTGTAGTGGTCCTCTGGAGTTCAACACCATCCTCACCACATCAAAACACATCCAAACACGCCATCCAACCCAACACAGCCATGAGAGAAGCTGAACATTCTGAGATCACTTTGGAATAACCACCATCAGCATTCCACACGTTATCCACACGTTATCTCATTCACACCGCACACACAATTAACCCTGTCCACACACAAGATTGTGCGGAAATCGTTGAAGCAGAGAAGTGAAGAGTTACAGCTGATGATTTTTTCTATGACATTTACATGGAGTCATTTAGCAGACGCTCTTATCCAGAGTGACTTACAGAAAGTACAGGGACATTCCCACCCTGAGGCAAGTAGGGTGAAGTGCCTTGCCCAAGGACACTACATCATTTCATATGGCCGGGAATCAAACCAGCAGCATTGTAATTACCAGCCCGATTCCCTAACCGCTCAGCCACTTGACTCCCCTATTAAGAGGTCTAATGGCTCATCAGGGGACTGGAGATAACTGGTAATGGAGCCAGTTGGCTCATCACATTCCCTGAGCTCTGTTGCAGAGGGGTCAGAGGTCAGCTCCAGCTCTATGAACACACCCAGTGTTAATGCATGCAGCAGTGAGTGTAGCAAGATCCTATCTGACACAGCGGACAGATAACTGGCTGCTTTATTAATATCCAAGGTTGTTTTTCTCTTGGATACATTGTAAGGCTGTATGGAGCAGGGGTTTTTATCAAGGTTCACTGTAAACAGCACAGAGGGGTTATTTTATCTCTGCAAACAGCTTCTTATCACAGAAGAATGCAGAGGTGGCTTCTAAAGCAGGTCCTCTGTCAGCTTTCCTGGACCTGAGGAAGTGATCCATCTCCTGGGTTTGTGCACACAGACTCAGACCCAGGCAGCTTCTTGGAAGGTTTGCTGATGAATGGAATCAAAAGCGTTTGTCGAGGTAAAAACCAAAGTACTTTTTGTTCCTCAAGACTGTTTTTTTTGAAAGGCTGATTATAAGACTATCCTAGTCCTCCAGATGAGATCACAACCAGCCTGATGGACTGAGATGGATGAGCAGGATGTTGGGGATGGGAGTTGTGTGGGTGGTGGGGGGGTCCAGCTCATCCATGCTCTAGGACAGATTTCCTCTGACTTGTTTTCATCTTTGGCCAGCTAGAGAGGGAGTAAAGAGTGAGGGGGCGGGAGGAGGGGAAGTCGATTAATCAGCGAGGGCTGTGAATGTACGGCTCACTGATTGAGGGATTCTAATGATTATGAGGAGGGGGGCGGGTCTGTGATAATGCTGTAGAGACAGCCCTGTGATAATGCTGTAGAGACAGCCCTGTGATAATGCTGTAGAGACAGCCCTGTGATAATGCTGTAGAGACAGCCCTGTGATAATGCTGTAGAGACAGCCCTGTGATAATGCTGTAGAGACAGCCCTGTGATAATGCTGTAGAGACAGCCCTGTGGTAATGCTGTAGAGACAGCCCTGTGATAATGCTGTAGAGACAGCCCTGTGATAATGCTGTAGAGACAGCCCTGTGATAATGCTGTAGAGACAGCCCTGTGATAATGCTGTAGAGATGGCCATTCCAGCTTTCTCCACTTCATCAGATTCGTTGAGATGCCTCCTGGGTAATGACATGACAGATGTCCATCACAAATGACCAGCTATCAATCAAACACATCAAAGTCAAACTTAAATCATCAAACAAATGTAGAAAAAAACACACACACACACACACTGGCAGGTGTCTCATGCCCACACAAAAAACACAACTGCCTAAGTTTGCCTTTACACACACACACACACACACACACACACACACACACACACACACACACACACACACACACACACACACACACACACACACACACACACACACACACACACACCCTTATCAGAGAAACTAACGAGGCAAGAGGATTTACTTTCTTCAAGCAGGATATTGCTGATGCTGCAGTTTGCCTCCACAGTCATCCCCCTCCACATTGAGTTATAGGATGATAGGACGGAATGAGGGTAATTTAGTGTCAGGTAAATGTGATTGTGTATGTTTTTTAATCAGGCTTTAGCGTGGCTGCCCTTTCAACTGCTGGATACATTATTGTCAGAGACAGTGGGCCCAGGACCCCGTATGTATGGATTAAAGTGGGGCAGTAATTCAAGCCCCTTCCCCCATCCCAGTTTTTGGCCTGGTATCTACAGTGAGCTTTATGTTTAAACACACATCCATATTTAAGGGTCCAAACTTAAATGAACCAGTCGACCGTGAAACCCTGTAAGTGTTCCCTGAGGGGGGGGGGGGGGGGGGGATGACGACAGGGAAGGGGGGGGGGGGTCTGGAACGAGCCAGGTACTAAAACATGACAGATCCAGCACATTGCTATTCATGGTTTGGTCTCGTCCATTAATTACATTCCAAAGCGTTTCTTGAAAAGGTGCTCCTGTGAAGCCCCCCTACCACCCACACACACACACACACACACACACACACACACACACACACAGACACAGACACAGACACACACACACACACAGACACACACACACACAGAGACACACACACAGACAGACACACACACACACACACACACACACACAGACACACACACAGACACACACACAGACACACACACACACACACACACACAAGGTCTTCCTGGGATAAAAGCAGTAACTACCCACCATCCAAAAAGTCATTACTGTGGCAACATTAATAATTTGTGAGAAAGGGATGGAAATGAAAGAGACCATGCTGATGATTAGTGAGCTCCATTCCAGCAACTTCAATAAGTCCTCCTCAGCATGCAAATAGTCTGTCTGGACCCAGACGTGTCCCACCAACAGCCAGCTGCTTTCACAAGATGGAGCCCAAACATTCAGGATCTATAAAGATCAGCAGGGAAACACATTTCATCTCTGCTGTTTCCCTCCTGGTTCTACAGATTCCCATGGTAGGATAGACTAATGTCAACACCAACACACATCTGTACTGGCTTTAAGTCGCTTTGGATAAAAGCATCTGCTAAATGAATATTTATTTCTTTATCTCTCTCAACTTAAATAAAACTGCATAGCTTAATGTAGCCAGATTAGCTTAGCGTAGACGTGCTAGCAGCTTAGTCTACTGAGCATGTCACAGACAGTGTAGACTGGGGCCATTTGGGAACAGGCCCTCCTGCGATCCTGCTTGTTTTCAACACAGATGATGGTCAGGCCATCTAGGTGAGCCAGTCCAACCAATCAGTGATGTGGGTATCTTCTCCCTGAGGGGGCTATTAGCATTCAAGCGCTAGCCCTGGCAGAGGGAGGGTCCAGGGGCCAGAGTACTGCTGATGATGAGAGGGGGAGGAGGAGGGAGAGGGGGAGGAGGGGGGAGAGGGGGGGGGAGAGGGGGGGAGCGTTACAAGATCTAATGACTGCTGACAGCATGACAACAATGAGGCACTGATGGTGTTAGGTGACAGAGAGTTTGGGCTCCGAGCCAACTTAGTACACAGGTGAAGGAACGAACACACACTCACCCTCCAAACACACACTGCACCTTCCAAACACACACTCACCATCCAAACACACACTGCACCTTCCAAACACACACTGGACCATCCAAACACACACTGGACCCTCCAAACACACACTGCACCTTCCAAACACACACTGGACCATCCAAACACACACTGCACCCTCCAAACACACACTGCACCTTCCAAACACACACTGCACCCTCACAAACACACTCTAGACCATCCAAACACACACTCACCCTCACAAACACACACTGCACCCTCACAAACACCTATTGTGGACCATCCAAACACTGGCTGTGTTTAACCATCACTTAGACTGATACTTTAAAGCATATCAAATCTGTTTAAACCAAAGAGACAGATGATCACATGTCACCTGTCACACATCTTAGATGGGGATGCAAATATGCAGAAGACTAAACCAGCACACACATGCGTCAATATACTGTATTAATAATTACTCAAGAAACCACATGAGAACACGCATGCATTGTTCTGATTATAGCACAGCTTATAAAACCATTCTAATTAGGATAGCAGACAAATATTCATCATTTGTTCGTTAATGTTTTGCATGTGTATACATCGCCATCAGATTTAACCAAATACATCAGTGTGGAGGGTCTACTCATCGCCTGATTAATCCATTCTCATCATCTAATATTGTTTATCCCAGCCGCGTGTAAATCTGTGGAGGACCCTTTTAAAACCTTGAGTGAATTCATACAAGGGACTGAATTAGAACGTTCATCTGTTTAATTAACGCTCACCTGAGAGGACATTTCCTCCATTCATTTCCCCCTCGTCACAAAACAACAAGGCAAGCTATTCATCCTGTTTTAAATAACAGGCCTCGCTCAACTCATATCATCAGCTAAATTTTTTGTCTCCCCAGCAAGTTCTCTGGCATAGTGTCACCGTTCCAGTCCATTCCTCTGAGCTGCTGTTTAACAAAGCAGGACCACAGCACTGACGAAATCATCCAACAGCTCTTCTCTAATTGCCAATATGTCATTTAGCTCTTTCAGTTGAATGCTGGGGGGCCGTTAGTACTGACTCACAGTGTGGACAGAGGGAAGTCTAGGAGGTATGCATGTCCTTGGAAGTTGGAATGACTGTGGGAATATACGTACTGTAAATTACATTCCTACTGTGTGTCTGTACTTGTGTGTTTCTGTACGTGTGTGTCTGTGGGTTTCTGAATGTCCAGGCTGTGTGTGTGTGTGTGTGTGATGATGAACCAGTCCACCTCGTCACCGCATATTCACTGTAATAATGCGTCAGGTTAAGAGCTGATCCTTTTCACATCCTTTACAAGTCGCTTCCATTCGATTAGCAGACCCTGCCAAGCCCACAGTTTTGAAATTCACAGGCAGATCATTTCTCTTCTTTATTGATCCGTTCCCCCCAGCGCACGGAACCCATTAATAAGGAGCCACCCATCAGGTCTCCATTTGGCCCTGTGGCCCTATAAAGTGGGGAGACACTCGTCCATCTGGGCCCTCCCTCCATGGAGCCTGCCCCTCTGGACTGTCTGACACCAGGGCTGGGCTCAGGTGCCGCCCAGGAGGGGGGGAGGGCAGAGAGGGAGGGAGGGGGGACGAGGGGGGGGGGGGACCCACTGTCAGTGACCCTGAAAAGGATCGAACCACTATGAAGTTTCCATCTAACTGTGTGTGTGTGTGTGTGAGTGTGTGAGTGTGTGTGTGTGTGTGTGTGTGTGTGTGTGCGTGTGTGCGTGTGTGTGTGTGTGTGTGTGTGTGTGTGTGAGTGTGTGTGTGAGTGTGTGTGTGTGTGTGTGCAGGGTGACCTAGAAGATCTCAGTTGATGACATCTTACCTCCATGGGCACATGGCTCTCAGTCCCTCTCCTCATGTGTCACTGCAGGCCGCTATATAAACAGCACAGTGTCTCCCTGCCTCCTCAGAAGTTGCCCTTCCTCATTTTCCTCCTGCCTTCCCTTCGACTTCAGCTTCATAAATCATCTTAAGCGTGAGAGAGTGTCTCCTCCACCCTGCAGGAGAGAGCCCAGCTGCTCCGCCTCCTCGGTGTAATCCCTGCGTCAAGCGACAACACGGTAAACCAGCCATGGGGGCCCTGTGGCTGATCTGCATGGGGGGCGGGTCTGTGGTCACATGTGCAGCCCACTGTCTCAGCTGCTGTGCTGGAAGGAACTGGATGGGTACCTTAAAGCAAAGCTGTTACACACGAAGCACTGAGGCCGATGTGTTTACCGGGAAGACATGGAAACACTATAAACCATGTTGATCGTAAACCTAAAAGAGAATTACGATGCATCTCTATAATGCATGTAACTTGGACATTATGGGAAAACAAAATTAATCTCAATAATATGCTGTGTACATCATCAAGTATTTAGTAGTGGGGCTGGGTGATGTACTGCTGTAATACCGCTCTAAAATGACATCAGGAGGAATTTACTGACTGCAGATTTTCTGCTGTGCTTCTGTTCGGATCCTGTCTTATTCTTCAACATCCCTACAGCCACCAACACCACAGCACAGCATCACAGCAGGCACAAGACCAGGGGGATAACTGGGAATCTGTCAACATCAAAAGACACACAAACACAATAGTGCAGCATCTTAGAGGTAGACTGCTGGGTAATCCACACGTCTCCCTCCCCTCCCCAGCTATGATGCTTCTGGAAGCCTGGCCAAGACCGCCTCAGTCTCTCAGTGTTCCCAGACTCGCTTTAGAAACACCCGCTTCCAGAAAGGAACACAACGTGTGTTTTTTGAGAGGCAAGATTTGGAATTCTTCACGTCTATTTAAAATGTCAAATAGGTTTATAAGTGAGCTGTGAGTATGTTGTTGTTGTAGAAGATCACACTGTATGAAGCCAGATTCACTAGACTGCGTGTCAGTCTTGATTGTGTGAATGTCACATGGTACGCGTGCATTTGTATGTGTATGTGTGTGTGTGTGTAAGTGTGTGTAAGTGTGTGTGCGTGATGGGCAACTTAGTATGAGTTTAACTTAGTTTGCACATAAATACGTGCATGCAATACTCGTACTGGTTAGATGTGTGTGTGTGATTGTTTGTGTGTGTGTGTGTGTTGGGCTACTTAGTATTAGAGCTGGGAGGTTTGGAGAGCAGCGTACAGCTGGAGGGGACCAGATGGAGACTGTCCCGTACCGGGCTGTCAGCTAATGAGTGCAGCACAGACTGAGCCTCTGGCAGATGCCACACCAGAGAGGAAAATTCCAGAAAAAGCTTTATGGGAGCAGCACATTTTAACCTCGACTTGCATCCAGACAGCGAATAAAAGCGTCCAGGGTGAGATTTAGAAACCTCGGTTATCTGCTAAATATTTCACTGGTTGTTTACTTTCTAACCTGGTACTGATGTGGAGTCTGGAAAACAAGTCTACAAAAGATTTCCACTGAGTAAAACATCCTTGAATAGTCGCTATTGTTCAATTTGTGATTCATCACTATGACATGTCCCAATATTGATATTCAGGCAGTGAAGTCCTGATCTCTGAACATCATCTATAATCCACATCTTGGTGCACAATCTCTCATTTTCCTAACCCTCTAACCCCCCCTGCACACAGTCGTTGAGCCTTTGAAGTTTGGCATCATTCTGTTTCTGCTCATAAATCACAGGCTTTATCAGTCCTCTGGCCTCAATAAAACTCCTCTAAATGTAAATGAATTCATGCGTCGCCATCTTTGCAGGCTTACTTTAAGAGAATAACTGTATAAATCATGTTTGTTTAAGAGAAGCTACAAACAGTTTTCTCACCCTTCTACTGATCGGGGGGGGGGGGGGGGGGGGGGGGGTGAAGATTTCCCCTGTGACGGGTGTTCATAAAAGGAGAGTATGATGAGGTGGAACCTGGTCAGAACCACACCAGGATCCAAGGATGAAGCAGAACCCGAGCAGCCTCACCTTGATACTTAAAACATGGCTGAAGCCACAGTGATTCTGGGAGAGAGACACTCAGAATGAAAGAGAACTACCACCAGAGAGATGGATCACTTGAAGTGGAGAGAGTAATAAAGACAAACAGATAGAGAGATAAGAGAGGCCAAAGATAGAAGCTAAATCCACGGGGGCTGAGAGGTACTGAATGATTAATATTCTTTAGTATAACACTGAACGTGTGTTAGAAACATTCTCAGGTCTCAGTAACCAGTGACTTCTCCCTCCAGTCGATGCTGATATTTCTCTGAGAATTCCTATTTCAAAGTGATTAATCTATGTCATGTGCAAAAATAGAGACGGTTTGAATTTTACCCCTTTCCCCAAAAATTCTCCCGAGGTTATCTGTATTCAACTGGGAAGGCAGTTATACTTTCATCTTGGAAGTTAAACATCTAACACTGTTGTTTGAAACTACAAAAACTTGTCGACAGTTTAAAAAGATGCTGAATAAGAAGTGAAGTAAAGGGTTTGGAACATTGAAACGGAGTCCAAATACCAATGTTGAGTCCTCACCTCTGCTCAGTTTGACAAAGAACTTTCCCCCATTCTCCTTCTTTTATTGAAGCATCCTCAATATACATTGACAAATAAAAACGACTTACTTACTTACACGGGCACCCAGTGAAACTACACTGACATTACGTAGATTATCCAGAGCAATTTACAGCAAGTACATGGACATTCCCCCTGAGGTACTGTAAGTAAGGTGAAGTACCTTGACCAAGGACACAACATCACACAGCCTCAGCCGGAAATCGAACTCGCAACGTTCCGATCACTAACGCCTTAACCGCTGAGCCACATGACTCCAAGTGTGAAACTAAGAAGGTAGTGACTGGTGTCTGAAGGTGTGGCTTTAGAAAGGTTGGCTGTTCTATATAACAAGCAGCATGATGGAGAGAGGGAGCGAGGGAGGGAGAGGGCTAAGAACACGAAGCACAAAGAACTCAATCAATTAAGATCACAGAGTAATACCAACTTGGCACACAGATCAAAAAAAGAAAACAGTCTCTGAAAAGGGAAAATAATTTAGTGCGGGTGCATTCATCATGCTCCTAGCCTCCATATGGAGAACGTTAAAGTGAAGCATTCAGCGTCTGCTCAGCTTTCTGAGCGTACAGAAGATGAACAAAGGAGCTCTTTTCATTAAGGAGAGAGTCTCTTCGTTATTACAAAAGGCCTGGCTCTTTGTTTCTGTGCTTCCTGCTCTGCTGACCCCCCCCACCCCCCACCCCGCCCCCCCCCACCCCCCCACCCCGCCCCCCCCCCCACCCTACCCCGCCCCCCCCCCACCCCACTCCACCCCCCCACCTCTCCTGCCCAGCCTTCATTAAGGGCTCCATGTTGATGAAATGGCCTATCTGTGAAGAGTCACGGCCTGCCTTGCTGTGCATGCAGCCAAAGGGAGTGAAGCATTCTGGGGCTGATTAAGCCACTGTGTAGGTGCTGCCTCCGAGGACTCTGGGAAGGACGTGTTTCATTAAGACGATTGGACCAGATGGCTGGAGGAGGGGGAGTGGTCTGCCTGTCCGTCGGCCTGTCTGTCCGTCTTCCTGCTTGTAGACAGGCAGGACCTCAGAGAGGTGACCGCACAGATGGCCGCTTGGAAAAGTTTCCTTCCAAACTATTTCAAGACACTGATGGAGGTTTGAGCCGTTTCGCACAGTGACATTATTATATCTGTTTAAATGGGGTTCATTGAGAGGTTACAATCCCTTTAGACTTCTCAATTGTAACTTCTCAACTCTTGATATCATCAAATCTACAGGCCGTAGGGGATGTCCATTCAAACACTTTGTTCAGTCTCAGAAACTGAAATATGTGTGAGGTAGTTTGATGTTGACGGCTTTCTTTGATTTTGTTCTTTATATCCACATTGGATAGAGGAACATTGGATAGAGGAACCTATTCTGGATTCGAGTAAAAAAATTACACTGGATTAAAAAAAAACATCCAATAAAAAGCAAATAAAACAACTGTACCAACTTCAAACCATGAGTCATTCATCTCAGAACATCTCTCAGAGAAATGGTTAATCAAAATATTAAATATAATCAAAAAGTCCATGTTTTTTTTGCAGTGGGCCTCGCAATTTGATGACTCACTCTGCAGTCTATCACAGTCATCATAATCAAGTCCAACTCCCACAAGTGCCAGATAAAACACACCCAGAACATCTCTGTAGGCATGTTCTGATGACATCCATGTCCTGTTTGAGGCCAGATTTCCATCTCATCCAATCAGAACGTAAGATCACGTCATTGACGCAAATCCTCGTTCGTTACAGTCAGACTGTAACTATTCTCACTGGGAGAGAATGTTGTGGAAACTTTGGCTTCACTGAAAAAGCATAAAGTCTCAGACTTTATTACTGCTCTTCCTAGGAGAAAGTAGCTGGACGAGGGTTGAGTGGTTAAGTGATGGATGACCCCTTAATCGTACGCTTAGCCTGTTTATGAGCCATATTAAAGCTGTGCTATGCTGCTGATGGTTTAAGAACACTCTCTGTCATCCATCACCTTGCTAATGAACACTTTCCAGTTCACACACTAATAATATACTGGGCTTCTTCTAGACTTCCATCAATCATGTACACACAAACATTGAAGAGATGGCCTGCTTGATTTTCTTAATTGGTTTATGGCCCAGGTTATTTATTTGCATATTTATGAACATTAACGTTTCTCATGGCTTGGGAAGTGGATTTCTCTTCTTAATATTACGGTGTGGGAAGGCCTGAGGTTTATTTAAAAACCTACCACGAGATACAACTTTAAATTCCTTACAGCATGTTTGAATTTAATGACATATCTTGCGGTTTCAAAGCACGTCTAAAAAGATGCCAAATTCATTTTCTCTTTCTCCCACTCGCTCGCTGAACGGTGCACTTGTGCGCACATAACCACACAAACACACATAACCACACAAACACACATAACCCCACCAACACACATAACCACACAAACACAGGCAAACATGCTGTTGTCCTTGCAATATAGCTGTACAAGCACCTGAAATTGAAATGGAAAAACAGGCCATTTGTAGTTCGTAGTTAAATGGTCCGCTTTAATACGTCCATGAGGAAGACAGGAGACAAGAGGCTGTGGATGACGTGTTCATCCCTGGTTAATAATGAAAAGGCCAGAGAGGAAAAGCAGGTCATTTCAGACCCCATTTGGCTGCAAGCCCACGTCAATAATTGCTTTTTTTCCCCCCCTCTCTCTTCTGAAGTGCTTTTCTCCTGTATGAGGTGATGCTACATGACACATCTTTATAAGTGTTGAGACCATGCAGCCATGCAGCCATGCAGCCATGCAGCTCTCTAGAAACACATCCTGCTGTCTGTCTGTTTCGTACACGCTGGACTTCACACAGGAAATATCCAGTGTCTTTGTCCATCCACTCTCTCTGTGCTGTTAAAGACAGAGGTTAAGGACTTACACTTATACACAGTCATTACTTATTCATAGCAGCAGCCACCACACTTAACTCACACTTACTTTATATATGATTTGACTATTTCATACTCTTAGACCCTTGTCTTCATATTTTATAGGATTCTCTGTATCTGTGTGCTGTACTGGACACTGCTGCTGTTGCAAACACCTGCCATTTTCATGCAAGAAAAATCAAATCAACATTTATTTGTATCGCCCTTTTAACAAGCAACGTCACAAAGGGCATTCATGTGTCTATAGAACTGCCCCTCAACCAACCTAAACCCAAATAAAGACAAATAAAGGATTATCTTATCTTATCAAGATTTTATAACCTTACTAAAACTGTTTCCTCCAGTGGAGCCACCAGCTCTCCACCTCCATCATCCCTCTCTCTCTCCTCTCTCTCTCCTCTCTCTTTCATCCCTCACTCCTCCACCGAGGCCCCATCAGTGTGTGTTACCTCAAGTCCTTCCCTCTCATTCTTCAATGTCACCTTTCAATGTCACCTGTCCACAGCATGCATCCATCACTGTGTGGGCTTCTTCCTCAGCCATCTTTCTCAGGGAAACCTCCATCTATACTTTCATTCTTAGGGTCACTGTAATCCTCTCCCTCTGAGTCTGTAGGGTGACCTCACACTGGTCCTGTTTAGATGCCTTATATCTCAGTGGGTCAACAGTGGATTATTGAGCATCAGGATGTTCATTGAGAGGACTGACTGTATGTGCCTGGGTGTGTGGGTGTGTGGGTGTGTGTGTGTGTGTGTGTGTGTACACACACGTACTGTATGTGTGCATGCATGTTTGTCTGTGTTCTGTATAGATACATGTTTATTGTTTATGTGTGTCAGAGTGTGTGTGTGTACAGTGTGTGAGTGTGTGTGTGTTGAGACCCATGGCTAAAGCAGGCAGAGGGTGCAGTGTTCTGTGGTGGTATCAGCATGCAGCAGGCAGCACTGTCAGCCCCATGCT
>CM059296.1:1415000-1420000 GCA_030340665.1 Neosalanx taihuensis
GGGGAGGAGGGGGCTGTGGGAGAAAGGGGAGGCTGGGGCTGGGGGAGGAGGGCTGGAGCTGGAGGCTGGGGGTGGAGGAGGAGGAGAGGGCTGGAGCTGGAGGCTGGGGGTGGAGGAGGAGGAGAGGGCTGGAGCTGGAGGCTGGGGGAGGAGAGGAGGGCAGGAGCTGGAGCTGGAGCTGGAGGAGGAGGGGAGGGCTGGGGCTGGAGGCTGGGGGAGGAGAGGAGGGCAGGAGCTGGAGGCTGGAGAAGGAGGGCTGGAGGCTGGGGGTGGAGGAGGAGGGGAGGGCTGGAGCTATCAAACCCAGCTCAGAGCCGATGACTGTGGGTTTATTCTTGGCCAGGTTCCATTCAGGTGTCCAACAGAGAAGGATGCAGTGTCCTCCACTAAGGAGCTGGGTCAGTTCTGCTGCCTGCCTGCCTGGATTTAGAGGCTTCATGCTCTCTCACCCTCACAGCATCTGCTGTGCACGAGCTGCTGCACACAGCCATCTTCTGCTCTCTCTCTCTCACTGCTGCACACAGCATCTTCTGCTCTCTCTCTCACTGCTGCACACAGCCATCTTCTGCTCTCTCTCTCTCACTGCTGCACACAGCCATTTCTGCTCTCTCTCTCACTGCTGCACACAGCCATCTTCTGCTCCTCTCCTCTCTCTCTCTCTCTCTCTCTCTCTCTGCTGCACACAGCCATCTTCTGCTCTCTCTCTCTCTGCTGCAGACAGCCATCTTCTGCTCTCTCTCTCTCTCTGCTGCAGACAGTCATCTTCTGCTCTCTCTCTCTCTCTGCTGCAGACAGTCATCTTCTGCTCTCTCTCTCTCTCTGCTGCAGACAGTCATGCCCTCACTCAATAGACACACTTGAGTGACTTGACCCTGCACTACAGGATGACAACATGGTGGCCCTCACTTAGTCAATGTCAAGTGCAAGAGCATTTCCTCAGTGCAGCTGGAACTGTGGGACCTCCCTTGGGTTTGCAAGCTGGTCTAATGTTAGTTAACATAGTCTTGACCATAGTCTTCCTATGATGACACAATGTTCAAACCAATTAAGCAAACACACGTTGGAGCTAAACATGTAAACCTGAGGATAGAAATGTGATGGTTTTCACAATAAGAGCACTTATCTCATCATAAACTGAATTCCTAAGAGTCTTAAACGGTTTAAATATGTTTTGTATAATTTTGGTCTCTAAAACGGATTCCTCTCTTGTGAGCGCCCGTAAGAAGCTTTTCGCAGCGTGCGGCTCATATTTTCCAGTTTCCCACGAGAGTGTTACTCTGCACAAAAGCGGCAAATTAACTCCGAATCCGTAATGGGATGACACGGGGAAGTCAATCATTCAACACTGCGCAGAGGAAAGTACTGTCCAGACCGAGAAGGGACCAGCAATGTGCCAATCAAATGACACTCACATCTTTTCACACGTTACCTCCAAGTGAGAAGAAATCACATTATCTGTGGGAAATTATGAGCATGATCTGTGGAAAAAGATCAACAGTTTACCATTCAAAAGGAAACATCTTCATTATCCTCATCATGACCTTAAATCTACGTTTATAATTTGATGTAGACATACTTAGGTTTCACAGCAGCCCAGCCTCCCCTCTCCTCCCCTCTCCTCCCCTCTCCTCCCCTCTCCTACCCTCTCCTCCCCTCCCCTCTCCTCCCCTCCCCTCTCATTCCCTCATTTCTCCTCTCCTCCCCTCCCCTCTCCTCTCCTCCCCTCTCATTCCCTCATTTCTCCTCTCCCCTCTCCTCCCCTCCCCTCTCCTCTCCTCCTCTCCCCTCTCATTCCCTTATTTCTCCTCTCCCCTCTCCTCTCCTACCCTCCACTCCCCTCTCCTCCCCTCTCCTCTCCTACCCTCCCCTCTCCTCTCCTACCCTCCACTCCCCTCTCCTCCCCTCTCCTCTCCTACCCTCCCCTCTCCTCTCCTACCCTCCACTCCCCTCTCCTCCCCTCTCCTCTCCTACCCTCCCCTCTCCTCTCCTACCCTCCACTCCCCTCTCCTCCCCTCTCCTCTCCTCCGTGTCTGGCCTTATCTCCCCACCCAGTCCTCTTGCTGGTGCTCCTGACCGGCCCTCACATCTCCTGGGCCACCATCCCAATCCTATCAGCCAGAAACAGACACAAAGGCTGGTCTGCCTCTCTGGATCCTCCCTCCCCCTGCTCCAGCCCCCTCACCAGCCTGAGGAGCCCCACAGATCCAGACCCACCTCCATACACCCCAGACCCAGCACTCACCTCCTCACCACCACTGCTAGATGAGATTTCACGCCTCATAATCTAAACTCATTTGGAATTGTGGAAAGTTCCAGGTAGGCAGTTTAAATGACATCCAGGCAATATTAGAGTGTGAAATATTCGTCCTCTGGTAAAGCGGAACTATAATCGGGGTCTGAACAGGAACAGACATTATCTGTAAATCCTGTTCTGTTACAAATGAACTCCTTGCCTCAGCTAATCAAAATGGCCAGATTCCCTCAAACTAGGTTCAGGACTGATTGTCTGACACACCTTTGGTTTAGAAAAACATACAGTCCAGTTTGTGTATTGAGCTGTGGTTCAGCCATGTGTCAGACCTTCCCAGTCTGAAATCTAATCTGTTAAAACATTAAAAAACAGCATGTTATCAAACAGCATCAGCCTAACAGCTCATGTTTCCACTGTATTGTTAACGTGTCAGAAATGAAGTGTAAATTAATTCACAATGCAAACCAGTTGCCACTGAATCATATAGCATATATGTGGAAAACATAGCTGGATTAAAAAGACACAGTAATTAGACACATACTGTCTACACTCCTCATCATTAACTACCCCTCTTCAGACACACACACACACACACACACACATACTTACACACACACAGTGAGGTATCACTGAGACTGTATCACTGAGACTTTTTCCAAAAGCAAATTATACGCTTGGGTTGACTCCTTTATGTGTTTGCTGAGTGGTGAATTTAAAAGCCATTAATATTTCATTGGCCCAAGACTAGAAAAATCTCTTACAATTCCCAGGTTTGGGTCCAGTCAACAATCTATCTGCCTTCTTTGTGCTGCTGGTGTGTAATTAGAATGAAGTCAATGAAGTGAGCTGGATGAGAGTGTATAGTGTGTACAGCTGAGGACTATCAGGCCATGGAGCCTCACTATCATCCTCTCACAGATCATGAACTGAAGCTCATCTGCAGCAAATCATACATGAAGAACTGGCATCAATTTACTGTGTCAGCTGAAGACTTTACACCTGACATCTGAAACCAAACTGTCCAAACAGCAACAAAAATAAAATATCAAAAGCTATTATTTGCAATTCCTCACTGGTCTCTTAAATCAACGGATGTAGCTGAATTTAGAACTCATTTGAATAGGAAATGACCATCTGAGAAGTCGATGTTATAAGAACATATTTTTATTTATTTATTGACGTGGCCAAGGTAACTTAGCGCGTGGTCTTATATTCTGGAGATACAGTAGTTAGAGTGTCTCGTGCACCGTTATTCACTCGTTCAGACACACACACACACACGCACGCACGCACACGCACACACACACACACACACACCCCCACACACACACACACACACACGCACATCCACGTCACAACTAAATGCAGCGGTGAGTGAAGATGTGTGTGTTGAGAGAGCGAGGAGCAGCACACCCTTCCTGTAGGGTGACGGGGGACTCTGGATAAGGCTGCTCCACGGGCTCCGGACTGTCCCACGTGCCAAACTCCTCACGAAGCTTCCGGACCCGTACAGACCAGCAGCAGAGTGCAGGTAAAGACGGCAGCGCGTGGCTTTGGTGTAACTTTGTTGTGTTGGAAGTTAAGCAGAGCAATCTAGTCAGACCATGGAGCAGATGGGTCAGGTGTGTTCTTCTGTGCTGTTTTCTGATGGAGTTTCTGCAGTTCAGGAGTGTCGGAACCCTGGGCAACATTATTTATGAAAAGGCTCGTGCTCAGACTTGGGTTCGCTTGGGCTTGTTCGTGCATGTTTAATGCTTGAGTGGGCAGCAATGATTCTGCAAACGGTCTGAGCAAGGAAGGCAAACTGATGAATGACACAAGAAAGATTGATCAAGTCCGCAGCGTCAGGATCTGGAGGTTAGACGATGACAGCTCATGCGATAGGTTGGATCAAACTGTTTTCTTTTACCTATGAATTTGAATGCAGCGTAAAGTCACTGTTGAATGCAGTGTAAAGTCACTGTTGAATGCAGTGTAAAGTCACTGTTGAGTGCAGTGTAAAGTCACTGTTGAATGCAGTGTAAAGTCACTGTTGAATGCAGTGTAAAGTCATTGTTGAATGCAGCGTAAAATCACTGTTGAATGCAGTGTAAAGTCACTGTTGAATGCAGTGTAAAGTCACTGTTGTACATACTACAAGCGTCTGCTAAATGAATAAATGTAAATGAGATATTTAAATTGTGTTGTTTATAATACTATCATGAAGCTAATTATCTTGAAATATGCATAGTTATGGTGAGAGGTAATGTTAATTTGTCATTGATGTGTTCACGGGTCTATAAGACACACAGAATAAGGATTATTTGCAGGCCTATTTAAGAAGTTTATTTGACCTATCTTTTTACTGCAAACTGGCCTTGGAGACCAAGTTAGGCATATTAGATCATTAATTACCACCTTATAGCTGTCATATGCAAATACAGCACATGTTCTTTGAGACTGTCACTAGCCTATATGACCAAACAGAGTCAGAGGATTGCACAGTCCACACGCATATCCCTCAGACCGTGGTGCACACAGCCTCAGCCTCAGTTACACCGTCTTAGACCTAAGTCTTCATCTGAGTCAGAGCGCGACCGTGCAGACGAGCACGCGGTGTGGTGGCTGATATGACCGTATGAGGAGGCTGGCGCGCGACACAGTAAAGACACGCCGCACGCGGAGGGTCTCCTGTTAAAGCAGGTGCAACAAGACTATGAAGGCGGGTTTGAGTCGCGAGCAGAGCAGATGGCCGGGCGCGAGCTGGTTC
>CM059296.1:1430000-1475000 GCA_030340665.1 Neosalanx taihuensis
GTGTGTGTGTGTGTGTGTGTAGTTTCTATGCTGTCCCCAGAGGTGACAGAGGGGGATTTGGGAATGAGAGTCAGGGATTGTGTGTTTATCAGTGTGTTTGTATGCGTTTGTTCGTATGTGTGTGTGTGTTTTGTATGTGTGTATCTACACAAAGCAGTGATTTGTGTCACAGTCACAGAAATGAGTGTATCCCCCAGGGCAGTGCGAGCTAAATGCTAGCTGTCACACTGTGTTTGCAGATCAGGGGGCTACAGCTAGCGTTAGCGCCCCTTCCTGTTGCTCCGCTTCGTCCCTGGAGAGCCTGAGGACCAGCACACATGATTAATAAAGAGATAATGACTTGGATTTGTCACACACACACTCCGCAGTGACGCAGTGACACAACCCCCCTCCCCCCCTCCCCCCGGCTTCTCCACAGAAACCTCAAACAAACAAGCAGCCCAAACTCCCTAACAGACACGTGCTCAAAAGAACAACAGAGTCAATTCTGAGGGACAGAGGGAGACCTGTGCTCAGCAGAATGAGCGCTCCGCCTGCTAGCGCCTGTCAGGTGTCATTAGCCGTCACATTCATCACACACATCAACAGCAGGCAGACAACAACAACAACCCAGGGAAGCAGCCATAAGGAAACACACTGGGAGTGTGTTTGTGTGTGTGTGTCGGTGTGTGTGTGTGTGTGTCGGTGTATGCATGTGTCGGTGTGCGTGTGTGTCAGTGTGTGTGTTTCGGTGTGTGTGTGTCAGTGTGTGTGTGTCGGTGTTTGGGTGGCGGTGTATGCGTGTGTCGGTGTGTGTGTGTGTCGGTGTGTGTGTCGGTGTGTGTGTCGGTGTGTGTGTGTGTGTCAGTGTGTCGGTGTGTGTGTCGGTGTATGTGTGTGTCGGTGTGTGTGTGTGTCGGTGTGCGTGTGTCAGTGTGTGTGTTTCGGTGTGTGTGTGTCAGTGTGTGTCGGTGTTTGTGTGTCGGTGTATGCGTGTGTCGGTGTGTGTGTCGGTGTGTGTGTCAGTGTGTCGGTGTGTGCGCCTCCTCTCTCCGTACCTTTCATCGTCCTGACAATTACTGGCTGTGTGATTTGTAGGCGTCACACAGAACGTTAACACACTCGATAACTTACTGGCTGCATTTGTGCAACACTTAACAGCAGAATCCATCAGGGAGGAAGCACATCATAGCTGCCGTCTACTTTGTACCCAATCCATCTTTCTTTATCTTGTTGTCTCATCATGGGCATCAATCCTTCATGCCACATATTAGAAGCTGTACTGTAAGATAGAAACTCGGCCATGTTCACATTCTCCAGAGATGCAGTCTTCTCTTGCGTGAAGGAATCTAGTCTTAGAAATGTAGAGCAGCACAGCAGGCAGGATGAAACCCTGGAACAGTGTGTTATCTACAGGAGGGGGAGAGGACCAGAGACTTCCTCAGACCTGCAGGATGGCAGATTGGGCATCTCTGCAGATTGGGCCTATTTTAGCGACTATAGCCCTGTGGCTACCCTGTAGAGATCTAAGGTAGTGAGTGGAGGAGGGAGAGGGGAGGGTGGAGAGGGGGGGTGGAGAGGGTGGAGAGGGTGGGGGGGAACCGGTTTCTGATAATTATGCTTAATTTGTCAGTGATGTGTCAGTGAGTCACATCAAAGTGGTTACTCCTGATTGAGTGTTAAGGTTTTTCAGTGAACACTCACATTCACACACACACACTTTCTCTCTCACACACACACTCTAATATACAGTAGACAGCCATTTCCTTGACCTAGTTTTAAGCCTCTCATCCATAATACATTGCAAGTTTAATCTCTAATCAGCTGTGCTTGTGTGCGTTTGTGTGTGTGTGTGTGTGTGTGTGTGTGTGTGTGTGTGTGTGTGTGTGTGTGTGTGTGTGTGTGTGTGAAGATGAGAGGGAGTGTGTGGTTCATCTAATCACAGCTCAAGGGGCTGCAGAAAAGAGGCTGCAAAATAGATTATTACGTAATCTCACGCCAGGAAACAGCTGAGTCTTACACACAGCACACACACCTGTACACACACACACATCTGTACACACACACATCTGTACACACACACACCTGTACACATACACCCACACTAATGTGTGTTGACCTGTTCACACACATGAATGACAGAGGGAAATGAATCCTTCCTGTGAGATCCCATGACCTGTGCCCAGTGAGCAGGCATCAGCAGCCTCCCTCACCTCCCCAACACTGACCTGTGCCCAGTGAGCAGGCATCAGCAGCCTCCCTCACCTCCCCAACACTGACCTGTGCCCAGTGAGCAGGCATCAGCAGCCTCCCTCACCTCCCCAACACTGACCTGTGCCCAGTGAGCAGGCATCAGCAGCCTCCCTCACCTCCCCAACACTGACCTGTGCCCAGTGAGCAGGCATCAGCAGCCTCCCTCACCTCCCCAACACTGACCTGTGCCCAGTGAGCAGGCATCAGCAGCCTCCCTCACCTCCCCAACACTGACCTGTGCCCAGTGAGCAGGCATCAGCAGCCTCCCTCACCTCCCCAACACTGAGGAAAACACATTACAAGCTGATCGCCTGTTAACAAGAACAGACCTTCCTTTCCTAATGTATTCATAAAGTATTATGCTTTTCATTAAGTTGCCTTTCTAATTTAACCCTCCTGTTGTGTTCGTTTGTTGTCACTACTTTTGTGTTCCCGGTCAAAAGTGACCGCCTCATTATAGCTGATTATAATTCCATAATAATACATATATTATCAACTAATGTTGTGTTAGATGTTTTAAGCAACTTAAGTTCTTGTTAATATTACAAGTTTTTAACTTCTGTTTGCCCTTTATGGTCTCTAGGCCTCATTGACCTAAGCACATGCAACTCGTTTTTGAGTGAAAACAGCAAAATTATGGATTATTTTGAATATAACAAGTATCCAGATGACAAATATTGTTCTATTTATGATAGACTACTTTGTATAAAGACCTTACAAGGACATGATTATCATTTCAATGGACTCTGAACAGTTCCAATCAGGATTTTATGTCATAAACCCGGGAGATAGCCTATCTCATGGGTGTCCAATCCTGGTCCTCAAGGGCCGCTGTCCTGAAGGTTTTAGATATTTCCTTGCTCCAGCACACCTCATTCAAAAGAAAGGTCATTATCCAGGCTTCCACATAGCTTGATAACAACCAATTCATTAGAATCAGGTGTGCTGGAGCCAGAAATATTCATCTTGTTTTGGGACGTTGAGGCTGTTAGCAAAGCCGGGCCCGGTGACTTCAGTAGACGCACAAGCGTCACGGCAATAATTGTACAATAGAATGAGTTCAGCAGATGGATGTATAAGTTAGTATAGTAGGCAGGAGACTGGGAGACTGTGGGGAACAGTTCCAAGCAGGATTTGATGTCATCAACCCGGGAGATGGCCTATCTCATGGGTGTCCAATCCTTGTCCTCAAGGGCCAATGTCCTGAAGGTTTTAGATGTTTCCCTGCTCCAGCACACCTGATTCAAATGAAAGGTCATTATCTAGCCTTCCATATAGCTTGATAACAGCCCATTCATTAGAATCAGGTGCTGGAGCAGGGAAACATCGAAAGCCTTCAGGACAGTGGCCTTCGAGGACCAGGATTGGACACCCATGGCCTATCTGGTTGGCCCTGGGGTCATCCGGATGACATTTTCTGTCGACAGTCAACCTCTCCTCTCAGGTGGTGATGAACCCCAGGACAAACTCCCATTTTGAAACTCCCTACTGACACTCATCAGTGCCAGGGTCAAAGATGTGATCAATAGCCTCACATACAGAATACCGTTTGGTCATCGTGCTGCCATAGCATGAATTATAAGCAAATCCAACAGGTTTGGTTCCCGTGGGTGAAAGATTGTATTTGGGCATGGTTCCCATGGGTGAAAGATTCTATCTGGGTGTGGTTCCCATGGGTGATAGATTCTATTTGGGCAAGGGTCTCGTGGGGGTAGCAATGGAAGCCAAGAAGGGGACTATTGTGTGTGTATGTAGTATGTTTGTGCATTTTGGGGGCTGGGAGTGTAAGTGTGTCCATCTGTTGAATGTGTGTGTGCCTGGACAAAATATTATTAAAAAAAATTTTGTCTTAACCATTAATTTGAATGACCGGTCATTTTTGACCGGGAACATCATGGGTGTAACAAAGTTAAATAAAACACCCAGATTTTTTTGAAATTCTTAAAAAATTCTCTTGGCTGTTTAGATACCCTGTGGGAACAAAGTCATGGAATCTCATGGCAATCAGAATGAATTTACTACATTTTTTTTTAGAGAAAACATGTAAATCGGTCACTTTTGACCGGAACACAACAGGAGGGTTAAGGTGTTCAGAATCTATCACAGTAATGATATTTTACCAGGCGCCCTCCCCCAGGTGGAGGAGCCAGGTTCATTTAGCGTCTTAAATCACCGGTGTGGCTGTGCTGTGTGGCTGGTGTAGCTCTGTACCACAGCTCTGTACCACAGCTCTGTACCACAGCTCTGTACTCTGTACCACAGCTCTGTACTCTGTACCACAGCTCTGTACTCTGTACCACAGCTCTGTACCACAGCTCTGTACTCTGTACCACAGCTCTGTACCACAGCTCTGTACTCTGTACCACAGCTCTGTACTCTGTACCACAGCTCTGTACTCTGTACCACAGCTCTGTACTCTGTACCACAGCTCTGTACTCTGTACCACAGCTCTGTACTCTGTACCACAGCTCTGTACTCTGTACCACAGCTCTGTACTCTGTACCACAGCTCTGTACTCTGTACCACAGCTCTGTACCACAGCTCTGTACTCTGTACCACAGCTCTGTACTCTGTACCACAGCTCTGTACCACAGCTCTGTACTCTGTACCACAGCTCTGTACTCTGTACCACAGCTCTGTACCACAGCTCTGTACTCTGTACCACAGCTCTGTACTCTGTACCACAGCTCTGTACTCTGTACCACAGCTCTGTACCACAGCTCTGTACTCTGTACCACAGCTCTGTACTCTGTACCACAGCTCTGTACCACAGCTCTGTACTCTGTACCACAGCTCTGTACTCTGTACCACAGCTCTGTACTCTGTACCACAGCTCTGTACTCTGTACCACAGCTCTGTACTCTGTACCACAGCTCTGTACTCTGTACCACAGCTCTGTACTCTGTACCACAGCTCTGTACTCTGTACCACAGCTCTGTACTCTGTACCACAGCTCTGTACTCTGTACCACAGCTCTGTACCACAGCTCTGTACTCTGTACCACAGCTCTGTACTCTGTACCACAGCTCTGTACCACAGCTCTGTACTCTGTACCACAGCTCTGTACTCTGTACCACAGCTCTGTACCACAGCTCTGTACTCTGTACCACAGCTCTGTACTCTGTACCACAGCTCTGTACTCTGTACCACAGCTCTGTACCACAGCTCTGTACTCTGTACCACAGCTCTGTACTCTGTACCACAGCTCTGTACCACAGCTCTGCCAGATACCTGCAGACACTTGGACGCCGTGTTGCTACCTGCTAGCTACCTGTGGACGTTCACTTCATCCGTTTAGAACACGCTGCCATGGGAATCCACATGTTTAGAGACACAGCTGGGCTGTTGGGGAAAGTAATGTTGATTGTTGTTTTGGGAATAGTGGTGAGATATGGTGCAGGATAAAATAATAAGATCAATCTCTCTCTGTCTCTGTCTCTGTCTCTGTCTCCCTCTCTCTCTCTCTCTCTCTCTCCCTCTCTCTCTCTCTCTCTCTCTCTCTCTCTCTCTCTCTCTCTCTCTCTCTCTCTCTCTCTCTCTCCTCTCCCTCTCCCTCTCCCTCTCCCCCTCCCCCTCTCCCTCTCCCTCTCCCTCTCCCTCTCTCTCTGTCTCTCTCTCTCTCTCTCTCTGTGTTTCAGACAGCTTGGCAGCTCCTGTCAATGTGACCATCAGGGATTTGAAGGGCAACACTGCTGTGGTGACATGGGACATCCCAGAGGGGGACCAAGTCATCGGCTTCGCCATCACACAGCAGGTATGCGGGCGGGCACACGCACCACACACGCACACACACGCACCAAACACACGCACCACACACACACGCACCACACACACGCGCACACACGCACACACACACGCACCAAACACACACAAGCACCACACACACTGTATCCATGCTTCCGGGCAGTTCATTAGTAGCTGTCATCAGTTGTTACACAGAGTCTCCTTGCTGCTTTGCTTGTGTCACGGGAGGTGTCACAGGGAGTTGTGTTGCCGGAAGGTTCCCCGCGGAACACCCGTTTCCGCGGCAACAGCAAAAGTTGTTGACAGCCGTGCAGAGTGGGAAAGAGATTTGATTTTCCTCCGACGAAAAATAAAATGTTTGAGTGCACAGAACACCTGTCCAGTAGAACACCTGTCCAGTAGAACACCTGCCCAGTAGAACACCTGTCCACTAGAACACCTGTCCAGTAGAACACCTGCCCAGTAGAACACCTGTCCAGTAGAACACCTGTCCACTAGAACACCTGCCCAGTAGAACACCTGTCCACTAGAACACCTGTCCAGTAGAACACCTGTCCAGTAGAACACCTGTCCAGTAGAACACCTGTCCACTAGAACACCTGTCCAGTAGAACACCTGCCCAGTAGAACACCTGTCCACTAGAACACCTGTCCAGTAGAACACCTGTCCAGTAGAACACCTGTCCACTAGAACACCTGTCCAGTAGAACACCTGCCCAGTAGAACACCTGCCCACTAGAACACCTGTCCAGTAGAACACCTGCCCAGTAGAACACCTGCCCAGTAGAACACCTGCCCAGTAGAACACCTGCCCACTAGAACACCTGTCCACTAGAACACCTGTCCACTAGAACACCTGCCCAGTAGAACACCTGTCCACTAGAACACCTGCCCAGTAGAACACCTGCCCAGTAGAACACCTGTCCAGTAGAACACCTGTCCAGTAGAACACCTGCCCAGTAGAACACCTGCCCAGTAGAACACCTGCCCAGTAGAACACCTGTCCAGTAGAACACCTGCCCACTAGAACACCTGCCCAGTAGAACACCTGTCCACTAGAACACCTGTCCACTAGAACACCTGCCCACTAGAACACCTGCCCAGTAGAACACCTGTCCACTAGAACACCTGCCCAGTAGAACACCTGTCCACTAGAACACCTGTCCACTAGAACACCTGTCCAGTAGAACACCTGCCCAGTAGAACACCTGTCCACTAGAACACCTGTCCACTAGAACACCTGTCCAGTAGAACACCTGCCCAGTAGAACACCTGCCCACTAGAACACCTGTCCACTAGAACACCTGCCCAGTAGAACACCTGCCCACTAGAACACCTGTCCAGTAGAACACCTGTCCAGTAGAACACCTGCCCAGTAGAACACCTGTCCAGTAGAACACCTGTCCAGTAGAACACCTGCCCAGTAGAACACCTGTCCACTAGAACACCTGTCCAGTAGAACACCTGCCCAGTAGAACACCTGTCCACTAGAACACCTGTCCACTAGAACACCTGTCCAGTAGAACACCTGTCCAGTAGAACACCTGTCCACTAGAACACCTGTCCAGTAGAACACCTGCCCAGTAGAACACCTGTCCACTAGAACACCTGTCCAGTAGAACACCTGCCCAGTAGAACACCTGTCCACTAGAACACCTGTCCACTAGAACACCTGTCCAGTAGAACACCTGTCCAGTAGAACACCTGTCCACTAGAACACCTGTCCAGTAGAACACCTGCCCAGTAGAACACCTGTCCACTAGAACACCTGTCCACTAGAACACCTGTCCAGTAGAACACCTGCCCAGTAGAACACCTGTCCAGTAGAACACCTGTCCACTAGAACACCTGTCCAGTAGAACACCTGCCCAGTAGAACACCTGTCCAGTAGAACACCTGTCCACTAGAACACCTGTCCAGTAGAACACCTGTCCACTAGAACACCTGTCCACTAGAACACCTGCCCAGTAGAACACCTGCCCAGTAGAACACCTGTCCACTAGAACACCTGTCCACTAGAACACCTGCCCAGTAGAACACCTGTCCAGTAGAACACCTGCCCAGTAGAACACCTGTCCACTAGAACACCTGTCCACTAGAACACCTGTCCAGTAGAACACCTGTCCAGTAGAACACCTGTCCACTAGAACACCTGTCCACTAGAACACCTGTCCAGTAGAACACCTGTCCACTAGAACACCTGTCCAGTAGAACACCTGCCCAGTAGAACACCTGTCCACTAGAACACCTGTCCACTAGAACACCTGTCCAGTAGAACACCTGTCCACTAGAACACCTGCCCAGTAGAACACCTGTCCACTAGAACACCTGTCCAGTAGAACACCTGCCCAGTAGAACACCTGTCCACTAGAACACCTGTCCAGTAGAACACCTGTCCACTAGAACACCTGCCCAGTAGAACACCTGCCCAGTAGAACACCTGTCCACTAGAACACCTGTCCAGTAGAACACCTGTCCAGTAGAACACCTGTCCACTAGAACACCTGCCCAGTAGAACACCTGTCCAGTAGAACACCTGTCCAGTAGAACACCTGCCCAGTAGAACACCTGTCCACTAGAACACCTGTCCACTAGAACACCTGTCCACTAGAACACCTGTCCACTAGAACACCTGTCCACTAGAACACCTGTCCACTAGAACACCTGTCCACTAGAACACCTGTCCAGTAGAACACCTGTCCACTAGAACACCTGTCCACTAGAACACCTGCCCAGTAGAACACCTGCCCAGTAGAACACCTGTCCAGTAGAACACCTGTCCAGTAGAACACCTGCCCAGTAGAACACCTGCCCAGTAGAACACCTGCCCAGTAGAACACCTGCCCAGTAGAACACCTGTCCAGTAGAACACCTGTCCACTAGAACACCTGCCCAGTAGAACACCTGTCCACTAGAACACCTGTCCACTAGAACACCTGTCCAGTAGAACACCTGTCCAGTGCCTTGTCAAGGTCGAGAAAAAATCCAGATTTTGAATGAAGGATTTGACCTTTCTACCCAGACCACAAAGTCTATGAACTAGACTAACAAGTGTGATCAAAGATAATCCATTCAAAAATGGATCCATTTTAAACAATGTTGTCCAGTCTAAGGTGAGCCTTTCTCTCTCGACCACAGAAGAAGGACGTGCGCATGCTGCGCTTCATCCAGGAAGTCAACACCACCACACGCTCCTGTGCATTATGGGATTTGGAGGAGGAGACAGACTATATTGTGCATGTGCAGTCCATCAGCGTGAGCGGCCCCAGCCCGCTCAGCGAAGCTCTGCGCTTCCGTACACCCAGGGAGGCCGAGACCCTGGCCTCTAAGAGCAAAGGTGAGACACACACACACACACACACAAAAGACATTTACAGTGTACAGAGCAGCTGAAAATGTAAACACAATGATGAATTGAGAAAGAGACAACTGATAGAAGTACACACACACACAATATTGACAGTATACAACTACACTTTATGACTTTATACATACTATAATGTACACTGAAAACACACAGTATTGAGTACATACACTCACACACACACATGCACACACACACACACACACATACACACACACACACACACACAACAACAATTCACGATTTTCACTCGAAGTACGACACACTGCTGTACTGTTAACAACTATTGAGTGATTTTGGGTCTGGGCCCATGAAAATCAATGGAGACACAGGGAGCGTGAAATTAAGTTTCACAACAGAATGCTTTAGAAACATCCCTCATGTGACCACAACTCATGAATACCTTTGGGATACACTTCATGGTGTTTTGATATCCCTACTGTCCCCCTCCCCCTGGTCTTCTGGCCCCTGGTCCTCTGGCCCTCTGGCCCTGGGTCCTCTGGCCCCCTGGCACCCAGCCCTTCCTTGAGGCTCTGTCAGCTGAGAGGACATATCTGTCAGGGCTGGGATGAGATATTCACCACAGTAGAAGAGATCGATCTAGTTTCGGCACGCTTTCACTTCTTCCTCCAGAATATTCCCTCTCTCTTTCAGACTTTTTCTCCAACAGCCAGACAGACAGACAGGCAGACAGACAGGCAGCCAGACAGACAGACAGGCAGCCAGACAGACAGGCAGCCAGACAGACAGCCAGACAGACAGACAGACAGGCAGCCAGACAGACAGATAGACAGACAGGCAGCCAGACAGACAGGCAGCCAGACAGACAGGCAGCCAGACAGGCAGCCAGACAGACAGACAGCCAGACAGACAGACAGATAGACAGACAGGCAGCCAGACAGACAGGCAGCCAGACAGACAGGCAGCCAGCCAGCCAGCCAGACAGGCAGACAGCCAGCCAGACAGACGGACAGACAGGCAGGCAGCCAGACAGACAGACAGGCAGCCAGACAGACAGACAGATAGACAGACAGGCAGCCAGACAGACAGGCAGCCAGACAGACAGACAGGCAGCCAGACAGGCAGCCAGACAGACAGACAGACAGACAGACAGACAGCCAGACAGACAGACAGACAGACAGACAGACAGACAGGCAGCCAGACAGACAGGCAGCCAGACAGACAGACAGACAGCCAGACAGACAGACAGACAGGCAGCCAGACAGACAGACAGACAGGCAGCCAGACTCACAGATTCACTTGTATTACTTTCAGAAGGCCAAGTTGGTTCAAAGGAAATAAACATCCTCTAAGCATCCCCATCACTGTGTAAGCCCACGGCATCAGTGGGAGCTCCCACAATCCCAAACAGCCGAAGAAACGCTCCCATCGGGAGAGTAGGACTGGCTGTAAACTCAGAATGACAGCGTGCCGATAACAGCCTCATCCTCTCAGCTTCCACACCCCAGATACCAGCATCATCAGAGAAGGCACGAGACAACTCCCTCTCTATAGGAGAGAGACAGAGAGGGAGAGAGAGAGAGGAAGAGAGAGGGAGGAAGAGAGAGGAAGAGAGAGAGGGAGGAAGAAAGAGGAAGAGAGAGAGAGTGAAGAGATGGCCGTGCAGAGATCAGTTGACTTGTGTGTGTCGTTCTGCTGTTCTGCTTGAGCAGGTCATGATCGATGGCTGCTGGATGCATGACTCATTCCACAGCCTTCATATTCCTGTCTGTCCACCTTGATGTGGAACTGATTTGAACTGAACATCAGCACTCTTACAGTAGTGCCTGGCCCCAGCCATTTCATCTAACAAGCAGCTTGCATTTTTTTAGAACCTATTGTAAACTCTGTGGTTCAGGTAACCAAATCTAATTCTAGCTTGTTTGGCCAACATCTGCAGACAACCAAGACAGCACCTATCTTCATCATTCACAGTTGGGGTGTTAGGGGTAATTTCATTTGGAGCATGACATTTTACATCCAATAACAGTAGTGATATTAACAAATAAATTAAACGATGCACAGGCAATTTAACGATACTTCTGCTGTTGTGGTTTTGACCAAAAATTCCCTAAAAAGGATCATTCAAAAACGTGGTGTTGAGACTAACAGCAGTCTTGAGTACTACAACACTGGTGGGTGCTTTGGCTGCTGGGTCGACCCATTGTCTTTGTTATTGACAAAAGACTGTCTCTGAGAAGGGAGGGGAGAGATGGAGAGCCTGCCTGCCTGCCTGCCTGCCTGCCTGCCTGCCTGCCTGCCTGCCTGCCTGCCTGTCTGCCTGCCTGCCTGTCTGTCTGTCTGTCTGTCTGTCTGTCTGCCTGCCTGCCTGTCTGCCTGCCTGCCTGCCTGCCTGTCTGCCTGCCTGCCTGCCTGTCTGCCTGCCTGCCTGCCTGCCTGCCTGTCTGCCTGCCTGTCTGTCTGTCTGCCTGTCTGTCTGTCTGCCTCCCTGCTCCCTGCCTGTCTGTCTGTCTGCCTGCCTGCCTGCCTGCCTGCCTGCCTGCCTGTCTGCCTGCCTGCCTGCCTGCTTGCCTGCCTGTCTGTCTGCCTGTCTGTCTGTCTGTCTGTCTGTCTGTCTGTCTGCCTCCCTGCCTGTCTACTCTCTTTTGGATGTCTGTTCTGCTCCATATCACAGTTACTTTAGAGACAGAGAGAGGAGCTGAGAGGTTAGAGAGGAAGAGAGAGGGAGAGAGGAGGAGAGAGGAAGAAAGAGGGAGAGAGGAGAGAGGAGGAGAGAGGGGGAGAGTACGAGGAGAAACAAGAGCAAGAGGGCACTTAGAGAGAGAGATAGAGGAGGAAGATAATCAGAGAGACAAAAGAGATGATGACATTTCTTCCTGTCTTTGTTCATCATGAAGCCCCCTAGTTTCCAGATCAAAGAAAGAGGGAGAGATGTTCAAAGAAAGTTTTTTTTCTCCAAACAGACAGGATATGACACGTCTCAGTAACAGGGCAAAGCAGGAAGAGAGAAATGAGCGGGAAAAAAATCAAGGAAGAAGGTGATGAGGAGGCTGATTAAGAAATCCTGTCAAAGCAACAATGTTTCAAAAACACAAACATCATCCTCTCTCATCTGATGCACATCCTGGAAACACAGATGAACACACACACACACACACAGACATACAACTGTAGTTCTTTTTACACAGAGCATCACAAGTTCTTCACAAGGCGGGAAAGGGCTCACTAGTAACGTACATTACTGGAAGAGGTTTGGTTTCTTAACCCCTCTGTTGTGTTCCTGCTTTTCCTCGCTGAAAAAATATTCAATACAATTCATACATCGTGCTTTTTTCCCTCCTCAAAACAAGTTGCATGAGCTTGCATGATTAACATGAAGCAAACACAAATGGATAGACAAATGGATAGGGTTAAGACGTTTTTGAGTTTCAGGGCCATATGTCTCTCTGTTCTGTCTCTAAATAAGATAACTAAGAGATAACTGTGGGGTAGAAGCATCCAGAAATATGGTAGATACCAGAATGAATCCCACCAATCATGAGCTCAGGTACAGGCTGTCCACAGCAGTGTGTCTCCAGTGACCTTCCAGTGAGGGCAGGTCAGGGGTGTTTGTACTGCCAGTACTGGCCTCTCTCTAAACACAGCCAGCCCTCCCTGTTTCCCTCAGGTTCCCACATCACTATCCCATCGGCCCCTGCGTATTCCTGACATTAAACTTGACCAGTTGGCCCCAGGGAGGCTGGCCAGCAACAGTGTCAGGAGCCTACGACTGGCTCCTCTTTGATTTGTTAATACCAAGGCACAGGGGCCAATCGATTGGCTGAATTGTTGAGCAGCGAAAGCAGGCGAAGCGTGGAGAGTCCCTTCAGAATGTCAGCCTCTGCCTCCCTCGGTGTCGGTCTGTGTTCACACCACAGCTGAGGCAGTTTGCTGAGGCAGTTTGCTCTGCCCTGATGAACTTTAGAAAGAGGCGGCCACCTGAATTCACAATAACAAAGACGAGTTGATTCTTCACAGCTCAGTTCACGTGTCGTGACTTTGTTCAAGGCGACACAGAGACATCTGTCATTTCCTCTGCTTCCTCAGAGAACGCAGGCTGGGCAGGCCCTGGATCTAGACAGCCTCGTCATCTTCCTCTTTGTAGCTCAGTCCTCTAACAGACAGCACCTTTCACACAGACAGCCCTTAATTGGGACATGTGCCTCTCTGCTGTCACAAAGCACCGCTCTGCAGAGAGGACTCATGGATCGATCAATCGATATATCTATCAATCTATCTCTCTATCTATCTCTCGCTTTTTCTGTCAATCTGTCGCTCTTTCTCAATCCTTCCTTGTCTCTTTCTCTCTCACCCCCCCCTCCCTCTCTCTATCTCTCTCTTTGTTAGAGTGATAGAGAGATCATCCAGCTCAAGTGGGGTGATAGTGACAGAAATAGCACAGAGGAGGAGGAGATGCCTGGCCCCATCCAGAAACAGCAGCAGCACAAGGCGCTCACACTCCAAATCAGGCCTGTCAACAGTCTGAATGAAGGGCCGGGGTTTCCTGATATTCAGCCATACTTGATGTTTCGGGGCTAAAGTAGCAGCCTTATCAGAACAGACATTAGACTGGGGGGGAGGGGGGGGGGGCAGCCTTATCAGAACAGACATTAGACTGGGGGGGGGGGGGGGCAGGTGAGTGGGCTGAATTCTTGCCAAAAGACACTAAGAGAGAAAGTGTGGCAAAAAAATCTGCCATTCATGCTTCCATGCACACGCTACTACAGATGATTTTGAACAGCACGTTGCCATGGTGATGAACTCACAGAGCTGCTCTTATCCCGCCAGACGAAGTGACCATGGAGGAGGTGGGCCAGACCACTCAGCTGAGAGCGGGGGAGCTCATCATCATTGTGGTGGTGCTCATCATGTGGGCAGGTGAGGGATGGACTGGACCAAGGTAGAACTCTACCTGTATCCACCTTGTTACCAGTTTAAACTGTAGAGAAGAGCTGTTTCTGACTGAGTAGCTAGCAAGGCTACGCTAGCAGGGGAAAGATGTTTATTTGGAAGTATGCAAACCACCACAGTAGTGTTTTAGCCAAGTCTCATTGTCCTTCTCTCTCTCTCTCTCTCTCTCTCCTCTCTCTCTCCTCTCTCTCTCTCTCTCTCTCTCTCTCTCTCTCTCTCTCTCTCTCTCTCTCTCTCTCTCTCTCTCTCTCTCTCTCTCTCTCCTCTCTCTCTCCTCCTCTCTCTCTCTCTCTCTCTCTCTCTCTCTCTCTCTCTCTCTCTCTCTCTACTCCCTCCCCCCCCCCCTCTCTCTCCTCTCTCAGGTGTGATTGCCCTTTTCTGTCGTCAGTATGACATCATCAAAGACAACGAGCCCAACAACAACAAGGATAAACCCAAGACGTCGTCAGAGTGCAGTACTCCGGAGCACCCAACAGGGGGGCTGTTGCGCAGTAAGGTATAACCCCACCCCTCCTCCTCCTCCTCCCCCTGGGCCCCCCCCCCACCGATGCTGGGCAGGTGAATCGTCCCGGCAACCTTTCAACCTCCGTCTCCATTCATCTGGGTTGCGTCTGCTCTGCTCTGATGCTTGGCTGCGTCTGCTCTGCTCTGATGCTTGGCTGCGTCTGCTCTGCTCTGATGCTTGGCTGCGTCTGCTCTGCTCTGATGCTGGGCTGCGTCTGCTCTGCTCTGATGCTTGGCTGCGTCTGCTCTGCTCTGATGCTTGGCTGCGTCTGCTCTGCTCTGATGCTTGGCTGCGTCTGCTCTGATGCTGGGCTGCGTCTGCTCTGATGCTGGGCTGCGTCTGCCCTGATGCTGGGCTGCGTCTGCCCTGCTCTGATGCTTGGCTGCGTTTGTCTGCATGGAGCCCAGCTTGAGTGAACGTGTTTCCAGAGGGACCACAGCTGCTGAACAGCCACCCTAAGCATGGCGCCATGTTCCTGATCAACCAGCCAGACACACTTCACATGTTCAAACCAAACGCTGCTTTAAACAAACAAAACATTCTCTGGCTCTTCCTCACTGCCTCCCTCTTCCCCTTCCACACACACATAGACACCCACACACACATAGACACACACAGACAGACACACAGACACACACAACACACACCAGACACAGACACACACACACATAGACACAAACACACACATAGACACACACACAGACAGACAGACAGACAGACAGACAGACAGACAGACACACAGACAGACACACACACACACACACACACACATAGACACCCACACACACATAGACACACAGACAGACAGACACACACACACACACCCACACACACACACAGACACACACACAGACAGACAGACAGACACACACACACAGGCTCCTCTCTCTTCCTCTGATCATTGCTCCATCCTGTTCAGGCTGTTTCATGCTCATAACAACACTTTTCCCAGTGTTCTAAGCTGCCTCCATCTTCCTCACCTCTGCCTCTTCCTCGTCTCTCTCCACAGCACCCCAGGAACAACAACAACAACAACAGGATGCCGTCTGTCAACATCATCGAGGTGTGACGCCCAGGACTAAACAGACTTCTGACTCGACCCCCACAAAATAAAACGTTCAAACACGGAGCGTGTTGTCAAACAAAGCTAAGCTAAAGGTCAGGATGAAGCTGGTACTGGGGGCCTCGCTGCCACCTTACTGTGCCCACCACCAGGCCTCAGCCCGGGCACCCCAGACTCTCTGGTGCCTGGCAGAGGACAGTGGACAGTGGTGGAGAGGCAGGGTCAGAGGTTTCTACCTGCCTGCACCCTAAACCAGCCTAATCACTGCCAGCAGGCTGCGGGGGGAGAGAGGGGCCACACCGGTCCAGCTGGAGCTGATGCAGGCATGGGGGGAGGGAGACAGACCACCGGGACCCCGGCCCCCTCTGTCAGCGTGTTAACCAGGAGCAGGAACACGGTGCGAGGGTGCGCCTGGTCCACACTGGAACACTGATGACGCTCCACCTGCTTCACCTGTCGTCAGGACCACGGCCATCTTGTTTCTATCCTCCTCCTGTGATGGGAGACCGGAACCTTCCGAACACAGCTGCCTGGATCATGTTCCAGCTGCTGTGGACGCTGTGTCTTCACTGCCTGTTACTTTGTACTTTCTCTTTATCGTTCACAGTTTGAGAAGGAGAACCCTGAGGTAGTGGAGCTCTCTGAATACAAGGGGCTCCATTTTATAGATCTTTAGATCAGTCTCGTTCATCCCCCCCCCCCCCCCCCCCCCCATCGAGAACTGTTCTCATTCTGGGCGCTGGGTTCTGTCTGGGGGAATCCAGATGGCGGGAGGCTAATTTAGGAGAAAAGGGGGGGGTGGGGGTGGAGGCAAGAGAGGCACAGAGGAACCAGAAGATGACGTCAGTGGAGCAGGAGCCTCTATTCATCTGAGGATCAAAGCTCGTTAACTCTGACAGGAGACTGTAGACAGGTGAGGCTGACTCCTGGGTGCTGCTCTTAACGAGGCACAACCTGGATCTGGATATTAGGGTGTCTCTTCTGACATCCACTGATTCCTTAAAAGTAGTAGATGTTGCTTTCTCTCATTTGTGATCTTCTCCACGGATATGTGTTACAGTACATATGGTCATAGCCTACAAGTGGTACACAACTTAAAAATATATATTATAGATTTATGTATAGTTGTTGTTTTATTTCCTTCGGTTGACCATCACACTTTGAAAGATGAGACCTCTGTATATCAAACACTTTTCCAACAACCCTGGTTGAACTCTTGTGAGAGGCTGACTCACATCTATGGAGAACTGGACTGAGTCTTTATGGACGGGCTACACAGGCCTCATCTGCCAGCAATAACAGTCCTCAGTAGAGGAAAGGGAGGGGGGGAGAGGGGTGAGGTGGGGGGGGGAGAGGAGAGGACACTGCCTGTAGCTGTCAACAGAAACTCAACATCCCAGCATGCTTAGCTCAGGCTCGACCCACCAAACACGCCACATTTCTGAGCCTACAAAGAGGTGAAGTGTTAAGGAGGATGGTGGGAATGTTCAGTTCATTCCAAGTCTCTTTGTTAAGGGTCATTGTTGCCGTCCTGAACGTTTATGAGGCTCACTGTCTGTGATTGGTTAATGCATCTTTCAACCATGAATCCATTTGAAACAGTCCCATCTGAAATCATCAGCTGGTGAAAGCTCAGCAGAAGGACAGTGTTAGGAAGTACTGTTCAGTACCACTAAGGACCAATCAGCCCACCCCTTAAGGTGGGCCAAGACAAAGTGGGATGATTGAGAAACAAGAAAAAGAATGATTTTGAGGGCTGATTCAAATAGTACTGCCTTAAAAATCCTTAAACTTCTATTTCAATTGATAGGGTGGAACAACAAAAGGCCAGTTTGTAACCGTTCATTGTTTGATCATTTTCACAGCTGTGCAGGAAGTGAAGACTGTGAGAATCTGTGACCAACCATGGTCAAGGATTCAGAACATGAAAACATGTTTCTCCAGTCCTTAATTAGAAGTTGGATGAAGATAACTGAATGTATTGATGCTGAAATTCCCAGGCAGATCAATGTGTACATAGGTTTTTACATCATCCTTATTAGCTGGTTCGCAGGAATGCTAGTAGGTGGAAGAGATGTGTCTTTTGTTGAAGCTGCCAGTTTTGTATTTCCAGTTGAAGGGCACTATAAATGTTCTGTCATTTGAAAAGATATGCATTTAGATTTCACTACTCTTTACGCTTTAAACGTAGTACATTTCTGTAACATTCTAATGTAATGAAGCTGTTTGTATTGGGAGGGGGGGGGTGATAGCTTTAAACTGTGGAAGGGTGAAGCAAGTTGTTTTCGAATCCAATTTGATTTCGAATGATCCAGTGATGATCGAGCCTCTGTGATCAAATCAAAACGGTTCAATGGACACACATTCTGTTCCACTTTACTAATCACATCCATTGGCGCTTTTGCCTTTCCATGTCTCACTGTGCAAACCCAGACACACGCCTATTTCCACCACTTCATCTACAGACCACACTATGCTGACAATTAACATGGGGGGGAGAGAAAGGAAGAGATGGCAGGTTACAGTTTTTTTGTGGGGGGGGGGGGGGGACAGGTTATGGAGGGGCTGAACAGAGACTAATGCAATGGCTTTTTTCACTCTCCACTTCCACCTTTAATGAGAGACAGTGGAAGAAATGCAGTTCTCTTTCTCTAATCCAGGCTGATTCATGTCAGGGACCAGGACAGGTTTTAAGACAGGGAGGGGAGAGAGCAGAGAGGGAGGTGAGGGAGCTAGAGAGAGCAGAGGGAGGTGAGAGAGCAGAGAGGGAGGTGAGGGAGCTAGAGAGAGAGAGGTGAGAGAGCTAGAGAGAGGGAGGTGAGAGAGCTAGAGAGAGGGAGGTGAGAGAGCTAGAGCGAGCAGAGGGAGGTGAGAGAGCAGAGAGAGGGAGATGAGAGAGCTACAGAGAGCTAGAGAGAGGGAGGTGAGGGAGCTACAGAGAGCAGAGGGAGGTGAGAGAGCAGAGAGGGAGGTGAGAGAGCTAGAGAGAGGGAGGTGAGAGAGCTAGAGAGAGGGAGGTGAGAGAGCTAGAGAGAGGGAGGTGAGAGAGCTAGAGAGAGGGAGGTGAGAGAGCTAGAGAGAGGGAGATCTAGAGAGAGCAGAGAGAGGTGAGAGAGTTAGAGTGTCCAGGTCTATTTCACTGATTAGCAGACGGGTGTCTGTACCAAGGAGCAGGAACAGGGAGGTCCCTGAGCGCTGTTCTACTGCATTACCCACAGTGCTCAGCAGTTCTGAGAAAAGTTTTGTGCTGAAGGTTGAAAGCGTCCGTCCTTACGACTGCCATCCACACCCACAACTCCCTCCCTCTCTCCGATCGATATGCATCTGTTGACTCAGTAAGGGATAATGATGATCATCTTCCAGGATCATTTCTTTGAGCTGTGGCCATGCCTGTAGGTTGCAAAAGCTCAATCTTTCAACAGAACCCCGACGGATTTCATAGACCCACTTTTCAAGTTTTCCATTCATGTTTCAATTTTCATCTTGGTCTGCAAACCTGTCCCCTTCCTCAGAGCAGTATGGTGAGGGTTACAAGGGTACTGTTGATGACGAGCCTGTGTATCTATAGCCTAGATTTACGAAGCATTCTTAATTGAGTGTATAATAATCATTTTGTATTATGGGTTGCTGTGCGCGGTGGCAACTGTAAATACAGCATTTTATGGGGCTGTTTTAAGAGCAAGCGTAAATGTAGGGCTAATGTAAACTCTGTTTCTGTTCTGGTGCCAAGCTCGTGTCTGAGGGCGCTCTGTGGCTGCAGAGGGCTGCAGATCTGCGTGTGCTCAACGCCAAACCTCCAGGTGTGATCTGTAATCAGGGTGACATATTGTTGGTTCACTTGAGAAAGCGTCAGAAGGGGTCACTGAAAGCATGGAGGCTTGTCTAGTGTGTCCAGAACATGCCAGCTGGTTCTACTGTCAGGCTGTATGTGAAGACACTCTGGCCTACTCACCTGTGGAGAGGCTGATCGCCCTCGGCAACATCACAATATCTCAGTGTCTTTTTCCTGGATAACAGTCATTGGGCAGCCCCCCCCCCCTCTCTTTGGTGGTGTGTTCAGTAATAATACAACACCTGCCTCTACAGTCACTGAGAGACGCTAAGGAGGTGAACTCACATGCAAATAGGCTGTTAGCAAGCTTTTTCTTTGTGTGTGTGTTGACTTTTGTCTTCTCAAAAGAAAGAATATGTTTGAAAGACTGTAAGAACTCAACATTCCAGTTTGGTCGTGTGTTCCCTTTTTATGATGCTGGGAATAATTTAGTTTAGTTTTTTTGTTGTTGACATGTTTCTTATTTTGTTCAAAAGATTTCCCAGAGAAATTGCTTTACGCCTGAAATAACTGAAATCTTGAGATGGGATTATAATCCAGTTCATTTTGGTTTTGTATTGTACATAAAGTAAAGACTGATAATCATTGTTGGCATTCAAAGAACCATACTAGAAGTATTTCTTTATATTTAAAGTTATCTGTAATGTAAGCCTCATAACTGTGGGAACTTTACCACTGTAAAGAGATTTGACATAAAAGCATGGTTAAGTAAACATTAAATGCTTTATCAATGCCATCCTGTTTATATTCAATGTTCAACATATAAAACAGTCACTGCTTAAAGAGGGCTAGCATGGTTCTATTATTATGCACAAGGTTACACAATTTCTATGATGAAGAATATGGTGTATGCTAACTTGTGTATGCTTAATCAAATAAAATAATCTAACATTTTCCCAGAAACCCTTTCTGCTTCCTTCTCCATATCTTCTGGACACTACCTGTAAATGTTGACTAAGAATGAAAGGAATGTCCTTTGTGGCTACAACACAGGTAGCATTTACATTACAGGTATTCAGATGAAGTGTCAATGTGTTGATTTGGACGGTGTTGGAATAGAGGGAGTTAAGCCTTGACATTTGAAGAATGCTGACATCTCCACTCCCTCGCTGAATAATGCATCGCTGGAAATGTTCACTGGAACCATCGCTAGCCAGACACACACACAACATCACCTCCCCCCCCTCCCCCACGGAGACCTCTGACAAGCCTACAGATTCATTCTAATGAATAAATATCCAAATAACACGATATCAAGCAGTCACATTTAACGTGGAGTCGGCAACACAAGTAGAAAACGTGCCTAGATTCAGATTCAGAAATCAGCAGGCCTAACACACTACAGCCTTCCACAGTAGATTCCATGTCCAGATCCCACCTGACCACACAGAGCAGACGGAAAATGAACGCTCGATGACTCGATGACTCATTGAGAGATGATTCTCCGATCACACTTGTTCTGGTTAGTTTGGTGAGTGGAACTGCAGCAGCAGCAGTTCAGCAGCTTCAGGGCTGATAATCAGCTCGTCAGAAAGACGCTCGCTAAACACAAACAATGTTCACGTTTTCAGGAGGATCACACACGTGATCCCAGATCAGATGGAAGCTCCGCTCTCTCCCACGCACCGAGCACAGCAGTCTACACCACATGTCACGAGGCACGCACACACACACACACACCTTCTGGATGACTGGGCTGAGACAGGGAGTCAGTATATTTGTAGAGACAGTCTAACTTTTAACAGCTTACATTACTCTAAGGACACGGGTCATGCTGGTGAGATCTAGGCTACATCAGTTGCTCATAGCTCCTCTCCACACTTCACTGCACTTCCCACTAGCACACAGCCAACACTGGAGGCAGCCACAGCTGCAGTCACACACACACACACACACACACACACACACACACACACACACACACACACACACACACACACACACACACACACACACACACACACACACACACACACACACACACACACACACACACACACACACACACACACACACACACACACACTCTCCTGGTTCCACTTCCAGCTTTCAACATCTCTCCCAAGCACGTCTTCACACTGACAAATACGATCTATATGTTGATACCCTGAGGTTAGGGGTTGAATGCCTGAGCTTTGCACACATCTGCAGTCTAAATGAGACCCAGAGAGGGGCAGGGTCAGACTGGGTACAGACCCAGAGAGAGGCAGGGTCAGACTGGGTACAGACCCAGAGAGGGGCAGGGTCAGACTGGGTACAGACCCAGCCAGAGGGGCAGGGTCAGACTGGGTACAGACCCAGAGAGGGGCAGGGTCAGACTGGGTACAGACCCAGAGAGGGGCAGGGTCAGACTGGGTACAGACCCAGAGAGAGGCAGGGTCAGACTGGGTACAGACCCAGAGAGGGGCAGGGTCAGACTGGGTACAGATCCAGAGAGGGGCAGGGTCAGACTGGGTACAGATCCAGAGAGGGGCAGGGTCAGACTGGGTACAGACCCCTGCTAACACTGACCTCAGACACAGCACTGCTATTCTCCATGTCAACACAGCAGGACTGATCAGGATGAACTTCTTGTGCGTACGTGTGTCCACTGTTGTGACACCACAGTTGTTTCCACTTCAAAACCTAATTAATTGAAATGCAGCATTTGCATCAGTTCCTGGGTCAGGAGAATGAATGTGAAGAGGTCCGTTTACTAAGTGGTTCTCTTGAGGGTTGAGAAAAAGGGTTGGAAAAAAATGAATAAAATAAAAACCTTCCAGTTAAAAAGCTTCTAGGCTTACATAACACATTTACATAATAAATGACCTATCTTTCCACTATGTGTCTGTCACTGCACAGGGTGGTGCTGGTGCTTGACACTGCAAGGAGTTTCACCGGGAACTGTGCCTGCCACTGTGTAGGGACGCCACTGTGTAGGGACGCCACTGTGTAGGGACGCCACTGTGTAGGGACGCCACTGTGTAAGGACGCCACGGTGTAGGGACGCCACGATGTAGGGACGCCACGGTGTAGGGACGCCACGGTGTAGGGACGCCACGGTGTAGGGACGCCACGGTGTAAGGACGCCACTGTGTAGGGACGCCACTGTGTAGGGACGCCACTGTGTAGGGACGCCACTGTGTAGGGACGCCACTGTGAAGGGACGCCACTGTGTAAGGACGCCACTGTGTAGGGACGCCACTGTGTAGGGACGCCACTGTGTAAGGACGCCACGGTGTAGGGACGCCACTGTGTAAGGACGCCACGGTGTAGGGACGCCACTGTGTAAGGACGCCACTGTGTAGGGACGCCACTGTGTAGGGACGCCACTGTGTAAGGACACCACTCTTCTGAAATATTCAGTCATTGAACTGATATACGATTTCCGTGAGAAAGTGCAGTTCTTCTAAAACATCACAGCACAAGCACTGTGGAAGGATCTGGAAGAAAAGAGCATCAAGCTGGAAGCTGCATGGCTGTGACAGCTGCTGAAACAGCCTGAACACACCCTGCTGAAACAGCCTGAACACACCCTGCTGAAACAGCCTGAACACACCCTGCTGAAACAGCCTGAACACACCCTGCTGAAACAGCCTGAACACACCCCTGAAACAGCCTGAACACGCCCCTGAAACAGCCTGAACACACCCTGCTGAAACAGCCTGAACACACCCTGCTGAAACAGCCTGAACACGCCCCTGAAACAGCCTGAACACACCCTGCTGAAACAGCCTGAACACACCCCTGAAACAGCCTGAAAACACTCACAACCTAGATGTCTGTCCTCTAACTAAATCTCTGTGCACTTCAACTGATGAAAGGACAAGACATTTTTGAACTGTTTCTTTTTTTATTGTCCTATGAAGACTTTTACCAGAGATATCTATAAAAATGTACCAAGCTAATATATTAGAAACATGTGAACTTGAAACACGGATCTTGGATTTTGCTGAAAAATGGTGCGAGGATGTGAGGCTCGGGCTCAGGAATATATATATAATAACAATGACTCAATCGTCAATATTTAGCAAGCCACACAGAAATCAACATTAACATAATATTACAACGTCCAAAAAACATTTCACACATGCAAGAAAAACTTCAATCATAATGAACGGTGGAGTAAAGAGCTAAGTTAATAAGAGCTGTGCCGAGTTAATATTTTGTATTCCTCTTGAAGACTTTGGGGACAGTGACAAAGCGCTTGTGATTTCTGAAGCTCTGATCTGTCCATTGATCCAAAGTCATCCTCTTCACATCAGTGCCAAAACACTGTTTGTAATTTCTGGAACAACAACGTAAACAAAGCCACAGCGAGTCACAGGTCACAGGTCACAGGTGTCCACTAACTGCAGGTCAGATCTCAGATCAGCTGTGAGTGTGTCCTTTACCTGCTGGTCAAGTCAGACGGGTGCTGCCATAACTGACCGCTCAAGTCCGGCCCCTGGTCAGCTACACGGTCCATTAAGTTCACCAGCTCTGAGATCACCCCTGAACACACACACACACACACACACTGCTCTATGATCACCCCTGAACACACACACACACAGCTCTATGATCACCCCTGAACACACACACACACACACACACACACACACACACACACAGCTCTATGATCACCCCTGATCACCCCTGAACACACACACACACACACACACACACACACACACTGCTCTATGATCACCCCTGAACACACACACACACACACTGCTCTATGATCACCCCTGAACACACACAGCTCTTCTCATACCCCAACACCAGCTGGTGTGAGGATGACAGAAGGCCTGAATGGGCTGCTGCCCTCCTGGATCACAGTACCTTGTCCTTCCCCTACACTCTCCTTCATGTGATGGCTGACTGAGTCCATGTAGAGCCTCTTTTCCTGCTGCCACACCTGCTCAGTGTCATACACCACCGGCCTGGAACACACAACACATCCAGCCGCTTCCAGGAATACACACATGCCTTCCATGTCCCAATGACAAGAGCCAGCACCTGACACTGTATCTGAAGCCAAGCTAAGCAGCCTGCTGGATCACTAAGTTACTTATGGAATCCCATTTCTCAAACAAGATGTATTTGAACAGACAAGATGACCTTTTTTTTTTTTTTTTACCATTCAAGGCTCTGTCAACCAAGTTCTGCAGTGGCAGCTGACATGGTGATGAAGCTCAAGCTTCACACTGACCAGATGAATGTGCAGTACAGTACCGTGACTTGGTGGCTTTCCAATACTTTGTGTTGCTCCCTTTGTGTTGATAGGTGACCTTCCTTGGGACTTCAGTGGGCTGAGGTGGGCTTTGGGTCTCAATCTGAGACTGAAGAGGTGGAGCTTTGTTGATCTGGAGGTTGGGAACCACAACCACCGACCTCATCTGCACAGGTATAAGGATAAATAACATGATTGATAACGAAGCCAAACATTAGATTTTCATCAACTAGCAATGTTGATCAAAACAAATAAAACTTGTGAAGTTGTCATGTCAGACAGTCAGATATCTTTACCTGGACCTGCAGTGGCAAAGCATTCTCGTAGCTGGTCTCCACGGTTACCTCTTCCACCTGGCACTCCAGGGATGAACCAATCAAACTTTGACGCAAGACAGAATGGCCACTATCCTTCTTGTGAGAAATGCTTTGTTCGTAAACAATCAGGCAGCTGGAGATGAAATCATCCATACTGTCGTAGCTGCTGTCACTGTTTATAGGGCTCAGGCACATGCTACCATCAATGTCATTGTCAGATGCAGTATCCTGGTCCTCTGTGACCCCCTCCACACCAGACTCTGCTGGGTCCTCCTCCACACCAGACTCTGCTGGGTCCTCCTCCACACCAGACTCTGCTGGGTCCTCCTCCACACCAGACTCTGCTGGGTTTGGATGGGAACTGCCTGGCAGCATGCCTGCCTGTCTGCCATCTGACCGCTCACTTTTAACATGCTGTACCATGAGGCCTGAACCTGCTGGAGTCCTGCCTTTCTCATGGTCAACCGCTGTATTCATCCCAGCCGATGAGCCTGTTTTAGGACCATATGAGCCCAACTGTGGTTCTGGAAGGAGGGTCCAGGACCCCCGGACCCATGCCTGGTCTGGAGACACAGTATTCTGTGGTTTCCACACTTTTCTGTCAGGAGTCTCATAAGTATCATCAAGGCAAGAATCATCAAGACGCCTTTTCTTACTTGTGGATTCACTACTGGTCACTTTCTCCTTTCTCTCCAAGTTGGAAGGATTCCGATTTCCCCATGCATGGTTCGTGGTTTCATAAGACTGATCATTTCTACAAGACGCCATAGTCCTGGCATACACAGACAGGGGTCTCAAGTGGCCATGGCAACCATGTTCATGACTTGATTTCTGAACACCAAGTTGAAAAATGGTTTTCATATTGTGAGCTAAGCTAGCATTGTCCATCCTGCTAAATACCAATGCCAGATAACTGAACCTAACACAGATTCAACTAGCCGCTATCTAACGACCTCATATAGCAGGAAGATGGGGGATCCAGTCGATTGGTCTGGGAAATGAAGACGTGAGGTTGCATTGGAATTTACTATTGACAACATTGCAGTTAGTGATTAAGTGCATGCATGTGTTAAGAAATGTGCTAACGTCAGTAGTTTTCTAACAGCCTGTCCCTCTCTGCAGAATGAGGCCAGAAGTGTTGCATGTAGAACTCTGTCAGAGCTCGAGGGTGTGGCTGGGCTACTTTACTAATTAAAACATATGAACTTCCTACATTTGATCTCGAGTTTCTGTGCAAGTTCATACATGTGATTTGTAGCGCTTTGTTAAGGTAGATCTCTTACTTACGACTTTATTGGAAGCACAACGCAAGAGGAATTGCAACACCCACAGGGGCAGAAATGCAAAACTGCAAAGTGGAGCTGGGCGCGAGAACTGCGTGTGAGTGACGTCAGGGCGGGGTGGGGGGGTTAATAAACACCTTAATACCATAACACACTTTTTAATACAAATACATTGTTCAACACATTATGGGAAATCCTTGAACAAGAATAAAAAAAAGCAGAATACAATTCAAATTATATTTTAGAAACTGAAAATCAGAAAACTGAAAATCTGAACATAACATTAACACTAACATTAAGTATATATTTCACATGCATAAAGCATAAAGACAGAAACACATGGGGGAAAAAGTGCAAATTTGATTGAAGATGAAGATACTTCAGGAACTGGACATCCGTCAAAGAAGAGGAGGGTCATGGAAAAACATTTGTGATAGAAGTTGTAATTGTTCTTACATTGTTCCAATGTGCAATTAGTCATTCACTGGATGCATGTCAGCATTAAGAGCACACGCATGCATGTCAGGACACGCGTGTGGAGTGAATGACCACAGCATGTAGGTGAAGTCAGAGGGAGGCTGCTATGACTGGTCATTCAAGCCAGGTCCTCCAGCCGCCATACTGTCCATCATGTTGTCCGGCTCCTGACTTAACCCTGCATACACCACACACACACACACACACACACACACACACACACACACACACACACACACACACACACACACACAGACTTCACAAACTCGTGCTCTGCCCTGTCTAACCTGAATTTATATTATATCATTTTATATCATCAGAGTTTCACTCTTTGAAATGCCTTGAGTAATCCTTTTCAGTACCTCTTAGTGCATTCTGGTTTTCATTCATATTGTCATTATGCTGGTTGTCTGAGGCCCTATAGTACCTCATCTGCTGCTGAAAGTCCTCCTCTCTGATCAGAGGTCTGTAACAGACTAGACTGACCAGCTGTCCTCCACCAAACTCATCTGACACAGCGATGGAGCAGCTGATCTGAAGCCAGTTTCTAATCACAGAGCTCCTTCAGCCAGGCAGTAAAGGACACACACACACACACTGAGGTCTCTGAGATGAGAGGGACATTTGACAGTGGAGGAATGAGTGAGCAAACTGCTTCCTCTGGTGGTGATTAACAGGATGACATGACAGACACTAACTCGTGTCCTGCATAGCAGACTGAACATGGGAGGCAGGTTAGCAGGGACGTTTCTAGGATTGAAAGAAAGGGGGGGCTTAGCCCCTGGCATTTTCTGTCGACGGGGGGGGGGGGGGGGGGGGGGGGATTGGTAGTCGCACCGCAGTCCGATGCGAGCCAGCGATTCCCATAGACATCCGTTTTTCACTCGTTTTTCGAACTTGTGGGTTACATTTTTGACGCTCAAGTGACCGACATTTAACCGAGAGCATCCGGTAATTTTTCGAAATAAAATATTGCTATTAATTATCGTGTTTCTTCGGCGGCCCGATAATAATCCCAAAAATTATTTAGGGGGGCTGAAGAACATTTAGGGGGGGCTTCAGCCCCCCTAAAACAGGGCTAACGACGCCCATGCAGGTTAGACACCTTTATTTTTCTCTGGATCACTAGCTGGGGCACCTTGACCTCTAGTAAGGTGGAGGTAGTGTGACGTTAGGCTGAACTGTATAATTGTAAATGTATAGCTTCTGTACATAATCATTATGCTCCCTGGGAGGATTCACCTCACCCACCATTTTTTACTTTTTACTTATCGTTATTGCCCCCACCCCCCTATCCCTGTGTACACTTCTAATCTTTTACCCCACACCCTTACCCTTGTGTGCTTTGCGAGACTGTGTGCCGTTGATACAAAGGAGTTTCCCTCGGGATCAATAAAGTAATCTGAATCTGAATCTGAATCTGAACAGGTGCCAGAGAGAGGGTTTGTTCCCGTACCAACTTGGTTGGTTTTGCTCCTGGATTGGTAGTTAGGCTGGGAGGTTGGTGTAGATTTCCCACTCTTTGCTTAGCCTGGCCTGAAAGAACAGAGCCTGCTACTGTGGCCTAAACCAAAGATGGAATTGGAAGAGATAGCAAACAGAATACTGGATTTATTTAACATTTGCATATATACCAAAAGAGCATCTATTATGAAAACTAGAAATGTATCTGTGGGGGTGTGGTGAAATGTCGGCCATAAAAAGGTCACTTTTGTCCCTTTCTCTGTGGCTTTCCCTTGATCTCTTCTTCCTTTCCATATCCAGGCCCCTGTTTAAGACTTTGACCCCCCCCCCCCAAGCTGGCTGTTAGCGGACAGTCATTAGGGAACAGGGTAGAGGATGTCCCAAAACACATTTACCGGTACTTGCTGTGTATTGAGTCATACTTTTTATTTTAACTTACCCATTTGAACAGACACAGATTCATGTAAAACAAAAAAAAGTGTTTTTTTGGGGGGTGGTTCATGGGACGCACGTATGTGTTATTTTTTATTGAATTCTACCGTATATTGGGTGAAATATATTAAATTAATGCATTTAAATTAATTCCAAACTGTAACAAAATGGAAAAACGTAACACCATGACCTTATCAAAAACATCAGCCCACATAAGCTACCCCCTCACAATGTTAACTTTTAATATTTGTAAGCAACTTTATCAAACAAAACAATGGTACATACAGTATAGTGAGCTTCATGGTTAATTAACCCCCCCCCCCCCCCCCTCCCTCCCCCGACAACATGAAATTATGTGCTTTGGATAGAAATCACTGAAGAGTGCAAAAATAGATCTTGCAATAGAAAAAAATATGATTGTCTTTTTTTTATACGCTTAAAACACACTCACATCCACTCACTCAATTAATAGTCATACAATACTGCACACTGTGAGTCAATGTTCTTAAAGCCTGTATGCCCAATAGGCAAAGCACTGAGCCCAGAGCATCATGAAAACATGTTTGTTTCCAGCTCCTTATTTTGGCTTTACTCACCGGTGGTTTCACATCAATCACCAGTGAAACTGTCCCTTTGAGTACATCACACCTCCATCCACAGATACTAATGGAAACATCACAACAACCCCCCCCCCCTTCTGTAACCTCCACCATCCTACACTGACCAGGGATGTCCTGACATCTTCATTCAAGCTGATGTATCCATGTGACTGACAAATGGTGCATCAGTGATAAACTTATACTCCACATCCTCCCTATTGTTTATATATACACACACATATACATCATTTGGTTTACTAAAATACAAATAGCACATAGCATAACATAGAGTGGGCAACCAAAAATTACATTATATTTGTGTACTGTAACAAAATTATAATGATCTGGTTGAGGAAGAAAAACTAATGACCCATGAAGTTGATATTGCTTTGGTTTGAGATCTCAGGGCTGTCAGGTTCTGAACCCCCCTGGTCAGTTAGACATCATAACTTCCTCCGCCACCAGGTGGCACCACCACAAGGTCTGCATCAGGAAGTCCAAAACACCACCAGCTACCGGTGTCCCTCACTTCCCCTTTAGTGACTTTCATCCACACCTCTCTAGTTTCCTGCTCTCCCTCCCTCTCTTCCTCCTCCTCCTCTCTGTGGCTGCGTTTGTTTCTCCTTTCAGAAGCCAAACATGTCGTCTTTCTCAGTGTTGTCTCCGTCTGGTTTGTCCCAGTTGCTAGGGGACAGGCAGTCTTCAGTGTTTATATCCTGAGGGTTTAGCCCAGTGTCCAGGACCTGGGGGTTAGTGCGAGACTCAGCGAGTCTGTGGAACAAAGAAAGAAAAGAAAACATGGATCATTTGCGATGCTAAAAAGGCAGATGATTATTTTTCCTTTTCACAATTCAATCCAACCACAGAATTCCAGACAAACCAGTGCGATGATGATGATGACTGAATGTCTGAACTGTGGAGTCAAATGATCGGCTACAAACATCAAATGTCAGATCTGGATTATCAGGAACTGGAAGTGGAAATGTTAAAGCATGGGAGCTGGAAGGGTGGGAAACTAGCGAGACTCAACACTACACAGCCTCATGAACACTGACTCAACACCGCACAGCCTCATGAACACTGACTCAACACTACACAGCCTCATGAACACTGACTCAACACCACACAGCCTCATGAACACTGACTCAACACCGCACAGCCTCATGAACACTGACTCAACACCACACAGCCTCATGAACACTGACTCAACACCGCACAGCCTCATGAACACTGACTCAACACTACACAGACTCATGAACACTGACTCAACACTACACAGCCTCATGAACACTGACTCAACACCACACAGCCTCATGAACACTGACTCAACACCACACAGCCTCATGAACACTGACTCAACACCGCACAGCCTCATGAACACTGACTCAACACTACACAGCCTCATGAACACTGACTCAACACTACACAGACTCATGAACACTGACTCAACACTACACAGCCTCATGAACACTGACTCAACACCACACAGCCTCATGAACACTGACTCAACACCACACAGCCTCATGAACACTGACTCAACACTACACAGCCTCATGAACACTGACTCAACACTACACAGCCTCATGAACACTGACTCAACACTACACAGCCTCATGAACACTGACTCAACACTACACAGCCTCATGAACACTGACTCAACACCACACAGACTCATGAACACTGACTCAACACTACACAGCCTCATGAACACTGACTCAACACTACACAGCCTCATGAACACTGACTCAACACTACACAGCCTCATGAACACTGACTCAACACCACACAGACTCATGAACACTGACTCAACACTACACAGCCTCATGAACACTGACTCAACACCACACAGCCTCATGAACACTGACTCAACACTACACAGACTCTCTAACACATGAACACTGACTCAACACCACACAGCCTCTCTAACACATGAACACTGACTCAACACCACACAGACTCTTTAACACATGAACACTGACTTAACACCACACAGCCTCATGAACACTGACTCAACACCACACAGACTCTCTAACACATGAACACTGACTCAACACCACACAGCCTCTCTAACACATGAACACTGACTCAACACCACACAGCCTCTCTAACACATGAACACTGACTCAACACCACACAGCCTCTCATGAACACTGACTCAACACCACACAGCCTCTCATGAACACTGACTCAACACCACACAGCCTCATGAACACTGACTCAACACCACACAGACTCTCTAACACATGAACACTGACTCAACACCACACAGCCTCTCTAACACATGAACACTGACTCAACACCACACAGCCTCTCTAACACATGAACACTGACTCAACACCACACAGCCTCTCATGAACACTGACTCAACACCACACAGCCTCTCATGAACATTGACTCAACACCACACAGCCTCTCATGAACACTGACTCAACACCACACAGCCTCTCATGAACACTGACTCAACACCACACAGCCTCTCTAACACATGAACACTGGTCTGCTCACCATGACATCACTCATTCAGTGCCGTGGCAACAGCGGGGTGCGAATGGCTGATGGCGCGAGGCGGGAAACAACACAGGAAACAAAAATAAACGAGACGTTGTGATCTTAAGACAAAACGCGAAACGTTGAGGACGTCTAAAGGATTTTTCTAAATGGCACAGCGGTTCAGATACAGCTAAAGGTAGATTGGACCTACACTGACCAGCATGTTATTTACTGTTTATATGCATCTATGTACCTGTGTGTAGCATAACACATCGTCCATGCTGAAACAGACTGGCTGAGGTGAGGGGGGGGGGGTGAGGGGCGGGGGGAGGAGGATGGTGATTAAGGAAGGAAGGAGAATGATGGAACACGGTGGATGTGGTGTCCAGTCAATGATCTTGAGATTACCTGAGTACGATTCAAAACTATCCAGACTGCGGCTGGGAAGGGTGCAGAGAAAACGTAAAGAGTCAGACAGATCACACAGCTGGGTCTACAGAGACAGGGGGCTGGAGGTGTGGGGCTCAGAGCTGCAGTAACAGTCAGCTGCCAGCAGATGGCAATGTAGTCGCTCTAATGGCTAAGAGGACTTGGGGTGGGGGGGCAGGGGGTTTAGCATAACCTTGTTCATGGTGAAATCACTTCACTACAGCTACTTGCTATTAAAGGACTGTATAGGGAAAGGGGAGTTAGGTAAGAGAGCTATGCAGCTCCCAGTAAACTAAACTACACACAGATGAAGAGGTTAAATAAAACTACACAGGATCATGCTGAGAAGTCCAACAGATCAAAACAAACAGGGGGGGGAAGAGAAAACTCTTCCCCCCAATCACAACATGTTGTTTTGGTTGCTGACAGGACAGAGGAGGTGTGTGTTCACTGCTGCTCTGGAGACTGGAGGCTGGCAGGTTAGCTCAGCAGAGCCACGCTGTCCGTGCTGCTTCAACCCCAACTGGAAGGACACAAGCTCACAAAGCCAATAAACAAGCTTTTACTGCGAAAGCTCCTTCGTCTAACTCAAGAGGAAAAGCATGACCCCATTCCACCCTGCTCCCTCCCCGGGGACCAGAGGGGAAGAACAAACAAGAACCAAGCGCTCCATAAGCTGGTCAATACAGAGTCCAGAGAGAGGGGGGGAGGGGGGGGGGCTGTCTTGGCTTCGAAAACCCCAACAACACGAAGTGGTGCCAACAGCTTGTTAAAAAGGCTCTGCGACCTCCTGTCACCTTTAAAGTGACTCCAGTGGACAAGTGTCTCCCTCTAGTTACAGAGCAGCTTCAGACCAGCTTCTCAGACAGGTTTCAGCATTCCTGGCTGACTGCAATATGGCCGCACCATGAAACCACACAATCAACTGAAGTCAAATCTGGCTTCCATGGAGAGCATGCCAGCCGGTTTAAGGAGGTCCTCATCTCCTCCACCTGAACGTTCCCTCGATGAGCGCGTTCTACGTGCGGTACCCGCACCTCTTGACCCAGCCTCCTCCTTAACAAGGGGAGCTCAGATTAACTGTGCAGGTGTAATTACAGCAAGCAGACAAATAATCGTCTGATAACTGGTTTAAAATGGCCTCTTAGTGGCTGATTACAGCGAGTAAAATGAACTTGCTAAAGGTGACTCATAGACAGAGTGAGACAGAGAGAAAGCAGGGAGAGAGAGAGAAGAATGAGAGACAGAGAGAGAGTGAGAGAGAAGAATGACAGAGAAAGAGAGAGAAAAGAAAAGGAGAGAAAAGAAAGGGCGAGAGAAGGAAGAAAAAGTCCCATCAAATTAACTGACAAGTAATTATAAACATCGCCGTGGAAACTGAAAGCACTGATAAGAGTTTAATTAGACAGCATTACTACAGGGCTGCAGTAAGAGAATACACATTCAGAGTCACTTCTCCTCTACCTCCCCCCTTTCTAACACCCTAATCTGGGTCCTGGTCTTCAAATGCAGACTTGGGCAAATGGACAAATACTATAATAGTGGACTCCTCTGTTTTGTCTCCCTATTTTTCTCTCTCTCCCTCTATCTCTCTCTCTTCCTCCCTCTCTCTCCCTCTGTCTCCCTCCCTCTCTGTCTCCCTCCCCCTTTCTCTGTCTACCTCCCTCACTCTCTCCCTCCCTCCCTCTCTGTCTGTCTCCCTCCCTCCCTCCCTCTCTGTCTCCCTCTCCCTCTCCCTCCCTCTTTCCCTCCCTCCCTCTCCCTCCCTCTCTCTCTCCCTGCCTCTCTCTCTCTGTCTCCCTCCCTCACTCTCTGTCTCCCTCTCCCGCCCTCCCTCTCTCTCTCTCTCTCTCTCCCTCCCTCTCTCTCTCCCTCCCTCCCTCCCTCCCTCCCTCCCTCTCTCTCTCCCTCCCTCTCTCTCTCTGCATGGCCTAGGAGAGTAGACAGAAGAAATAGTCCCTGTGGAAGCAGCCATGGCAGCAGATGACTTAGGGTGTGCTGAGGCCTGTAAAGTGAGTCCTCTCTGCTCTCCAGGGTCTGGGGGGAGGGGGGAGTGGCAGCGTTTACTGCCAGTCAAGGCCAAACCACTGGGCTATTTCCAGAACAGCTTGTGTGAAGAACTGCTGTAAAGAAATGGTTTGTGGAAACTGTTAGAGACGCAAGCACAGGCGCTCACCTTGAGAACGCTTCATCCAGCCCATCCTCAGAGAGAGAGAGAGAGAGAAAGAGAGAGAGGTTGAGAGGCTTCATGGCAGGTGTGGAGATCAAACTCAGCTTCAGCATTCACGTGTCTGAGTTTGGTAAAAGTCAAACTCCCAGAGACTCACAGGGATTCATGCTGCTGCTCAGCAGGGGGGCTGCAGCAGGGGGGCTGCAGGGGGGGCTGTAGGGGGGCTGCAGTAGGGGGGCTGCTGCAGGGGGCTGTAGGGGGGCTGCAGGGGGGGACTGGGGGGGCCAAACAACGTCATGCAGCGTGTGAAAGAGCAGGAACTACATGTAGCGCATGAGAACAGGAGAGACCGTCTGGTAGTAGGGGGGTGATGTGGAGGGGAGGGGGAAGACTTGACAGAGAAAGAAAGGAAGAAAGATTGAAGTGGTGGAGGAGGGAGGGAGGATAAATACGGAGGACCAGAGGGAGGGAGGACGAGAACGGTTCCGCTCACAGAATGTGAAGCATCTGTCACACCTCTCCAGTTGTCGGGGGCGACCATGCGTACCTTCTTTGGCAGCCTGCCAGAATTCAAACGCTACTTTGAAGGCTTGAGCCACGGTGAGAGTCACTGCCTGGGCCTGGAGAGAGAAGGGGGGGGGGGAGGAGAGAGGAAGTGAAAGATGAACACTAATGAGGATCATAAACCAAAGACGTCAGCTATGACAGGAAGTAGTCAAGGAGCTAACTTGCAACCTTAATGGACGGTCAAAAGAAGAAGAGAGAGACCAGGGTGTAGCTCCCCCCTTCTCACTGCTGGTTGTTTACATACGAGGAAATGCAGCCTCTGAGCCAGAGCTAAATTAGGGAGGGGGGAAGGAAATAGAGGGAGTGGCTCACTTATTCAAACAGCGACTCAAACTCACCACTTTCCTCTTGGTACAGAGGAAGGCGTGACACTCCAGCGTCTCATTCTGCTGGCTCTGGACGATGTAGGCGAACACTTTGTCATGCATCTTGTCAGCTGTGCAGTAAGATATCCTGGATAACAGTTGCAAACAAAACAAATGAAACACATGAGCGAGGCTCGTTCATTAGAGCTGAATATCACCATGTCCCCCCCCCCCCCCCCGTCCCCCGAGCCGTCCAATCCAGCAGGGTGATCATGTGACTCCAGCGCTTGTAAGCCCTTAAGCCCAACACCAATCTGATTTAGACCCTGAAATCTTTCATTTCCACACCACTTTCTATCCAGGCATAGCACGCTCTCTCTCTCTCTCTCTCTCTCCACACACACACACACACACACACACACACACACACACACACACACACACACACGTGGACATCTGTGCTGGTGAGTTCCCAGAGGACTTCTGAAGCCAGTTGGTCCCTCTGTTTCCCAGCCTGCCCTGGGGCCTCGGGGGGGTTTATCATGATTAAACTAGCTCTGGCTCTTCCAGCACTGCCCCTCCCTCCCCCCCTCCTCCCCCTCCTCCCCCCTCGTCCCTCCCTCCCCAGTCACGTTGGAGCTCTGGAATGTGCTCTGCTACACAGATGTTCACACCAGAGATGTGACATCACAAGCTAATGATGTCATCCCCTGAGATCTGACTGACAGTTGTGTGGGCCAGTAAGGGGGGAGGAGGGGGGGGTTGCTATGTGTTCCTCTCCTCCCTGTCCCCCTCTTCTCTCTGTCTCCCTCTCCTCCCTGTCCCCCTCTCCTCTCTGACCCCCTCTCCTCCCTGTCTCCCTCTCCTCTCTGTCCCCCTCTCCTCTCTGTCCCCCTCTCCGTCTCCCTCTTCTCTCTGTCCCCCTCTCCTCTCTGTCCCCTCTTCTCTCTGTCCCCTCTCCTCTCTGTCCCCTCTCCTCTCTGTCCCCTCTCCTCTCTGTCCCCTCTCCTCTCTGTCCCCCCTCCTCTCTGTCCCCCTCTCCTCTCTGTCCCCCTCTCCTCTCTGTCCCCCCTCCTCTCTGTCCCCCTCTCCTCCCCCTCTGACAGAAGGGATCAAACGTCTCCATAACAAATGACTCAGTAATATAAAAATGTGAGGCGGTTTCTCTTCTCCTTCTGTTGAGAGGCACAGCTGCATGACAACACCAGGAGAGGGGAGGTGGAGGGATGAGGAGGAGCTGCTTTACACCAGATGAGGAGGGGAGGGGGGGGGGCACTGGGACATTCGGGTGGATCCATTTGGTTTTCGGCTCGTCTGACTCACTGGGCAGGGGGCTCCAGGGAGGGGGGAGGGGAGGAACAAGTCTAGCGTCAGGCTGTGTGTGTGTGGGGGGGGGGAGTGGTCACACCAGGAGAAGAGGACTTCACCTCACACAGAGGCTCATCAGGTGCCCAGAAGCAGGGTCCATTTGAGATCACAGTGTGGGTGCAGCACCAACACTCACCTGTATATGGAGATGTTCTCTATGAGCTGGGCCGAGGCGTAGTCGTAGAGGATGATGCCACGAGGGGAAACCTTTAATGTGACCTTCTGAAGCTTCTTACCACTGGCCTTGGCCTGGAAGACACACACAGAGACACACACACACAGAGAGAGAGAGACACACACACAGAGACACACACGCACACAGAGAGAGAGACACACACACACAGAGACACAGAGACACACGCACACACAGAGACACACACACGCACAGAGACACACACACACAGAGAGAGGAACAACTGTGGTGAGCTGACATTATTTATATCCATGCTGTGATAACTCTGGGAGGGTGCTGTGGGTAACTGTTGAACAAGAACAGAGGTGACTCTACTCTGCTTATCTAAACCTCCACAGAACAGACTGGAACATGTTTATCAAGTCCAAGTGTCACCAGCTCCTCAGAAAGCTCTTCCTCCTGTCTGTCTGAGGAACACCTGGAAACCTTGTAGACAGAATAACGAGGGGTTTCCAGCCCACAGAGTGACCAGGACTGGAGCAGAGAGATCCAGGCTCCAGACTGCCCTGGTCCTCCAGGGTGGATCCAGGCCCCAGTCCCCCAGGGTGGATCCAGGCCCCAGTCCCCCAGGGTGGATCCAGGCCCCAGACTGCCCCAGTACCCCAGGGTGGATCCAGGCTCCAGACTGCCCTGGTCCTCCAGGGTGGATCCAGGCTCCAGACTGCCCTGGTCCTCCAGGGTGGATCCAGGCTCCAGACTGCCCCAGTACCCCAGGGTGGATCCAGGCTCCAGACTGCCCTGGTCCTCCAGGGTGGATCCAGGCTCCAGAATGCCCTGGTCCTCCAGGGTGGATCCAGGCCCCAGACTGCCCCAGTCCCCCAGGGGGATCCAGGCTCCAGACTGCCCTGGTCCTCCAGGGTGGATCCATGCAGACACCACAGACTTCAGGGAGGAGAGGAATGCCAGCCTAGCCTCATGCACCACAGAGCTAATGATATCCCAGACACAGGCTAGGCCACTTGTTAAAGTGCTGCTAACAACACACACTCTCTCACACACACACACACAAGCAGCTCTTAGGAGCTCAAAGCAACAACACACAGTCTCCCATGAGAAAATCCCCCAAGACTGGAGCTGGTTCAGAAATCCTGTGAAAGTCTCTTACTGACTTGAAACACACAGTGACTTGTACGAAAGAGAGAGAGAGTGAGAGTGAGAGAGAGAGAGAAAGAGAGAGAGAGAGAGAGAGAGAGAGAGAGAGAGAGGGACAGAGAGAGAGAGAGGTCCTCTAGTTTCAAGTTCTTAATGACAACAACAATTAAATGAATCCAACGCACCCTAAAGCCCATTCCCTACGAAGCTAAGCCTATTGTGGTGCTGTCACGTGAACACACACACACACACACATAGACACACAAACACCCCCCCCCCCACACCCCCAGGTCTTGGCTCTAATGTAATTATGATGAAGCTGCCAGACTTAATAACAATAAGCCTCCTGTATGATCAAGTTGGCCAAAGCAATTCTGTCTAATGGCTCCCACCTGGGGGGCGGGGCTTTCCCAGCTCCCCCCTGGGGGGCGGGGCTTCCTGCAGGGCCCCTGATCAAGGACCAGGCAGGTCAAAGGACGCCAGCGTTGGTAAACAACTGCATTTGACATCCGTGTTATGATCTGGTGACGTCCCCCATGTGTGTGTCTGTGCGTGTGTCGTGCGTCATGCGTGTCCGTGTTTTTCACTCACCGTGGCGACGATCCTCTTGACGGCGGCGGCAGAAAGCTCCTCCCCCTTGGGCTGTTCCACCAGCGTGACCCCCAGGTACTTGAGCTGGAACACCATCCCCTCCAGCAGGGTCTCCCTGGTGTCCGTCCAGTTCTCTGGAAGCTCTGAACACAAACAGCCACACGACAACACAGGTGAGTCCTGCTGCCTGCAGTACAGCTGGAGCCAGAGCAGCTTCATTCAGATCATCACAGGAGAGCCTGTCACACACACCAGCTGCTCTCTGGGTTCCTGTCAGGTGAAAGAACTGGAGGAAACGCTGATTATGAATGAGATCGTCTCCTTGGAAAATACATTCATTTACTTTCCAATTGAAATTCCATTCATTCAACATTTAACTCATGTCCCTTTAAGTAGACTTCAAATCCTTGAAATAAGGACATAGAGTTACAGTAATATCACAATCTTGGATGAACACAGGCCCTGCAAGGATGATATCTGCCCACAGCTCTGGGCCAGAAGTTCAAGGACTCCCCCACCTCTCTCTCTCCCTCCCCCCTCTCTCTCTCTCCCTCCCCCCTCTTTCTCTCTCCTTCCCCCCCCCTCTCTCTCTCTCCCTCCCCCCCTCTCTCTCTCTGTACCAGGAGACAGCCAGGGGGCGTGGTCACAGGACAGAGCAACAGAGAGCTGCAGCCTGTAACCTCCCCCCCTCTCTGCTGTACCAAGGGAGCCCTCATCCAAGACCTTTACCACAGCAGCAGCACCAGCACACACACACACACACACACACACACACACACACACACGCACAGACACGCACACCTCTCTCCCCCACACACACCCCCTCTCCACTGGCTCCTCATTAAACCTTTATGGACCAGTTCACTGGGACGAGAGGCTGCCTATTCACTAGAAACATGTGCCTGCTTTACAGTCCCATCTGCCCCCTCCTCAGCCCCCCGTCTGCAGCCCACCTCTCCTGAGGGACCTCTGATGTTTCCTGTTGACCCCCGGGGTCTTCTGGACGCTGCGTCCTGTCAGCCACGCTCTTAACCCAGATGCAGGGCCAAGTGGTGGAGGTCAGGGGTCACAGCACTGGACTGTTGAATCAAGCTTCTTTGTGAGTTTGAATCCCAAACAAGCCCAGCTGATAGCAGCCTCTGATAGCAGCCTCTGATAGCAGCCTCTAATAGCAGCCTCTGATGATAGCAGCCTCTGATAATAGCAGCCTCTGATAGCAGCCTCTGATAGCAGCCTCTAGTAGCAGCCTCTGATAGCAGCCTCTCTTAGCAGCCTCTGATAGCAGTCTCTAATAGCAGCCTCTGATAGCAGCCTTTAGTAGCAGCCTCTAATAGCAGCTTAGTAAGTGTGCTTCTGACAGACCAGCTCACGTCTTCAGGGACCCGCAGGAGACTAGCTCACCTTCCCAGGAGGTTCAGAACCAGAGAGAGAGCCTCAGTTCATCCCAGAGCACAGGAGACCTCAGGAGAGCACAGGAGAGCTCAGGAGAGCACAGGAGAGCACAGGAAAGCACAGGAGAGCACAGGAGAGCACAGGAGAGCACAGGAGAGCTCAGGAGAGCACAGGAGAGCACAGGAAAGCACAGGAGAGCACAGGAGAGCACAGGAGAGCACAGGAAAGCACAGGAGAGCACAGGAGAGCACAGGAGAGCACAGGAGAGCTCAGGAGAGCACAGGAGAGCACAGGAGAGCACAGGAAAGCACAGGAGAGCACAGGAGAGCACAGGAGACCTCAGGAGAGCACAGGAGAGCACAGGAGAGCACAGGAAAGCACAGGAGAGCACAGGAAAGCACAGGAGAGCACAGGAGAGCACAGGAGAGCACAGGAAAGCACAGGAGAGCACAGGAGAGCACAGGAGAGCACAGGAGAGCACAGGAAAGCACAGGAGAGCACAGGAAAGCACAGGAGAGCACAGGAGAGCACAGGAGAGCACAGGAGACCTCAGGAGAGCACAGGAGAGCACAGGAGAGCACAGGAGAGCACAGGAGAGCACAGGAGAGCACAGGAGAGCACAGGAGAGCACAGGAGAGCACAGGGCTCAAGGTCACCGCTCCATCACAGCGAGCTCTTCACAACACATCAGCAAGGCTGAGATGGGAACAGTGAGGATCATTTCAGATATGAGAACCATCATGTGTAATTCCTCTCTCTTGTTATGGGCCTGGCTTTGACTTCCTGGAAAACACTTTTCAAGATTTTACTCGATATACACCGTTGTGAACTGAGCTGTCAAAGAGAGGTACACACACACACAGTACACACACACACACACACAGTACACACACACACAGTACACACACACACGGTAGACACACACACACGGTACACACACACACACACGGTAGACACACACACATGGTACACACACACACAAACGGTAGACACACACACACGGTAGACACACACACGGTAGACACACACACACAGTACACAAACACAGTACACACACACACACGGTACACACACACACCCTTCTATTTTTATGACAACCCCATCATCAAGTCCTCTCCCAGACTGCACAGCTAGCTTGAGTGGAACAGACAGAGTGGTCTGTAATAGTGTGAAGTCCGTCCTAAGCTGTACTCAGCCAATGACAGCCTCAGGTGAACGCCCAGGTTATCTGCTTCAGCTTACAGCCTGGTTAGATGGGCTCTCTGCTTCCATTAAACCCTGCCTAACTGACTTAAAGCACTTCAGAGGCAGAGTCAACAAAATGCTAACCGTATCCCAGATCACTAATAAGCCTTCACATTTATCTCTGGAGTGGTTTAGGATTTCAGTCATGTTTGGGTAATGAGTTGGAAGGTCATTTCATTGATCAAGGACATGGCTGAAATGTCATGAAAGAGGGAGGAGATCTGGCTCAGGGAACCAATCAGACTCCTACAGAACTACATTTCCCCTCTGTGTGTGTGTGTGTCTGTGTGTGTGTGTCTGTCTGTGTGTGTGTGTGTGTGTGTGTGTGTGTGTGTGTGTGTGTGTGTGTGTGTGTGAGAGAGTTACCACAGCAAGAGGCTCAGCTCCCAGACTTCATGAGATCTCTGCTGAGCATCATGGGAAGGCAGATCTCTGCAGAGCATCATGGGAAGGCAGAAACCAGTCTGAACCAGAAGACTTGTCTCCATGTGGGAGCCACAGGTAACCTAGCCTGCTTAACAATGTGACTGCATTTCAGACCCCTGTTTTTCTTAACCACTGGTTACGCAATAATGGGCTGTTTCAGCCAATTCTGCCCTTTGTAAGAAAGAGGGCAGTTTATTCTGTGTGGATGAAAATCAATTCCTTATTAGAGCGACCCCCCCCCCCCCACACACACACACACACACACACACACTGTGTGTGTGATCCCAGTAGAGAAGGTAGTGATTAGTACACACACTTCAAAGGCTCCTGACTCAGAGCTGGTCAGCAGGTGCTGCCTGCCTGTCTGTCTGCATCTCTACCTGCCTGTCTGTCTGCCACCTGCCTGCCTGCCTCTCTACCTGCCTGTCTGTCTGCCACCTGCCTCTCTACCTGCCTCTCTACCTGCCTGTCTGTCTGCCACCTGCCTCTCTACCTGCCTCTCTACCTGCCTGTCTGTCTGTCTGTCTGTCTGCCACCTGCCTCTCTACCTGCCTCTCTACCTGCCTGTCTGCCTGCCTGTCTGCCTGCCTGCCTGTCTGTCTGCCACCTGCCTGCCTGCCTCTCTACCTGCCTGTCTGTCTGCCACCTGCCTCTCTACCTGCCTGTCTACCTGCCTGTCTGTCTGCCACCTGCCTCTCTACCTGCCTGTCTGTCTGCCACCTGCCTCTCTACCTGCCTCTCTACCTGCCTGTCTGTCTGCCACCTGCCTCTCTACCTGCCTGTCTGCCTGCCTGCCTGTCTGTCTGCCTGCCTGCTAGCTGTCTGCCTGCCTCCTGTGCCCTGGAGCAGCAGCAGGGTTTGGCAGCCTCTCAGAGGGCTGCAGCTGGACCCTGGGTCTGTGGGGGGGGGGGAGGGGGGGAGGGGGGGGGAGCCGTGATCTTCAAAGCCTGGCTGGATGTGGATGATGACTAAAGCCAGCGCCAGCTCGGCCCGTGTGCGTTTGAAGGGCTTGATCTGCTGGAGCGTGAGGGGCTGGTGCCTGTCTGCTTCCCCTGGACGCTGTTAAGAACAGACCACATCACACCTCCAGCCAGGCCTCAACACACACACACACACACACGCCCTGAACACAAGAGCCTTTCACAACACACACACACACGCCCTGAACACAAGAGCCTTTCACAACACACACACACACGCCCTGAACACAAGAGCCTTTCACAACACACACACACACGCCCTGAACACAAGAGCCTTTCACAACACACACACACACGCCCTGAACACAAGAGCCTTTCACAACACACACTCATATAGGGGCGTGTTCAGTCTGCATGGGCACATGTGTGTTATGAAGCCACGTGAACACCAGGAAACACTAACCAGCAGACTGTTTCTAAAGGTCGAGTCCATGAAACAGACTGATGTCTGAACACTCAAGAGAAACTAGAAAGGTTCTGAAACGTTTTCTTTTCTGAATCAAGCTACTGTCCTCTACGGACCTCTTCGGACAAAGAAAGTCCTTTCATCTCATTTTAAACTACCATTATTCATTATACAGTAATGAGTAAGTAAGAATGGAATAGGCCTTGATGCCTTGAGGCTGTCTTGAGAGAAGCCAGCAGTTCTTTAAATAAGGTTGGAATAAGGCCAGAACCAGACAGACACACAGACAGACCCACAGACCCACTGGCCCTCCTCAACACAGGGATAATGTCGTACCAGCCGAGACCACCCTGACAAGGTGGTCACATGGGTGTGGTGTGTGTGTGTGTGTCCGGTCCTGCCTCCTCTCCTTTTGGAATGACAAGTCTCAACACACCCTAACCAGGAGTCAGGGAGGAGGAGGAGTCAGGGAGGAGGAGGAGGAGGAGGAGAACACATTAAGTGAAGCACACACCCACCTCCTTCCTCTCTCAAACTGTAATATCCAGTTACAGTCCTGGCAGTCAGGATCTGATGGTTGACTGGATTAAAAACACAGTCAGAGGAATCTGAATCCAAAGGCTTCAAAAAAGAAGAACACATTTCTTTCAAGTCTCCTAGATGGGAAATATAAAAGAATGGAACAAAAATGAAATAAGAAGCAATATTATCATTATACTGGCGTCACATGACGTGGTCACATGACATGTGGTCAGGAACTCTTCTGCTGTTCAGCAGCACAACTTTGAACCAGGGTACAGAACACCAGAACACAGGGCACAGTTCCAGAGTCAACACAGCACATCTACTAACTTTGGAACTGCCAATTTCCTTGTGGTCTGGCCGGCTTGTTTGAAGGCCCTGTTGGGGGAGGGGGTGGGGTGGTGGGGGAGGGGGGGCCCTGGGAGGGGGGGCCCTGTGGGGGAGGGGGAGGGGGGGCCCTGGGAGGGGGGGCCCTGTGGGGACGCACCCTGCCAGAGAGATATCTCTGGGAACACAAGGAACACGTTCACATTGCAACATTCTGTGTTTGTCCCTCTTGGTTTCTGGATGACAGTGTGACCAGGAAGAGGACAGGTGGTGCTGTTATTAAGCCTGTTACAGTCCCAACATCCCTGCAGATAAAACACACTGGCTACTTACTAGGAGGATCTCAACTTCTGAATAAAATACTGAAGTCTATTCATAAAGTTGAATGATTATTTATGGATTTATGCAGCATGTTCAATAATTGATCAGGTTTAACAGGGGGTAGAGCAGAGGGAGCTGGAGAAAGCAGAGGACTGGGTGGAAGAGGGATTGGGGGAGGGGGAGGCAGAAGTGGAAAAGGGAAGGAAAAAGTGATGTACAAAAGAAGACAAATGGAGGTAGGCTGAAGCAATGCTGATTCTTAAACACACTGTGGGGGGAGGGGGGGAGACACTGCCAATCTGCCAGGCCATTACACTTCAGTCAGATCTGTGGGGACATACAACTGCCTTTAATCACCGTGGAAACAGGCAGAGGCTCTCTGCGATGCTGCAGACTGAGGCATGAAGCAGTCTGGGTAGAGATCACGTGAGCGAGCGAGCGAGAGAGAGAGAGAGAGACATTCAAAAGGACGACACAAAGAAAAACACAAATCATTTTGCTGTCTGTGCGTCTCTACAGTGACAGGCTGGACTCTGTTCACACACACAAGCTCTCCATTACACTAGCTGACAAGACGCTGACACCAGGTGTACACACACTCAGACAGACTGTACTGTGCTTCAACTGACAAACAGTGTTTCAGTTTCAGAAAGTCTTCAGTAACGACAGCAGCCACAGCGCTCCTGCAGAAACACCAGCAAAGATGGAACTGTCAAACGGAAACTAGCTGTGTGTCATCTGCTGTGTGTGTGTGTGTGTG
>CM059296.1:1480000-1527500 GCA_030340665.1 Neosalanx taihuensis
TTTGTGCAGGGGACAAGACTCTGCTGAGTCCAGCAGGTAGGGATCTGTCAGGAGGTAACACACCCTTAACCAAACAGCAGCTCTGACTTCCTGCACTTCAGGAGGAGAACACTCCCATCACTGGGTCAAACACCCAGCCCCCTCAGATCCTGCTTTCATTTGAGGCTCCTGCTCCCAAACATATCTTGACATTGACAGGAAATGATAAGGAGATGACAGGAAGATGCTGGCTTTTCAGTGTTGAGATCCTCTACAGGTTCAGCATTCCTGCCCTCTGATGTTAGGCAGGGCTGTGTGGTATGTTTGGTTTGTTACAACATGGTCAACATCGTGTCTGTGAAATGATTGGCTCTAATGCCTGCATTCTGCTGCTGACTACCACCCACTGCTAGATCATCAGCAGTGTTAGCCAACACCGCAGAGTGAGAGGAGAGAGAGACAGCTCACAGGGTTAAAGGTCATGTCACACCCACTTGGGGGTGCACCCTCATCCATCTGTTCCTCAGGAAACTGGTCCAACAACATAATCTGGGTCTCTCTACTCTTCAACAGAGATCTAGCAATTCAAGCACAGTCTTAGAACCAAAGTCAAAGTTGATTTTCTAATGGTTTTGCCATCATTCGCTTGTACATACCCTGATTGAATCTGTACATACCCTGTATATTCTGTCTATACTGTTCATAATATGTATATTCTGAGTATATCCATATTATTATATTCTGTTGTTAATAACTGTTTTGCACTTCTGGTTGGATGCTAACTGTATTTCGTTGCCCTGGACTTGTACCTGTGTAATGACAATAAAGTTGAATCTAATCTAATCTAATCTAAATCTAATTCAAATATGATATGGATGCCCTGAATAGAGGTAGTAAGACAGGAAATGACAAGGGTTAAGACAGGAAATGACATAGGTCTGATATCGGCAAGAATCTATGCTCTTGTCTCTCTAGAGAACTGTGCTACACTGCAGGAAGTTGCTAATCGTCCTGTGTTGGTCTGGACACAGTGGTGTGCAGAAGGTTCCATGTAGAGCCGCTTGGACGAGCGCTTTGCATTCAAGATATATAAACACGCGTGTGCACATGCACAAGCACACACGTTTTCACACTACCCTTTTGTTTAAGGCAAAGCCAAAAGAATAAGGTTTATTGGACGATAACATGTAGTCTATCATGGAACAGATACCCAATTTGTCATCAACACAATATTGTCAATTCACCGACAACTACTCCCATGTGCATGGGCTATGCTGAAAAAAATTCATGGTCACCATGGAAACATCTGCAGATTATGACCACATGTTTATGGTCTACCGTTCTGACACTCGCATGCACAGTATTAATAGTGCAATCTGCCCTACAGTAGAAGAGCTTCCTGTTCTCCAACTGACAACGGGTGTTCATGAATATCTGAGGTGCTGAGTCCCTAACCCCCATATCATACGCAGCCATGAATTCACTCCCCATCCTGCCATTAAACCAGAGTCTGTATTTATCTCTGAAAGCCATGCTGGTTCTGAATGAACAGCCACGGGTGACAGAAGGTCCAGAGAGTGTGTGGGGGTAGACTTAAGACGTAGGCTAGGTTAATCAATTCAGGCTCAATACGTTACCATGGTTTTGTGTGAGGAATATGTATGATAATTTGACAGACTCAACAGACGCTGTGCTCTGCACAGCCAGTGAGCCTGTCACAGTCAGTAGGGGACTGTGCCTTCTGAACAGAGGGAAGGATTCAACACAGGGTCAGTATACCCACACAAGGTGGCCCCGTCCAGGCACGGATGGCACTGCATGGCACGTGCCGCATCTTGCTGCCAATTGCCCCATTGTCTAGGAGAAAAAAGAGGAAAAGAGGAGGGGAGGGGTGTGTGGTGTTCCCCTTGTGGATCCACACAATAAGGTTACCAGGCAGCAAAGCCTCCCTTTGAAAAGCCGTCCTGCAGAAGCGTGTTCATGTACAGCTGAATGGCTGACAGCTCACGGTGGACATCATAGCTGCCTGCGAGTGAGGGAGCACTGAAGACACACATCAGAGCTCAGCATAAAGGAAACCTGCTGAATGAAACACTGTCTCATGATCTAAATGATGTGAAATTACCTCACACAGAAATGTAAAGGTTGTTACAATGCGTCAACATTTGCTGTTTGCCATATTTCGAAGGATGTTTTAGTGTGGACATACATATCAGCCATGAAACTTGGTGTGACTGTTGGTTGACATTGTTTACAACTCCTGCTACACTTCACACCATTTGTTTCTTAGGAATGTATCACAGATCGTTGCCATGTTTATTTCTCTCCGCAGGGTGCTTTAATGTTTCTACCTCAATATACGGAATCAAACTATGATTTATGCACCTCTTTGATGATTAAGCTGATCTCTGTGAATCTATCTGAACTGTGTTATATTCATTCCTGGTGACGTGGCAGAGGAGGACATCCTGGTGTGTTAAATACAGAAGCATCAAAGATGTGTTATTATCTTTCATCTAAATGTGTCTTTTTTAAACTGAGCTGCTTGTTTGATCCTGTTGTTGACAACAACGAGGACGGAGTCAAGTTCACACACACACACACACACAAACACACACGCACACACACACACACACACTACAAACACACTACAAACACACACTACAAACACCAGTACAGCGTATTTGACAAAACGATGCATAACATTGTTAAACTGATTGTAACATCCGAGATCAGATCAGATCTATCGATTCTAGCGAACAGAAGAAAGTATTAAAGCGATACTCGCTGTTGTCGTGGATACACTAGTGAACTACCACCACGATACTACTGTAGTTAAATATATACTATAGATGTTTGTCGTAATGCTGTCGGTATTCTTCGCATACTCACTTTTATGCCTGCCCACTCCCCAGGACTGTTTAGCCAGACTGGGGCTCCGGATAATTGCCCTTCCAGCCGATTTCAAAGCGTCCATATCTGAATCCAGAATAAGGGCAAAGAGCCCGAAAAGCTTCGATGTTGACTGTTAAAGCAGCTGGTTTGTTACAATGTGGCTCCTAAACTTTCCAGCAGTTTCCTCTCTCCTGCTTCAGCCCAGAATCTCTGGATGATCATGTTGGTTTCCCTCCTGGGCGGTGTTAAGTATGGAAATGAACAGGATCATGTTGGTTTCCCCTCCTGGGCGGTGTTAAGTATGGAAATGAACAGGATCATGTTGGTTTCCCCTCCTGGGCGGTGTTAAGTATGGAAATGAACAGGATCATGTTGGTTTCCCTCCTGGGCGGTGTTAAGTATGGAAATGAACAGGATCATGTTGGTTTCCCTCCTGGGCGGTGTTAAGTATGGAAATGAACAGGATCATGTTGGTTTCCCCTCCTGGGCGGTGTTAAGTATGGAAATGAACAGGATCATGTTGGTTTCCCTCCTGGGCGGTGTTAAGTATGGAAATGAACAGGATCATAACACACAAGCTTGCATATCTTAAACACTACAGGTCTTATAAATAAATAAAACATCTTCAAATTTATTGCTGTCAAAGTTTCATTTCACTATATATAGCAATTGCAGTCTACATTGGGCCATGACCATGCTTATTTGTCATTTTTATAATATGCTTGATGTTTTGGGAAGCAGTGAAAAAAGAGAATAGTGATTTAGCCTTTGAGTTAGAACATCCTTTGTGTTTCTTCTCATCTCTGGGCAATATTGCCCCCCCCCCCCCCCCCCCCCCCCCCCCCCAGCTTCCATGACAGGATCTGTCTGACCTGACAGATCCAGCTGACCAGAATAGACAGAAATCTGTAGATTGGCAGTTTCAAGGGGAAACTGTTTCAATACCCCCCCCCCCCCCCCCAGATCTGTGTCCAGCACCGGGGGTCTATCTGTTTCAGTCTGTGTGTTCAGTCACAGCTGACTACACCCTCAGGGATGATCGCACATGGTATTCGAAAAATCCTACCTAACCCGAGCTGGAAACATGACACACTCTCATGATACACACACAGGAAACAGCCAAACCAACTCCTCTTGTTGAGAACACCAGTTCTGTTCAACAGAAGGGGCCTGGTTGAAGAACAAAGGTACTTAATTGTTAAGGAGACATTATAATTCACATTACTAATACACATCAACATTTCAAATCAAATCAACATTTATTTGTTATAGCCCTTTTTACAAGCAATGTCACAGAGGGCTTCACATATGCCCATAGAACTGCCCCTCAACCAACCTAAACCCTCAAGGAAGACAAGGAAAAACTCCCAGAAAAAACTCACTAGGAACAAAAAAAAATGGAAGAAACCTTGGAAGGAGCAATTCAGTGAGGGATCCCCTCCTCCAGGGACGGTTGGAGAAAGTGAAGAGCAGAACACATCAACTGGGAAGTTAACTATCCCTGTTTAATGATTTACTGTTAATACCGTCATGACATTAATAGTACCCAAAAAAAGAACACTATTGACTAAGTTGGATGATTGGATGAATGGATATTTTTTCTAAACCAATAAATTCATCTGAAGAGGACTGAAGGAGTGAATTGGTGGTCAGTCTCTCAGGACTTCATTGACTTAAGGTGACCCACTCTTACAGGATGGATTTAAACTACCTTAATGAACTCCATGGATCATTTCACACTCACCACTCAGACTGATGGTCCAGGTCACCGCCTGCATTCTAAGTCCTTTGTTCATGAAAGACGATGACGTTGTCCATTCTGCAGGACCCAGATCTCTGTTGTCCACCAAGGTGTCACCAGCTCATATCCACGTCATTGCAACAAATAGCCAATATAATTCAATGACATTCAATCTTTATCAGAGATGTATCATTATTTAATGAATGAACTGTGTTTTGGGGTAGGTATATTAGAAGGTGAGAAAGACAATGTGGTGGCTGTGTTCTTTAACTGGGGTTTTGTTTTTGAAGTATTTCTGGAGCATCAGAATGCTTATAGATGGATCCATTAAAAACAGAAGCCTCATGTTACCTGAAGATATTGGAACTGTAACTGACCCAATCCAAATGAGACACGTGTCAAAAGAGGGTGTTGATTTAGAGCTAACGCAAAAAAACAATTCCCAGTTGGTGAGTCAGTCACTGTTCAGGTGGTTCTATACAGACGTTCAGGTTATCCAGGAGTTCCTGTTTTCTTTAGATTGAAAGAGAACATCATTGCTTGACTGTCTGACATTATAATTGTATGTTTAATATATAAAGATATTTATCATATTCTTTTGTCTGAAAATAGCGAATTGAACGTCCTTGGGGAGGAAAAATAGCTACGCAAGTAATGGGAAGCATTCCCATGCAGAACATGCAGGCTTCTATTCAGTATCATAAAGCTCGTCCTTGACAGACTCTCTCATCTCCCAACACATCTTTGAAGGCATTAGATGAATTATCACTTCCAGAATCCAAACGTGTGGCAGCCTATAATTAGTTTTCCTTTTATAGTTTAATTGTTGACATTGTCAGAGGGTTTGTTGAGGTCATCCCCAGCCAGGGATCATCACTTTGTAGCCGAGGGGCAGGAAATCACATGACAAAGAATATTTATAAATAAACCAATAAAGAACCTGTTTCTGGCCCTCCTTACCAGTCACATGACAGGACTGTTTGAGAGCCCTGGCCTGCTGCAGGATGAGGCTGCTCATGTTCCTCCAGCTTCTGAAGACCTCTGGAAGGAAAACAGCTCTGGAAGTTATAAACTGACACAGCATTGGAGCTGCTGTTATATTTGGCTCATTTCTTCCATTGCTCCAGCTCCAGTTTAAATCCCGCATTATTTAATAGGTGTTGTGAAGCACCAGAGGTGTTATACAAATCAATCTGAAGCTGAACATAAAGTTAGTTGATTAACACCTCATCTTGGTTCATAGTACAGCCCCCCAGTCATAGCTTACCAAGGCTAGTTAACATCAAATGTACGTTAAGGCTACTTTTACTTACAGAGTGAAAGACGTCTCCTTGTACATCATCTGTTCCAATGTTAACATGACCACTGCAAGGAGAATCGTTTGACATCATGCATGTGCAACACATCAGTGCTACAAGTCCTGATAGAGCAGACAGCTGAACTCTTTAAGAAGTTAGGTGCTGCCCTCTAGTGGAGGAAACCACAATGCACCCCTGTAGGAGGACTGGACAGGAACTGGGACAAGAGATGACAGACTTTCGGGTCTGCAGTGTCTAAAAAATAGGAGGAATTGAATAAACCACTCAGACAGAATTTGCAAAACCTTTTTTTGTGTTTTTTTGTTTGTTGTTTATTCCTTGTAAACCTCACAGAGCGAGAGCACAGCTGATAATGGGAGCTGGGGAGAAACACAGCTGTGACTGCGGGTATCGAAAAACAAACTAACAAAATGTTTCTCTAGACTTTCAACTTCAGCCAACTGACCACCAAACTGTGACTGTCACAACATCTCAGTAGCCAATGACAGCAACCTCTGCACAAAAAAGCTTTTCCATGTACAGTAGGTCAAACCACACACACGAAAATGACCATTTCAGATGACGGCAAAAACCACATCAGACTTGAGCTAGTTTCCCTGCAAGAAACAACAACAATACCGAAAAAAAGGAGGAGGAAATCTGCAGTTTAACACCTACATCCCAGACAGGCAAAATACTGTAACATTCACAGAAAGAAAGCATGTCATATCCTAGTTCCTTACTTCAAACTACGTAAACAGTCTACTACAAACAGGTGGCTGAAGGGTCTTCTGCTCTAGAGCTGTGATGACATCACAGCTCATCTGACACATCGGCCAATGATGTGGAGTACATTCTTGGAGACAATATTTGAAAAGAAAAAAAGTATTTATTTCTTGGCACGAGGTTGAATGTTCAACAATATTTGGGGCAAGTAATTTCAGTGGAATTTGCCTTTTTCCTCTGCTTTTCTAGAACATTGTTTCTTTGTATACATGTATACATTGCACACTAAATCCATCTTTTCCCTTTCAAACAACTTGTGTTTTTTTATTTTAACTGCAACTTGAGTTTTTTTGGACAGAAGAGTGGGCAGTAGCTAACCCAACAGAGAGGAGGGACCTGGATGCTGCCAGTGACCCAGAGACCACACTGCCAGTGACCCAGTGACCGACCACACTGCCAGTGACCCAGTGACAGGACATCAAATGAAACAGGGCCGGGCCAAAGGGCTGGGGGCATCTTAATAATCCACCAATGAGGTGCTGTCTCAAGGCACTGCGATCATGACAATTGGTGTGAGACTACAAAAGGAAGGCATGTCTTACATTAACCTCTCCATAATGTCTTCAATTCTATTGGATAGGATCCAGATACAACAAATGGGATATTTCTGAGTTGAGGGGCTGCTAAGGTCGGTATTTTAGACTTAGTTTTCATCTCATGTTGTTTTCCAGCTTTCTGAGGCAGAAATGATCTGATAACTGAAGAGAGGAGACCACACAATCCACTCATCATGAACCAATGATCAGGAAACCCAAGCAGAGTGAGTGGAGGGTTCAATTCCCAGTCTGTGCCAGTGCTTCACTACATTCCTCTGAGTGGGGTCCAGAAAGCACCAGCCCACCTTGGGGGGGGGGAAGAGGGGGAACCAAAAAAAGAGATGTGCTAGCCATCAAGAGCTTCCCAAGAAAAGATGACAGTTCCTGCCAAATGCTGAATCTCAATTCCAACGTGAAGTAAAAGCCAATGGGAAACTAACGCCAAAAAATGAGCCATTTCCCAAGACCAGGACATGGTAAGGTGAGGGGGGGGGGGGGGGTGGGGGGGGGGGCATGTTGTTGCCGTAGGGATAAGATGCATGCCCAATTCTGTATTCTGTGAGGTTTCACTAGACACTTACAAGAGAAAAAAAGAAACTGCGATTTCCTAGTTGACATGTATGTCCCTTAAAGTCTTTTTTTTGTCTTTTGTTTTCACTACAACAAATACAGTCACACAATACAACATCCTTCTGACCTGGGGGGGGGGGGGGGCTGACCCAGACATGCTGAGCAGGTCTGGACAAGGTGGATCTGGGAGAAAAATAATAAAAGAATTGGGGTGGAGCGGATCGTGGATAGAGGAGGAGAGAGGAGAGGAGGAGTGATCACTTTTTGAGGGGCTGGTAGACTGAGGCGTTGGGGTCCAGGCTGGATGGGCTGGTATCCATGAACTTGGAGGAGTAGTGAGGGGCTACAGGGGTCATGCTGCTCGTGTCCCCAGTGTAGGAGATGCTGGGCATCACTGCCATCACCTCAGCTATCTTCTGCTTCAGATCTTTGATCTCCTGGTCTTTCTGCAAGATCTGACCTGGAGTAACAAGCACACGCAGTGTAAGGACAGAACCTGTGTTCATGTGTGTGGGTGTGAGACTGTAGGTGTCAGTGTTGGAATGCTGAGCTGACCTTGAGCGATCTCCAGCTGTCTCTTGGCGTCTCCCAGCGCAGAGAACAGATCCAGCTTGATCCTGGTCTCAGCACTCAGGCTGTTCTCCAGGTGCTGGGTCTTATCCTGCATGGCTGACAGGGCTGCCATCAGCACCTCTGTACCCTTCTCATTCTCCTTATACTTATGAAGCTCCTGGAGGAGAGAGACAGAGGACAGGTCAGGGACCAGAGCGCTGCTTCACCCTGGAGCCAGGCTGCTGTGAGGGGGACACTCCTCATGTGTTCCACCCCCATTAGAGATGCATGTGAAAGTCCCTGCTCTGCTGAGAGACAGCAGGCAGCTCACCTGCACTTTCATCTCCAGCTCTGGGATCTGATCCTCTTTGAGCTTGATGTCCATGGTCAGCTTCTTACACTCCGCCTCCAGCTCAGAGACACGCCTCCTCAGAGAGTCTGTGCACTCCCCTCTGTACCCGGGAGGGAGGGAGGGTTAGGGAGAGTGAGTGAGAGGGAAAGGGCGAGTGAGCGATCAAATCGATGCCAAGAAGGCGTAGCACAACGCAACCACAAATCAGACCGCAGCGATATCTATTAACACATCTTTTATGGAACACTTAAATCAATACAGCGGCAACAAAAACACATGTTCATTACTGTTCAGTGTACAAGGTCCTCTGCATGCAGAACCCCAGCTGTGTGTGTGTGTGTGTGTGTTCACCTGGTGGCAGCAGCCAGTGCCACAGCGCGGGCAGCAGTAGCATCCTCCAGCTTCTTGCGCTTCTTCTCGTCAGCCAGCATCTTCTCTGCCGCAGCGCGGGCCTCCTGCTCTGCCTTCAGCCTCTTCTCCAGCTGGCCCACTGACTGCCTGTCCTTCTGCTTGGCCTGCACCGCACTGTGCAGCCTGGACAAGCAGCAAGCAGGTTAGCCAGCAGGGGGAACCAGCCCACCTTCAAAACACTACACTGTGTGTGTGTGTGTGTGTGTGTGTGTGTGTGTGTGTGTGTGTGTGTGTGTGTGTGTGTGTGTGTGCCGTGCATTAGGTTTGTGTTGAGTTTGAAACCAATGGTTCAACAGTGAGAACAATAACCAGCCATCATCATTAAATAAGTATGGACACGTGTGAGGGGCAGTGCAGGGCTATTCTGTGAAGAAATACAGTCCAGATTATAGTTTTATTTTGGACCAAATCAGTCAAGTCCACTCATACTTAGCAATGAAACGTTGAACATTTCTAGTATCCAGTATGACCTGTTGGTTTGGGCTTGCTGCCAGACCAGCCCTGTACTAACATGAGCTGATGACTGAGGCTCAGCAGGAACTGGGTTTGCACATCCATGGGTGTTTCCCTGCAACATCCATCATGAAGCTGAGCTGTGAAAGCCCACAGGCAGGAAGGGAGGCCAGGCAGGGAGGGAGCCACTGCTGGGGACTGGAGCTGAACTGGGCCTATTAAAGCCATGTGGCATGGTGGAGTTAAGTGTGCCTGGCTCAGTCTAACCTGCCAGATGAGTGCTTCCACCCTGCAGGAGGATTAACAGCCAGGCTGAACACCCTGTCTGAACACCCAGCCTGACTCACCTGCTTCAGCTCTGCTGTCTTAAAGGGACAGAGACTAAAACTAAAGCAGAACTAAAGCAGCTGCTGACAATACTGATGCTGGAAGGACTCTGGGCAGGTGTGTGTTTGTGACAGGTGTGTGTGTGTTGCTGGTGTGTGTGTGTGTGTGTTGCAGGTGTGTGTGTATGTGTTACCGGTGTGTGTGTGTTGCAGGTGCGTGTATGTGTGTGTTACAGGTGCGTGTATGTGTGTGTTACAGGTGTGTGTGTGTGTTGCAGGTGTGTGTGTGTTGCAGGTGTGTGTGTTACAGGTGTGTGTGTGTGTTACAGGTGTGTTACAGGTGTGTGTGTGTGTGTGTGTGTATGTGTGTTATAGGTGTGTGTGTGTGTGTGTTACAGGTGTGTGTGTGTGTGTGTTACAGGTGTGTGTTGCAGGTGTGTGTGTGTGTGTGTTACAAGTGTGTTACAGGTGTGTGTGTGTGTTTGTTGCAGGTGTGTGTGTGTGTGTGTTGCAGGTGTGTGTGTATGTGTTACCGGTGTGTGTGTGTGTGTTACATGTGCGTGTATGTGTGTGTTACAGGTGTGTGTGTGTGTTGCAGGTGTGTGTGTGTGTTGCAGGTGTGTGTGTTACAGGTGTGTGTGTGTGTTACAGGTGTGTGTGTGTGTTACAGGTGTGTGTGTGTTACAGGTGTGTGTTACAGGTGTGTGTGTGTGTGTTACAGGTGTGTGTTGCAGGTGTGTGTGTGTTACAGGTGTGTGTTGCGGGCCGCTCACTTGTTCTGCAGCAGCTCGTTCTCCTGGCGTAGTTGCCCCAGCTCAGAGCGGACAGAGCGCTCAGCGCTGCCCAGGGAGCCGATCTGACTGCGGAGGTCCTGCTCTACCTGTCTGCTGGCTTGCAGGTCTGCCTTCAGCTTCTTCACATCCTGCTCCAGCCTGGGGGGGGGGGGGCAGGGGGGGGCAGGTTAGTGACAGGCCTGACATGCTCTTGTGTTTGGTTGATGGGACTAAAACTAAGCAGCTGGCTCAAGGTGCCACATCACAAGGAAAGCTTCAGGCTCAGTGTGGTGGACGGTGGAGCACGCTTGTGTGTGTGTGTGTGTGTGTGTGTGTGTGTACCCTCACCGTACGAGAGCTTCTGGCTTGCTCAGCTGGTTGTTGGGGATGCAGTTGTCAGTGGGGTCCTTGTGGGCCCCTGGACCCTGGCCCTTCCCTGATGGAGCCTTCTGTTTCTTCTCACTCTTCCCCGAGGAAGAGGAGGGGGGAGGGGGGCCCACCAGGGAGGCCACGCTGCCGTTGGTGGCGCTGTGGCCGCGCGGCGAGGAGTTACCGGTGACGGCTGCCGCCGTGTTGCTGCCGCTGGCGTTCTTGAAGTTTTTGGAGGAAGAGGAGGAGGAGGAAGAGGAGGAGCAGCAGGAGGAAGAGGAGTTGTCCTCCTTGAGCAGTAGGTTCTCTGTGCTCCCCACCAGCTCTGTGGCCAGTCTCCTGTTGTTCATATGGTTCTCCATGTACTCCATCTCCTGGAGTTTAGAGTCTACAGAGGGCAGGATGCTGCTGCTGCTGTTGTTGTTGTGTTGTTGTTGTTGTTGTTGTTTTTTCGCCTCTCGACCCTCTTTACCTTTTTCTCTGTATTCCAACTCAGGCAGTGGTGCTGTGGTCTTTTTACTGGCAGGGGTGCCATTCTGTGAGACTGGGGCTGGGTCCACCTCGGCGATGCCTTTAGAGGCTGCTGCTACAGGGGGGCGGGGTGGGGGAACACAGGGAGGCTGGGATGAGTGACAGTGGCTTCACATGGAATCCTGCCTTTTATTCCTCACCATGATCCACACTGCATGATGCTGCAGTGAAGGTGACATTTCTACAACACAGATCTCCTCTTAAAACATTCCTTCAAAACCCCCTTCATCAGGATCACAGGCAGCAAACATGTAAAGTGTGTGTGTGTGTGTGTTCCTCACCCTCCTCTGCAGCATGTGTGTGTGTGTGTGTGTTCCTCACCTTCCTCTGCCTCCCTTTCCTGTCTCTGCAGCATGTGTTGTTCTGCAGGTAGAGCCTGCTGCAGCAGCTGCATGTAGAACTCGTTCTCCTTCTGCACTTCCTTCTGCTTCCGCAGGCGCATCTTATAGCTGACGTAGCTCTTGAAGCCGAAGCCCAGCGTCACCACAGGGTAGCCGATACTGAGAAGGAGGACAGGAAGTCAACAGGTACACCAGGTCTAGGGCAGGAAGTCAACAGGTACACCAGGTCCAGGACAGGAAGTCAACAGGCACACCAGGTCCAGAACAGGAAGTCAACAGGCACACCAGTCTGCAGACTCTGGGCAGTAACTTTACAGAGCCGTCTCTGAATAAACGGATTCATTCCAGTGTAAAGCCCAGATGAACTGGAATGAGGAAAGATGAAGCTGTGTCTAATAACCACAGCTGCTCACCCCAATCTGCCCCCCTAATACTCTCTATTTTACCAAGTGAAAGCTCAATTAGCAAACATAATACTGGGCTAATCTAAATAAAAGCTAATCTAAATCCTAATCCCAGGAAGAGCTCCTCCAGACCGCCAGGATTATAAAAAGAAGAGTTTCTCAGGACTGTGTGTCAGAGCAGGGCTAACACTCAGATGAACGTGTCCTTTCTACCTGGCTTAAAAGACTTAACCCACGAGACTGAAGTCTGGAATAACAGAGAGCTCTTTCACTCGGCTCAGGGAGCGTGCGAGGCGGTTCAGGAGGCTGGATTGATCATGGTTAACTGAAATCATCTGGTTTCCTTGGAAGATAAAGTGGTAGAGCTGTGTGTGTGTGTGTTCCTGCTGAACACCCAGCTCACTCACCAGTGGGCAGCGAAGGGGCGACACAGGTCCACATGGAAATTCTTCAGGTCTTTGAATCTGATAGCTGCCTCTATGTAGACAAACAGTATCCATAGAGATACTGTGGGGAGGCAGACACCTCGCTCTGCCAACAGAATGGGTGGGTGGGTGGGAGGGGGAGAAACGGAAGTATTTTATCAGAACAACCAAACACACAATACCATTTGATCCACCAGCATCCAGTACCAGTATAACGTCCTACACACACACACACACACACACACACACACACACACACACACACACACACACACACACACACACACACACACACACACACACACACACACACACACACACACACACACACACACACACACACACACACACACACACACACACACACACACACACACACACACACACAAAACAGACAATGAAAGCAGTGTACATTGGTTGCCCACTTCACAAAAATCGCATAATTCATTATGCCGCATGTTTTGGAAACATGCAGTCTAGCAAAGAGGCAAAGCCTGATCTGCAGAGTCGAATAACATACAGACATGAATATGGTGCGCAGAGCAAAGCCTAGCCATTGTCTCCCAGTCTAAAATAACCTCCAGCGCACACTGACCACAGGCTAGCCTGGTGGAGAGCACAGCTGGGGTCTCCCCTCTGACGCTCAGCTCTGGAGTTTCAAATTCACCCCCTCTGATGGTCGATGGGTCGGCCCATCACTAAATCTGACACCTGATTCACCCTTGCAGTCTTCTGAGAAGTTGGCCATCGCTTTGTAAATAAGATAACACACTGCATGTTGGTGTTGCGCAACTCTTTAACACCGTTGCCCTCCGATGAGAAAGGCCCAGCTTTGAATCATGGGGCTTCTGACTCCTGCAGTGCAGTAGGTAGCTAGGACCACTCAGCATAGCTACTTGGACTGGGTAACGATGTATCTGACACTACTAGTGAGGCTGATCCCTGGTGGTGATCTGGTGGTGGACATGCTCACACTAGTGAGGCTGATCCCTGGTGGTGATCTGGTGGTGGACATGCTCACACTAGTGAGGCTGATCCCTGGTGGTGATCTGGTGGTGGACATGCTCACACTAGTGAGGCTGATCCCTGGTGGTGATCTGGTGGTGGACATGCTCACACTAGCGAGGCTGATCCCTGGTGGTGATCTGGTGGTGGACATGCTCACACTAGCGAGGCTGATCCCTGGTGGTGATCTGGTGGTGCACATGCTCACACTAGCGAGGCTGATCCCTGGTGGTGATCTGGTGGTGGACATGCTCACACTAGCGAGGCTGATCCCTGGTGGTGATCTGGTGGTGGACATGCTCACACTAGCGAGGCTGATCCCTGGTGGTGATCTGGTGGTGGACATGCTCACACTAGTGAGGCTGATCCCTGGTGGTGATCTGGTGGTGGACATGCTCACACTAGTGAGGCTGATCCCTGGTGGTGATCTGGTGGTGGACATGCTCACACTAGTGAGGCTGATCCCTGGTGGTGATCTGGTGGTGGACATGCTCACACTAGTGAGGCTGATCCCTGGTGGTGATCTGGTGGTGGACATGCTCACACTAGTGAGGCTAAAGACTACAGAGATAGGAGCTCTCAGAAATGCATGCAGACATCTGCTTCTGACAGCTCTGTCTACAGTACAGACACAACTAGCATCCCAACAGAGCCTTTCCATCCCCACACACACACACACACACACACACACACACACACTCTCAGACCTCACGTGGCATGGGCGTACCTGTGTGCCATACGTACTGGACCCACACGTAGGTACTGGCGGCGAAGAACAGCCATTGGACAGGGATGAAGAGCAGGCATATGATGTCAGAGGTAAACGCCACGCACACGAAGAACACAGAGAACGCCTGCAAGAGAGGAGAGGGAGGGAGACAAGAGATGGAGGGTGAGGAGAGAGAGAGACATGGAGGGTGAGGAGAGAGGGAGACATGGAAGGTGAGGAGAGAGAGACATGGAAGGTGAGGAGAGAGAGAGACATGGAGGGTGAGGAGAGAGGGAGACATGGAAGGTGAGGAGAGAGAGAGACATGGAAGGTGAGGAGAGAGAGAGACATGGAAGGTGAGGAGAGAGACATGGAAGGTGAGGAGAGGTAAGGGAGAGAGATGTGGACGTTGAGGAGAGGGAGAGAGAGAGAGAAGGTCTGATGAATCTTTGACATTGAGTCAGATCAGACACCTATGATGACAAACAGCCCCATGCTTGTTTACAGTACTCAACCTTATTTGTAACAGTGGATCATACACTTTCAACTGCAGTTGAAACACATACATATCAGTGCTGCTGGCTGAGCTAGATTATGGCCTGGATGTCAAGGCTTAGAGATTAATATTGGAAACAGCAGTGTTCAGAATCGCAATAGAACTGTGCACAAGATCTGCAGATGTTGGAATCCCTTTTCTCCCAGGCTGGGTCTCCTGAAATGATTCTCCCCCAGCTGGAGAGCAGGCCTGGGGTGAGAGGGGGAGAGACAGGAAGACAGAGAGGGGGGGGGGGGGGGGGGAGATAGAGAGAAAAAGAAATCCAACCTGCTGGAGATGGGGAGACAGAGACACACACACACAGACACACACACAGAGACACACACACAGACACACACACACACAGATACACACAGAGAGACACACACACACAGACACAGAGACACACACACTCACCAGCCCCTGGTATCTGAAGGAGTCGTAGACACTGCGGATGAACAGCCAGAAGGGCCACAGGTACTCAAACCTGAACTCCAGCACAAAGTCAGCCAGCAGCACCAGAGCCCAGACCACCAGGAACTTCAGGTACAGGAAGGTACTGGGAGGAGAACAAACACACACAGCTTTAGGACAACACTGTGCAGCAACATTATATCAGTTACTATATAAACACAAACACATTTCAAATCCAATATCTATAGCCCTCTTTGCAAGCAAGGTCACGGAGGGATTCAAATATGCCCATAGAACTGCCCCCTTAACCAACCCAAATCCTCCATTTAGGAGTTGAACTAATTCAAATCTATTCAATTCAACTATACTTATCGCTCCCATAAAATGAGACAAATTTAACTTTCTCTAGCGAAAGTCTGGAAAGTTTCCCTAGTTTTGTACGAGACATGTAGTGTGTGGGGACTCTTGTTTGTGTGCATGCTGGGTGTATAGCTTACAGCTTCGGTTTGGGAGATTACACATTTATATGCTGCAATTGCATTAAGTCTAAGCAGCTTATTCTATATAAGATCGAATTGTGCTTGTGAACGTCCAGACAGGAAGCAAACCAGGTCCATTTCTCAAAATGCAGAAATTCTAATCACAATGTAGGGGGTCATGTAGCGCAGTCAGTTAGAGAGTTGGGCTAGTAATCAGACGGTACCCAGTTTGAACCCCGGCTGTGCCAACATGACGTTGTGTCCTTGGGCAAGGCACTTCACCCTACTTGCCTCAGGGGGAATGTCCCTGTACTTACTGTAAGTTGCTCGGGATAAGAGCGTCTGATAAATGACTCCATGTAAATGTAGTGTAAATGTTTCACATATCTTCTTCTGTTTTGTCACAACAACAACAACAACAAAGGCATATCAAATCTAAATCTGGTTAATATAGAAGGATACTGATTCAGTTTATAGGGAGGGATTACTTTATATTTGATGTACAAACATTAATAGCACATTCAGGTAACCTCCTAACGACTGTGTCTAACCTTGTGTCTCCAATCAGCAGCTGATGTGGCTGTATGTCAACAGACTAACTAATCCTTCCAGTCAATGTACATGTACTGGCTTCAAACACTCAACCCTTACCCAGCTGCAGGGAAAGGCCTTATTAAACTAGACAAGTCATGGACTTTAGTATTACTAGGCTGATTTATACATGGCATTCTACACCAGGTAGACCTCAAGGAAAAGCAACACAATGAAGTCCTGCAGCTGGACAGCTGTGTTGTGTTGCTGTCTACAGTTAGTTAGCCTGTCTGCTTCAACCACACATTTATCTTTCAGCCCAAATCCTCAACACATGGCCTCCAGCCTCAGCTGTCATACTGAAGGTGTTGGGCAGTGTTGGGAACCCTGACAGTGTCAGGTGTGGAGAGATACCAGCTAGCTCCAGAGATACTGGTAACCTCCACCTCCTCCTTAGGCTGTGAGGCCTGTTAGGAACTGCCCTGCTAGTCTGCCATGCTAGTCTCCCTGCTAGACTGCCGTGCTAGTCTCTGTGCTAGTCTACCCTGCTAGTCTACCGTGCTAGTCTGCCATGCTAGTCTACCGTGCTAATCACCATGCTAGTCTACCGTGCTAGTCTACCATGCAAGTCTACCATGCTAGTCTGCCGTGCTAGTCTCTTCTCCGTGCTAGTCTACCCTGCTAGTCTACCGTGCTAGTCTGCCGTGCTAGTCTACCGTGCTAGTCTACCGGGCTAAACTCCATGCTAGTCTACCGTGCTAGTCTACCATGCAAGTCTACCATGCTAGTCTGCCGTGCTAGTCTGCCGTGCTAGTCTACCGTGCTAGTCTCCGTGCTAGTCTACCGTGCTAGTCTCCGTGCTAGTGTACCGTGCTAGTCTACCGTGCTAGTCTCCGTGCTAGTGTACTGTGCTAGTCTACCGTGCTAGTCTCCGTGCTAGTCTACCGTGCTAGTCTCCGTGCTAGTGTACTGTGCTAGTCTACCGTGCTAGTCTCCGTGCTAGTGTACTGTGCTAGTCTACCGTGCTAGTCTCCGTGCTAGTCTGTACCTGCCGTAGATCCCCTCGGTGATTCGGTTCCGTTTTAACGGTCGTCGTAGTTTGCTGCAGTCCGCATTGCGCCGCTTCATCCTCCTCCTCTTCGCTGTGGCTTCAGAGTTCCTGCTGTAATCTGATCCAGCTTTCTTGCGTGAATTGACAAAAAGACCACAAATGAAGTCCTTAGTAACAGATAACCTTTGTTATTATTATTGTTTTTTTCGTCTGGAAAAACAAAGAAATAAATAAAAGGACTATCTTGAAGAACCTCCTCTTTTCTTTCAGCGCATGTGCAATAAGCAGCGCTGTCATTGCCGCAGGTCAGACTGACAGACAGACTGGAGAGCCAATCAGTCTACTGGACAGACTGACAGACAGACTGGAGACCCAATCAGTCTACTGGACCAGTCTGCTCATTCTGACCGATGGAAAGAGGAGCCATTTATATTCCTCTGTTCCTCTGTCACTTCATTCACTGTCAGCCAAGGAGAAACAGGAGAGAGACCAGCAACAAACCATTCAACCAATGACTTCTGTTGAGGACAAATCCGGCAGTGCTGGTTGTCCTATAATAGAGATATAAGGGCGGACTCTCTCCGAAATTATAAATAAATTATACATTATATTCGTTATGCATGTATATTCCCATGATTGTGTTGGCTGTCGTTGCATTGTCCTTCTGTCTCCTTCTGTTTCACGCACACAGTATTTAATCACTCTCCCCTAATTGTATAATTATCTGCATACATAGGCCTGTTTTTTGGTTAGAAGTCCCTGTATAATATATTTAGTCTTAACTATTGCTGTCATGTCATTATCTTATTGTTTTTAAAGATATGACACTATAGAGTATGTCACCCATCTGAAGACAGACCCTGCAGTGTGTTCTACTACACAGAGATGGTTTATTATGAGACCATTATTATGGGACCCTTATTCTTAGACCCTTCCTCCCAGAGATCTTATCATTCAACTAGAAATTCTTGTTGGAAACCAACATCTGATTAGTATTTGACCAGTTGGCCTGTCTTCAGCACTGTTGGACTTCATGGCTCCTCAATACGCACCAAGTCTGCGCTCTCGACTCTTCCCTCTGCTCTTCTGCTTACAGACGACTTTCATTGTAATATTCCTTTTGTGTGTAAAGTATGACCAACACATACCGGATGATAAGTTACTTTACGCAGGTGAGTTGATGATGTTTTGATAGTGATTGCAGGTAAGGATATGTAGGTAATGAGATCAAGGGTCAGAGTTAAGTAGTTTATGTTTGATCTTGAGATTTTGATATATTAAGTCTATATTTTTTTCTAACATGGTTTATAGTTGTTTGTAAATTTCAACACCTGGGGGAAAACATATTTTATAATTAATAAAACATTTGAATTATTCGAGATGGATTGTTAAGGGTGTAAAACAATGTTATTTAAACGTTTTACACCAAAATGGACAATTTTGTAAAATTAACAGAGAGAGTGTGTGTTAGAGACAGAGAGCTAGAGACCAACACCCTATTCAGGAGAATGGGGAGGGGTTTACTGTTTGGCAATGATAAGACCACTTAGCTTGTACTCTAGGATGGGTTAAGTCTCTCCCATAGTATAGCTCTTCTAACAGCTATCAGAGAAACACAACTTATGAACAATTTTCAATACAATAAGTGGGACATCCTTTTTTTCCTGCAGAGTTCCAGGATGTGAATGTGATGGTGGTTCTTGGGTTTGGCTTCCTGGCCACCTTCTTGTCCAGGTACAGCTTTAGTGGCTGTGGGTTCAACCTCCTGGTAGCAGCCATGGCTGTACAGTGGGCACTCATCTTAAATGGATTTGAATCTTGGTATCACAGTGGACAGATCATAGTAAACCTCAGAAGGTACATGAGCTGATGTATCACTGTATTGTTTGTGGCCGGACATGTGAAACATCATGGAAACATGGTTGAATGTTTAAATCTTCTTTGCTTTGTTGGAGGCAGCCTGGTGGCAGCAGAGATGTGTGCAGCATCAGCCCTCATCTCTATTGGTGCTGTACTGGGGAAAACCAACCCAGTACATCTTCTGCTCATCGCCCTCATTGAGGTCTCAGGGTTTGTGCTGAATGGCTGGATCCTCAAGTCCTACCTGAGGGTAATCCTCTACATAAATAAAGTGTTCTGAATCTGAATCAGCACCCTGACACTGATGGTTATAGGACACCAACTGATTCTGACTGAATCAGATGACTAAATTCAGATGACTGGTTCTGACTGACTGATTCATTTGACAGGTAACTATTTGATGTCACTCGTTTTACGCCCTCATGATGTCATTCTGCAGGTGAAGCCTCTGAGTTGCATCATGCTGCTTCACATCTTCGGGGCTTTCTTTGGGCTGATGATGTCATGGGTCCTTCACAGAGAAAATTCAGATCAACAACATGAGAAGGAGAAGATCCATCGCAGGACAGGACTGTTCTCCCTGCTTGGTAACTATCCTGTCTGAGTCAAGGGTCAAGGTTCACCAACCATACAGTTCAGACACAATAAGCTAGGAGCTGATGTAGCTAACCCCATCTCTAACCTCTGACACTTTAAAACAGTGGTCCCCAACCCTGGTCCTCAGGGCCCCACTGTCCTGCATGTTTTAGATGTCAGGTGTGTGGGAAGGGGGGGGGACATCTAAAACATGCAGGACAGTGGGTCCCTGAGGACCAGGGAAACATCTAAAACATGCAGGACAGTGGGGCCCTGAGGACCAGGGAAACATCTTAAACATGCAGGACAGTGGGGCCCTGAGGACCAGGGAAACATCTTAAACATGCAGGACAGTGGGGCCCTGAGGACCAGGGAAACATCTTAAACATGCAGGACAGTGGGGCCCTGAGGACCAGGGTTGGGGACCCCTGCTTTAAAAGACTGTAGACCTGTATGACCTGGCTATGGATCAAGACCCTCTGTGTGACTGGTGACGTCTCACTTCCCAGGGACTCTGTTCTTGTGGATGTTCTGGCCCAGTTTCAACTCGGTCCTGGTAGATTCCCATGAGCATCAGAGGAAGCTAACAGCAGTCTGCAGTACCTACCTGGCCCTGTCCGTTAGTGCAGTGACCTCTGCAGGGGTGTCAGTTCTGACCAGCCCCACAGGGAAATTCAACTTGGTAACAATACCTTGAAGTCACAGTCATTTATTAGTATGTCTAGTGTAAATCATTATGTGTCAGTTATAAAACATGTTGTTATTGTAGTTATTCCCACACATCGATGACAGTTTAGTTACCATACCAAAGTGGACTCTTTTCAAACCAAGGCTGATTCAGTGTCATTTCTGTGTAGTAGTCATGTTTCCCTCCTCTTCCAGGTGCATATCCAGAGCTCCAGCCTTGCTGGAGGGGTCGCTATTGGGGTTTCCATGTCAGCTGTTCATGAGCCCTGGGTAGCTATGACGATTGGATTAGCTGCTGCAGTGATATCCACACTAGGACTGAGATACATCCGGGTACTTATAAATATCTAATTAGTGTGACAAAATTGTATTCAAACCTTCTGTGTGTTCAAAACAGTTTTCAAGATTTAGTTTGTTCCTGAAGAGCAGGAATATTCCGAACTAGCCTCAGGTTTAACTGATGCTCCTTTCTAACCTAATTAGACTCATGCGGACAAAGTTTGAGTTGGTACAAAGCCTACAGAACAATGACACCTCCAGGAAAACTTATCAAGTTCCATTGTGATCCATTGTTTAACGCATTGGTGTCAATCTTGTGCCATCGAGGGCCAAGAGGGTGCAGGTTTTCACTTCAACCAAGGACTACGCCCAGCATATTTCACTAAGTAGAGAAACTTGTTAGTGAAATCAGCTGGTGCACTGTGCTTGGTTGACATGAAAACCTGCACCCTCTTGGCCCTGGATGGCACCTGTTTAACAGTTGATTTGTGTGCCAACAGCCCCACCTGCTGTCTGCCTTTCAATGCCACGACACCTGTGGGATCCTGAGTGTCCACGGGCTGCCGGGCATCCTGGGCTGGCTGTCTAACCTGCTCCTTCAGCTAGCGGACTGTGACGGTCTCACAACGTTAGTTCCCATTTATCACACATGGCTGTAGTTTCTGAGTTGACCCATACAACGTGTGTAGACGCGTTAACAATTTTAAAACCATATTTAGATTGACAGAGTAACATTTGTTCATGTTTAATTCGTGTTTAAAAACATGTTCCAGGGCTGTTCGCTGTGCGGTGTTTCATATCTGCACTCTTAACGTCACCCTGAGTCTCAGTATGCTTCTGGGGGTCATAGCAGGTAAGTGTGCATCACAAGATGGTTCCTCAAACTGGATATTTGACTTTGCCTCAATCACATTGCTACCGTTGGTCTTTGCTCATGTTACCGTGGTAAGACATTTTGTAAAACTGTATTTGAATCTTAAGGAATGCTTTTGAAGTGGAATTTCTGGAGGCCACCCCAAGAAAAAAAGTGTTTTGATGACCAGGCCTTCTGGGAGGTAAGTTGAACACTATCAAGGAGTTATAACATTAAACCACAGATAGATAAAAGTTCTCCTACTAATAAGTCATTTGGATGTGCAGGTTTAAGTTTACAAATGAGATGTAATCATTATTTTCAGTTTCCCCACCTTGCAGTGCACAAGTGAGAAGTTTGTGGAGAAAGTCGTGGATTAATGGGAAGAAATGATGGAAGATCCAACAAAATGTATGTTGTGAAAAAAATGATGGGACATCGGTGAATAAAGACAATATGTCATCATCTGTACATGTTTTGTTTAATGCATGTTTCAGCTTGATAAAGTGACCTCATAGTTTGGTTATTACACAGGTTAATGCATAACATGCTCTGCATTCAGTTAAATGTTTGCTGTGAAACGATCGTCTTACTTCCAGACACAGTCCTTAGACATGGTCTCCTGCTCTCATTTCAGTAGCCAGACTTCTCATCCATTAACAATCCATTTAATAAACCTGGTACAAATGCAGTTATGCCTGTCTGCCCGAGAAAGAAAAAAAAAACACAAATCGTCATCATATAGTTTTACAATGTTTAAGTAAATGTAGTACAATACAGTATCGTGAGAGCTAACCCATTGGTATTTGCAGAGATGGCTGTACCTCAAAAGATCACACTTTCCCCAACATTGAGTACACAATTCATCAGAAAACAAGGAATACAACACAGGCAAACGTATTCGGCTAGTTTCACCATGTTTTAAAGACGTACATTACTGTAACTAAATGGCTTGCTAATGGTGCCGTGAAAAGACTATCCTGCGATTTACCCACATTCCAAGGATCTGAAGATCCTGAGGTCTATATCAAAATGGTTTTCTTCTGTACAGCAAAAGCAAACTACTTTTAAATTAAACATGTTAATTGCAGAGCTTAATACAAAATGCTTGAATTCGCGAAAAAGTAGTGTTTTTTTTGTTGTTTTATTTGTTTTGTTTTTTAAAGATTGGTGCTAAAACTGCCATACAGGAGTTAACCCACTATTGCCACAGATCCTCAGTGCGGCCAAACTTGAAGACTAAGCCCCTGAAGGAGAAAGTGGACACAAAGAGTGGAGACATCAATTAAAACCATCATGAGTTCATATAATATCAACCTCACTGGAAGGTACCAACTCTAACCTAACCCTAACCCTAGAGATGCACTTACCCAAAGAATATGAACGCATTCTGGAAGAAAACTGCAATTCCAGGATACACCACTTGCTTGTCTGTGGAGAAATAAAGAACATGATTGGGTACACCACTACACTGCAGATGAGATCACATCAAACACAATACCTCCAGGTATGTGACAGTGGTCTTCTTCAACTGAGTCTGCTACTGTGCTTATGATCAACAGAACGGTACATCAAACTCTATTTAATAGCTCTTAAAATACAGATTCAAGAAGTCAAACAGGAGTAGTTGAGTTTGCTTCTTCCTGTTTCCTCCCACACCAGGAAGTCAGGCTCTCTGGCACAATGACTGCAACTATCCCCTGAAATAAGCCATTTGTTTACCAGCTACGCCACTGAAAAGCTAGCTATTTGATGGCAAAGGTGGATGTTGTCATCAGTACTGAGGAGTGAGTAACCAATTTGGTTACATGAACTCTGTGTGGCTGCTGAGATGTACATGACCATTCACAAGGTTGTAAGACTTACGGGGTACGACAAAGCCTCCGAAAAGAATCCACATGGAGGCGATGAGGGAGCCGAACGCCAGCATGAAGCCAATAAAGAGCCACACTCGAGCGCCTGCACAGTGAGGAAGGAGCTGGTTACAATCTGGAGCACTGCTGGTTACAATCTGGAGCACTGCTGGTTACAATCTGGAGCACTGCTGGTTATAATCTGGAGCACTGCTGGTTATAATCTGGAGCACTGCTGGTTATAATCTGGAGCACTGCTTGTTACAATCTGGAGCACTGCTGGTTACAATCTGGAGCACTGCTGGTTATAATCTGGAGCACTGCTGGTTACAATCTGGAGCACTGCTGGTTATAATCTGGAGCACTGCTGGTTACAATCTGGAGCACTGCTGGTTACAATCTGGAGCACTGCTTGTTACAATCTGGAGCACTGCTGGTTACAATCTGGAGCACTGCTGGTTATAATCTGGAGCACTGCTGGTTATAATCTGGAGCACTGCTGGTTATAATCTGGAGCACTGCTGGTTATAATCTGGAGCACTGCTTGTTACAATCTGGAGCACTGCTGGTTATAATCTGGAGCACTGCTGGTTATAATCTGGAGCACTGCTGGTTACAATCTGGAGCACTGCTGGTTACAATCTGGAGCACTGCTGGTTACAATCTGGAGCACTGCTGGTTACAATCTGGAGCACTGCTGGTTACAATCTGGAGCACTGCTGGTTACAATCTGGAGCACTGCTGGTTACAATCTGGAGCACTGCTGGTTATAATCTGGAGCACTGCTGGTTACAATCTGGAGCACTGCTGGTTACAATCTGGAGCACTGCTGGTTATAATCTGGAGCACTGCTGGTTACAATCTGGAGCACTGCTGGTTACAATCTGGAGCACTGCTGGTTACAATCTGGAGCACTGCTGGTTATAATCTGGAGCACTGCTGGTTATAATCTGGAGCACTGCTGGTTATAATCTGGAGCACTGCTTGTTACAATCTGGAGCACTGCTGGTTACAATCTGGAGCACTGCTGGTTATAATCTGGAGCACTGCTGGTTACAATCTGGAGCACTGCTGGTTATAATCTGGAGCACTGCTGGTTACAATCTGGAGCACTGCTGGTTACAATCTGGAGCACTGCTTGTTACAATCTGGAGCACTGCTGGTTACAATCTGGAGCACTGCTGGTTATAATCTGGAGCACTGCTGGTTATAATCTGGAGCACTGCTGGTTATAATCTGGAGCACTGCTGGTTATAATCTGGAGCACTGCTTGTTACAATCTGGAGCACTGCTGGTTATAATCTGGAGCACTGCTGGTTATAATCTGGAGCACTGCTGGTTACAATCTGGAGCACTGCTGGTTACAATCTGGAGCACTGCTGGTTACAATCTGGAGCACTGCTGGTTACAATCTGGAGCACTGCTGGTTACAATCTGGAGCACTGCTGGTTACAATCTGGAGCACTGCTGGTTACAATCTGGAGCACTGCTGGTTACAATCTGGAGCACTGCTGGTTATAATCTGGAGCACTGCTGGTTACAATCTGGAGCACTGCTGGTTACAATCTGGAGCACTGCTGGTTACAATCTGGAGCACTGCTGGTTACAATCTGGAGCACTGCTGGTTACAATCTGGAGCACTGCTGGTTACAATCTGGAGCACTGCTGGTTACAATCTGGAGCACTGCTGGTTATAATCTGGAGCACTGCTGGTTACAATCTGGAGCACTGCTGGTTACAATCTGGAGCACTGCTGGTTACAATCTGGAGCACTGCTGGTTACAATCTGGAGCACTGCTGGTTATAATCTGGAGCACTGCTGGTTATAATCTGGAGCACTGCTGGTTATAATCTGGAGCACTGCTGGTTACAATCTGGAGCACTGCTGGTTATAATCTGGAGCACTGCTGGTTACAATCTGGAGCACTGCTGGTTATAATCTGGAGCACTGCTGGTTATAATCTGGAGCACTGCTGGTTATAATCTGGAGCACTGCTGGTTATAATCTGGAGCACTGCTGGTTACAATCTGGAGCACTGCTGGTTACAATCTGGAGCACTGCTGGTTACAATCTGGAGCACTGCTGGTTATAATCTGGAGCACTGCTGGTTACAATCTGGAGCACTGCTGGTTATAATCTGGAGCACTGCTGGTTACAATCTGGAGCACTGCTGGTTACAATCTGGAGCACTGCTGGTTACAATCTGGAGCACTGCTGGTTATAATCTGGAGCACTGCTGGTTACAATCTGGAGCACTGCTGGTTACAATCTGGAGCACTGCTGGTTACAATCTGGAGCACTGCTGGTTACAATCTGGAGCACTGCTGGTTACAATCTGGAGCACTGCTGGTTACAATCTGGAGCACTGCTGGTTACAATCTGGAGCACTGCTGGTTACAATCTGGAGCACTGCTGGTTACAATCTGGAGCACTGCTGGTTACAATCTGGAGCACTGCTGGTTACAATCTGGAGCACTGCTGGTTACAATCTGGAGCACTGCTGGTTATAATCTGGAGCACTGCTGGTTACAATCTGGAGCACTGCTGGTTACAATCTGGAGCACTGCTGGTTACAATCTGGAGCACTGCTGGTTACAATCTGGAGCACTGCTGGTTACAATCTGGAGCACTGCTGGTTACAATCTGGAGCACTGCTGGTTACAATCTGGAGCACTGCTGGTTATAATCTGGAGCACTGCTGGTTACAATCTGGAGCACTGCTGGTTACAATCTGGAGCACTGCTGGTTATAATCTGGAGCAGTGCTGGTTACAAATCTGGAGCACTGCTGATTACACTGCGTCATTTACCAGACGCTCTTAACCAGAGTGACTTACAGTAAGTACAGGGACATTCCCCCCTGAGGCAAATAGGGTGAAGCACCTTGCCCAAAGACACACCGTTCATGTTGGGACAGCCGGGATTTGAACTGGGTACCTTCTGATTACTAGCCTGTATTTATAGTATTTATTTATAGTATTTGTTACTTGTGCTACAAACCGCACGGCTGTTGTAGACCTATTAAAAATAATAGGAAGTGACTGTCAAATAACATGGACCTACTTGTATTCAAGTAGACAATGAAATGCAATGAAAGTACAGGAAAGTGATAGAAGAAAGAGGAGTTTACAATCATTCTAGCCTTCACTATATAGAGATCATTGTGTAGTGGATCTTGTACACACCTGTCTGTCCGATGCATCCTTCACTGTAGCTGTCTCCTCGTACCTGGCCATTTGACACTGCGTTGATCCTAAATTCACAAGAAATCAAACATCACATGAGACCAGGACGCAGGTGAGGACACAGAAGGTCTGAGTACAGCTGTGGGACTTACATGAGAAAAGCCACTGTAGCTATGACACCACATGTGTGATAGGCATGATGAAATACTGCCTCATCAGGATACTTCACCGCTGCATCAATGATGATCCACCATCCAGTGAAAAACTACATAAGGAATACATGAGAAGTGTTAAGCAAATATTATGCGAGTTTGATAGTATTTGTAGTTATATTTTTAAGATATGATAAGAAAATCCTTTACTTGTCCCACAGTGGGTACATTACAATGAGCATTTTTGTTAGGTTTGAATGTTTTACATACTTGTGGAAGCTATTCTGTAAAGTTGCTTCAAGGTAACATGGCCCTGCTCATGAACATGTAACAGTGATGATACTCACCAAGACACCAGCTGCTATAGATGCTATGGTGTTCCTTCTCTCACCCCAGTCAACATTACACTCACAGTCTCCACACCTAATACCATCTAAAAACCCAGACATGACTCTGATGACTACACACACACACATACACACACACACAGACACACACACACACACACACACACAGACACAGACACACACACACAGACAGACACACACACACAGACACACACACACACACACAGACACACACAGACACACACACACAGACACACACAGACACAGACACACACACACACACACACACACACACAGACACACACAGACACACACACACAGACAGACACAGACACACACACACACACACACACACAAACACACAAACACACACACACACACACACACACACACACACATACACACAGACACACACAGACACAGACACACACACACACAAACACACACACACACACAAATATATTAATAAATATTGTTTTGGCCAGGTGAATTAACCAGGGGCAGTTGTGTGACTATATCTAATACTGTAAATCTGAAACCAGATAGTTGTCTGAAGTGGATGATTCCACAGACTCGACATATTGACGCTTGACTGAGCATCTGAGACATATGGAATGTTTACCTTACCTACCACGGTAAAAACACACCACTTTGTTACATGTAGGTAAAGTTAAATATCACTGATCTCTGGATATGTCATCATTTCTCTGGTTTTCCATGACATGGCCACAGTGCGCAGTAAGCAGCTCTGATGCTCACAAACCAAATCCTTTGCCCACAGAAATAGCATGTAATCGCATACAGTTGACAACGTTAATGCAACGTTACTTTCGGTTTCCAAATGAACCTGAACTCTGTAATAGTGTTATTAATAGTGTTAATAGGAGGTTAAGGAGGTTCATTAGAGCTTCACTGTGTTACTAACACTGTGTTTCAGGCCTGCTTATTGTTCCTGGGAAGCAGCAATAACAAGCATTTCCTTGGAGGCTTTTTATCATATTCCGTTTAATGTGAGATAAATACACGCTAACAACAACAGCCACATTCCCCATAGAATGTAATAAAACATAATTTACTATGGTAACGCTTCATTTGTAGCCATAAATACCTTGTTTTTGTGTTTATTGAAGTGGACCCCCCAGACACAGCGCGAGCCTCAGCTTCCGTCAAAGCACTCACCCTGAGCATGCGCACTAGAGTCCACCCCTTTATAATAAGCCAGCAGCTCCTAGAATATAAGGTTAAGGTCTTACTGAGCAGCTCCGATTTAGTTAAAACCACTAACACATAGTTTATACCATAGCCTTTATTATACTGATGTGCGGTCATGAATGCTATGAGGTTTAATAGACTGGGGTATTAATCACAGCCGGTTTTGTTTGTTTTATTGTCACATGATTCAAATCAATTCATGACACGACTTGAACTGAGTAATTGTGTTATTTCAAGACCAGAGCACAAGGTGAATCCAGTAGTTCATCGTCTCTTAACATTTGGAGAACTACCAAAGATCAACATCTAAAGGGTCGGTTATACTTTCATCAGTAATGGGTCAGTTATTTACATTTAGGGCTGCATATAGTCATTAAGCAGACCCTCTTATCCATCTTATCTATTCGTGTTGAGACTCTTAACCCTCCAACAGGCCATGATCAGGAACAGCGTGATCAACAGGCTGCCTGACCCAGCAGAGCAGCAGCTGAGCTGTGGCATCATGCCTGGATGAACTTATGACTCTTGAACTTATTACTCTGATCCAGCCCCCTAATACAGAAATACAGAAATAAGGAAATACAGAAATGAATAAAAACAGTAATAAATAAATATGTAATTTTAAATGTTTTGGTTGCCCACACAGCAATATTAAGATTGAGGTACCCACCGGTAAATGTGGTGGGGAAGCTGGGTAGCATTTGATGTTAGAGAGTGAGTGTGTGGTGAGGGAAAGTCAAAATGATATAGTTAATGTGAGTGTGTGTTAGTGTGTGTTTTATTTCTTATGTAAGTCACCTGTTTACAACAGAGTTTGAATACTAAGATACAAAAACATTTGATGGTATTATTTGCTCCTTGACATCTGTTTTATGTTTTCAATTCTTTGAATTATATAACTGGCAGCAATCATGGGCCATTTCACTTGATGAACGAATCCGTAATACTGAGCCAGATGGTGTTGTTCATAGGCCTGCACGTTATTTCAAAGCTGATTTTCTTAAAAGGCTCCATTCTAGGACTGATAGTGGTTAATAATTATAAAATATTCCATCAAGTCAGAACGTCCAGAAAAGATTTGTGTTGCACCAGTTGACTATGTGGTTGTAAGCTGTTTTCTGCTGTATGTCCAGGAATAGAATCCTTAGCTACAATAGTTACAGTATCAGTGTTTTATTTTCATTTAATTTTGTTTGTTGTTAATCCCTAAATACAACAGCAACCATCATGTCAACAAAATGAAAAGACTCAAACACAGAATTACTGGCATAAAGCAGCAACCATACATAAATCTACAATATATCATAATGTATCTGTGTATATATATATTATAATTGTTAGGTTGGTTCCTAGAGGGAACAACCTAGAAACCAACCAGGTCTGCCAACCTTAGCTTTCACAAACACAACACAGGTGTGTCCCATGACAACCATGAACAGCCTCAGTTTGGTTGGAGACGAAGAGGCGAAGGACGAGCTGAACCAGAGCAGCTAAACAGGCACAGGTGGTATGAAGTGTGGCCACCATCACACACTGTTGCTTTGATATTCGTAGTTTCTCAGAATGGCAGACCCTATGGTTGACCAGATCACCAGGCTTAAACTGAAACTGCTGGAGAAGGTGAGTGTGTCATGAGAGAACACACAGGGTGAAGTTTGGCTGAAGTTTCTCTGACTGAAAACAGAACTTTTTTTCTCCTTTTTTTCTTCAGAGACTGGAGAATGAAAGAGATGGCAGAGCTGAATCTGCCATGTCAACAAGTAAGATCATGTACTGTAGACCCAGCATGTCTTCTAGTGTGACTCCAGATCATGTACTGTAGACCCAGCATGTCTTCTAGTGTGTCTCCAGATCATGTACTGTAGACCCAGCATGTCTTCTAGTGTGACTCCAGATCATGTACTGTAGACCCAGCATGTCTTCTAGCATGTGACAGTAGCTGTTGGTTCTCCTACAGGGAGCTACGACAGACAGGCTGATGAGATGCATAGCGCGCTGAGGAGGAAGAAAGACCTGCTGCAAAGGCTGAGGGTATGGAAATGACATCATCATCTCCAAAATAACGCTCGGAGACTGGCTTAGTTGGCTCGCTATTAAGAGAGTCTTCTTCCCAAACTTGCACATCTGATGTCTAGTTGTTGATCTGCCACATCGTCATCATTATGTTTGTCACCATATCATCAGCACATGTCATGGAATACACCTCAATATCTTGTTGCAACTCAAACTACAAACTGTGTGTGTGTGTGTGTGTGTTTATGTTAATAAATGAGTATCGATGCATGCAGGAGCAGCACATGTTGGAGGATCTGGGCAGGCCTCACACCTGGGCAGGGACACGCAGGCATTACAGACCAGATCCCTTCCTGGCAGCCCCCCTGCCTCAACCTCCAGCCCCCATCCACATCTACCAGCCTGCCCCTGCTCCCCCTGCTGTCCAGGCCCTTCCTCCCCCTCCACCCCAGCCCCCCCCGCATTATACAACAAGCTGTAAGTAAACAGTGGAGACTGTAACCTCTCCTTCCTGCAAACTTCTCTGCCTGTCTGTCTGAGACGAGATAAGACACAAGAAAAGATAAGACTATCAGAGAGAGAGGGAGAGGAGAGAGAGAGAGAGAGAGAGAGAGAGAGAGAGAGGGAGAGGGAGAGAGAGAGAGAGAGAGAGAGAGAGAGAGAGAGAGAGAGAGGGAGAGGGAGAGAGAGAGAGAGAGAGAGAGAGAGAGGGAGAGAGAGAGAGAGAGAGAGAGAGAGAGAGAGAGGAGAGAGAGAGAGAGAGAGAGAGAGAGAGAGAGAGAAGAGAGAGAGAGAGAGAGAGAGAGAGAGAGAGAAAGAGAGAGAGAGAGAGAGAGAGAGAGAGAGAAAGAGAGAGGGAGAGAGAAAGGTGGATGTCATTAAGCTATTTCTCCCTGCAGATTCCCCAGCAGCCGACCACCATCATACAGCAGTTGCCACAGCAACAGCCACTTATAGCACAGATCCCGCCCCCTCAGGCCTACCCTGCGCCTCGGTCTGGCAGTATCAAAGAAGGTGTGGTAACAGACACATTCACACATACCTTAGAATCTTCAACTGAACCTGTCCATGTTTTAAGATAGAGTTGGTATGTTGACCCATGTCAGCTAAAGCAGAACATGTGTGTGTGTAACTGCAGTGATTGGGAATGTGTGTGTGTTCATCAGACATGGTGGAAATGATGCTGATGCAGAATGCTCAGATGCACCAGATCATCATGCAGAACATGATGTTGAAAGCCATTCCTCCCATGTCCTCGCCCGGGGGTCATCTGGGCCCTCATGGGCCCCAGCAGGGACAGGTCCGCTCCTCCTACACACACACACACACACACACACACACACACACACACACACACACACAAACACACACTCACACACACATGCAAACACACACAAATACACACACAAGCATGTACAGTATATACATTAAAAAGTACTTTTTCAATCTTAGGACAGTTACCTTGGTAACCCCGTCCTTGTGAGGTCAGAGGTCAAGCCGAAGGGAAATGCCGTCCACCACCATCACCACTATGGCTCCGGCCCTACTGCACAACAGCTCCCTCCGATTGGCTACCCAATGTGGCCCTCCATGATGTCATCAGTCCCAGCTGGGTATGGAGGGGCCAAAGTGCCGTCTATCCAGCATGTGACTGGCCCTGTCACTCTGCCACCACTGAACACGCAAGTCTAACAGGACCACAGCAGCCTGACTGACTTCTCTATCTGCTCGGTCTCCATCTCATTCTGTCCTGTTTGTCCCTGTCTTTCAGGACGGGTATGGAGGGATACTATTAGTACCAGAGACCCACATTGTGTGCTGAGGTGGGAAACATCTATTCAGACATTTTGAGCAGCACCTTTCTACTACAAAGTAAAATAACTGAGATGCAGCAGCTGTGAAGCTTCAAGCTTTATTTGTGTTTGTTGTTGGGTTTTTTTAAGGTGTTTGAATTGTGGGTTTAAAGAACGATGAACAAATTATTCATAATACATGATAATGTGTACAAATCCATAACAATCCATAAAAACCTTTGTCATTTAAGATTTACTTTAGTTTATTGTCATGAATTTAGAAACTTAATATGCTTAAGAAAAGATAAGAAATTCCTTTATTAGTCCCCAGCAGCAGGGTACAGTAACAGCACACAGAGAGGCAGGGTAAAATATACAATAAGTGATACAGTAGGGTACACTATTAAAAAAGATAATAAACATATAATAAAAAAGTCTGAGTTTAAGTGAGATGGTTTCTGTCTCGAATGAGATGTGAGAGACATACAGACAAGTTATTATTACACGTAAAGAATATTAGAGAATATTGCACGTAGAGTAAAATTATTTAATCTATTAATTATCATAAGCCCCTAAATAATGTTTTGACGGAGGGACTACTACAAAACATTTCATAAATGGAATTATTTTACATTGTAAAATATTTGCTCCCATCATACATTAATTGTATGCGCTTGTATGTGCCTTACAAATGAAGAAAATCACTACCGCCCGAACAGGGACTTGAACCCTGGACCCTCAGATTAAAAGTCTGATGCTCTACCGACTGAGCTATCCGGGCTCTGATAGCGTGGCAATAATTAAAACTTTATAAACATATTGTTAATGTCAAACAGGAAAATGTTAATAATTTGCTCATTTTTATGTCCTACAGTGTCATCAGTACGTAAATCATCCATTCATAAAATGTACGAGTTAAGAGGGCAGCGAACGATCTTGTCACAGTAGAGACGATGTTCACGTTATCTTAGCACAGTAAAAGCAGTCAGGACGTTGGTTCAAACCCCGGCTGCGACACCATGAAGGTGTGTGGGTAATGTCCCTATAAACCAGGGGTGTCCAAACTAGGACAACTTTTTATTAGCCCGCAAGACATTTTAATAAATAGATTAGAATCTGGTCCGCACTTCAACGTTTGCCTGAGTGTATTGCACTTCTTAGTTTTAACAGTAGGGGGCAGATTCGCGCCACTTTATGCGTTTTTCTCGTAAACAAACAACTTTTTCCTGAATGAATCAATTAAGATCCATTTATGGAAAGTTGTAACGAAGGCAGGTTTGTTTTGAATTATATTCAACAACATAACATATTTGACCACTTTTAATTTATTTGTCTAACTTTAATAAACTAAGGTTATGGGAATATACCAAATTTCTAGTACGTGTCCCAGCCCCTCCTGTATGTTTGTGTACGTGGCCCTCAGTGAAACATGTTTGGACACCCCTGCTGTCAAAGCTGTACACTGCTCTGGATAAGAGCTCCTACTGAATGTAAAATGTTATATCAATGCTTGTGATCAAAATATTACTGTATTCAATGCTTGTCTTTCAATTAAACAATATCTGTTTGATTACACTACATCACATCAAGCATCAACTTATTTCACCCATTACCGATTCCATCCTTCAAGGATCACTATTGAGCAAATGGATCATATGTAGTCATTGAACAGAAAAAACGTCACATATTAAATACACTTTATTGATGAATTTACAACTGTACAAAATTTATTTTATGGACATATAAAAACCAAATCTCTCTGTAGCAAGCATTACTTTACCTCACATTGAGCTTGATACTGTTTCCTACTTATTCAGGGACAGGAACAGTCTGTCCTGCCTGATCTGTGCTTCTTTCTTATAAGCAATCAACACAACATAAACATGGGCTTTTCTTGAACCCTTCGCATGTCACCTCCCCAGATTAAGAAACTCCAACACCAACGTTACAACTGAGAAACATCCTTTGGATCAACATGCTGTTAACTAAAGTGCATTTTCTTCATGGGATTTGGAGAAAACCTTTGGGACAGAGATAGCATGCTGAGGTGAACTTGTAAATGGGAGCTGGTTCCTGTGATATCTGGACCTCTTAACTGCAATTCAAACGGTTCATAGATGATCGTTAGGGGGGGGGGGGGGCATTATCTTGTGCTTAAGGGCATATTGTTGCATGGCACTGTGATGTCGACATATTAAAACTGCCTTTTCTCCAAAACTGACAAAAACACCAAAAAAAACACAATTTCATTGATAGAGGAATATTGGATAAACACCACACACACACACACAACGTCTCCTATCTTACAGTCACATGTGCTTGCCGGTGTCTATACCTGCAATGTCTACATGGTATCGTCTATCTCTGACGCACCAACATCCCAGTATGAAGATCATGACTGCAGCGTCCATAAGATTATAAGTATTTATTTACATGCTGCATGTAAGCAGGCAGAATGGCAGCATCAACAACTGATCCCTTTTAAATAAAAGTCCTAATCTACAAGGTGAAACAGAACCATGGTTCAGATGAAGATTGCTGATCTGATCCCTTTACACAACAACATTCTCTTTATCTGGATGTGATAATAAATACAAGCAACATGACGGGAAAACACGACTCATTAAAAGTAACATACATCTTTCTGGATTTAAACTGGCAGAACATGCTGCCACCACTAAGAGATGTTGGTGACTGTGTTAGTGGTCAGTGTTGAGTCTGGGATTGATGTTCAGTAGGGAGGGTGGCTAAGTAGGGGGGGGGGAGTGTGTGTGTGTGTGTGTGTGTGTGTGTGTGTGGGAGGGATTCTCTTCACAAACTGGATTTAGACCACCTGTGGAAAGAATAAAGAGTAAATAAATCCCCCGTCTCAAATACACGGACATTCATATCATCAGGTTGTGCGTTTAAGTGTCATGTAGGAGAAAACTGTGACATTATTACAAATGTAATAAACCTGTGATGTTGTGAGCTACCTTGTGTATTTGCGGGGGCAGGTCATCTTCTGAGCTCTCCTCTGGTACTGGACCATGAAGCCGGCCAGCCTGGCCCTCCTCTGCCCACCCTCCCATGGGCACCCCCCGGCCTGACCTCACCACCCTGCCTGCTGCACCCACAGACTCTGGAGACAGGAGGGGCAGTCATCATCATCATCATCATCATCATCATCATCATCATCATCATCATCATCATCATCATCATCATCATCATCGTCATCATCATGGTGGAAATCAAATGTTACCCTCTCTTCAAACAACCTGTCCTGAGATCAGCCTTAAAGCAGGATATACTGATACATCTGCATGTAAACTGACTTTGTCCAGCAGTAATTTTGGGATAAAAGCGTCTGCTGAATGAATCCATGTGATCTGTGCCTGGTGCTGCTGCTCAGACCCTGGTCTGATGGATGGACTCACCTGTGGTTCCTCCGTAGTGCCGCTGGCTGCCGCTCTGTAGTAGCGCCCCCTCCTGGACGGGGTCCGTGCTGCCGTGGGCGGAGCCCGGCGCTGAGTTTGGGCCGGGGACGCGGCTGGGACTGGGGGCCGAGGAGGGGAAGGTGTGAGAGCGGGGGAAGGACCGGGGGTTAGACCCTCCTGCTGAACCCTCATCAGGGTCACTGCTGTCATCACTGTCCTGTCTGTGCCAAGTGTGACGAGACAGCTCACCCCGACACTGCTGCTTGTGGATCTGCAGAGAGAGAGAGACATAGATAGAGGGGGGGAGAGAGAGTAGAGAGACATAGAGAGACACAGAGAGAGGGGGGAGAGAGAGTAGAGAGACATAGAGAGACACAGAGAGAGGGGGGAGAGAGAGTAGAGAGACATAGAGAGAGGGGGGAGAGAGAGTAGAGAGACATAGAGAGACACAGAGCGAGGGGGGAGAGAGAGAGACATAGAGAGAGAGAGGTTCAACTGCGATCATGGCTTCCTGTGGTCACGTCATACTTCCTGTGGTCACATCATACTTCCCGTGGTCACGTCATACTTCCTGTGGTCACGTCATACTTCCTGTGGTCACGTCATACTTCCTGTGGTCACGTCATACTTCCTGTGGTCACGTCATACTTCCCGTGGTCACGTCATACTTCCCGTGGTCACGTCATACTTCCCGTGGTCACATCATACTTCCTGTGGTCACGTCATACTTCCCGTGGTCACGTCATACTTCCCGTGGTCACGTCATACTTCCTGTGGTCATGTCATACTTCCTGTGGTCACGTCATACTTCCTGTGGTCACGTCATACTTCCTGTGGTCACGTCATACTTCCTGTGGTCACGTCATACTTCCTGTGGTCACGTCATCCTTGACCTCACTGGCTCTCACCTCGTGCATATAGAGGGCGTGGATGCTCATCTCAGTGGAGGCGTACTCTGATAGGACCAGACTGGTCAGCTGACCTTCCCATGCACTGCTGCTGGAGCTGACCGTGCGAGCGTCCATCCTGAGAGGAGACGGAAGGGGGGGGGGGGGGGGTCAGGGGGTCATATCTCAGTGATTATCAGTCATAGACAGACAGGCGGGTGGCTCAAACATGGGAGGCGGAGTCTTCTCCTACCCGGATCCTGTCATTGGTCGGCTTGTCACGGAGGCGTGTCCGGCCGGCCTGTGAGCTGTGCTGAAGCTGCCCCTCATGTGAAGGCTGCTGCTTACTGGAGAGAGGGAGCGCAAGGCCGACGCCCCATCGCTCATGCCGACCGCCGCAGGGTTGAGGATGGAGCCGTCCCTCCCCAGGTGGAGAGAGCCCAGGGTGGGGGGGCCTGTCAGCAGATTGGCAACCAGACTCCTCGGCTGGGAAGGAGAGGGGAGAAGAGAGACAACCGTGATTGGACGGTTAACCATGATTAACAGGTGGGTAACAGCCAGGTGAGGATGTGTGTGCGTGCCTGGTCACCGCACACGAGCGTCCCATACCTCAGACTCAGACTGGGAGGTGAGGCCGTGGGTCTCCGAGGCCACGGTGGCCTCCTTCTGCACCCTCTCCTTCAGCTGGCTGATGAACTGGGTGGTCTCCTGTGGGGGCTGCCACTGAGGGTTGGTGATGGCAAAGTGCATCAGGGAGAGCTCCGTCTTCCCATCCTCCGCCTGCTGGTAGATGGACGCCTCCGTCTGGCCTGCAGACATCCACTGGAGGAGGGGAGGGGGGAGGGGTCGAGGGGGGGATCGGAGCAGGACATGGGGAGATGGGTAATGGAGAAGAGGGGAGGTGAGATATATGGGGAGTCAGTGCAAATGGTCCATATGTAATTCCACATTTGATTTCCATACAAGATTGTGTGTGTGTGTGTGTGTGTGTGTGTGTACTCACCGCTGGGTGCCCGTGCTGCCTGATGTCCATCTGGGCGAAGGAGCAGGTGTCCCCCACCCCCACCACCTCCACCGTGAAGTTCCTGAAGAAGTCGATGATCTCCAGGGACTTCCTCCTCAGGGAGAAGATGAGGATGAAGGGGGTGACCACAGGGCTGATCAGCTCCTCCAGGATGAACACCTGGGGGCCGAACCACACACACACACACACACCACACACCACACACACAGAAACAAGGGTGGTTCATGGTCCAGGTTAACAAGTGAGTTAATGATATCAGCCAGTTCTAGATCTCCTCAGATCTGTGCCAGTTCGCTGCCCCAGTAGAGCCAGCTGGAACTCACTGCCTTGTACTGGAAGAGCTGGGAGAACTGGTCCCTGGTCTCGTAGCGGTGGGCGTTACCCTGCCAGTGATCCGGCATGTAGTGGATGTGAGCCAGGATGACTCTGAGGAGCTGCTCAGGGCAGAACACCAGGTGCTTGTCAGGGATGAAGGACCTGGAGAGCAGAAAGAGACACACACACACACAGAGACACACACACACACACACAGACACACACACACACACACACAGAGACACACAAACACACACACACACAGACACACAGAGACACACAGAGACAGAGACACACAGAGACACACACACAGACACCATGTGAGACACTGTGACAGCAGCACAAGCACTATGAATACAGCAGGCTGGTCAGATTACAGCCTCACACACACACACACACACACACACCTGCAGACGGTGATGCACACGCCGAGCAGCGTGATGGACGACAGCACGTGTTCCACAGCCAGGACGTCCTCGTCGTAGATGGTGAGGGCGATGAGCACGGCCAGGAGGGAACCAGCGAAGAACGCCACGTTCTTAGCTACCACCGTCAGCAGGGGAGACAGGAAGCAGTTCATGTACTTAGAGGAGGGCTGGAACACAGACAGGGGAGGGAGGGAGGGAGGGAGGGAGGGAGGGAGGGAGGGAGGGAGGGAGGGAGGGAGGGAGGGAGGGAGGGAGGGAGGGAGGGAGGGAGGGAGGGAGGGAGGGAGGGAGGGAGGGAGGGAGGGAGGGAGGGAGGGACAGAGAGGGAGGGAGAGAGAGAGAGAGAGAGAGGACAAAATACCTTTATATTCAAACTTTAGCCTCTTATACACATTATACTAGTAATAATGTTACAAAAAATTACCAAATATTTAAAGGATTTTGGCACAATAACATATAGATAACACTAGTCAGGCCCTGGTATCTTTAGATGGAAGTCTTCACGAGATAACCCTTTAGAATCCCACTGTTCCTATTCTTAGTGCCTTCCAGCTCTCTTTCACCCCCACCCCCCCCCCCCCCTCTCTCTCTCTCTCTCTCTCTCTCTCTCCATGATTCTCTCTTTTTACCCCTCCATCGCCTCTCAACCCAGCCTGCCAATCTCTACTCTCTCTCTCTCTCTCTCTCTCTCTCTCTCTCTCTCTCTCATCTCTCTCTGTCTGTCTCTCTCTCTCTCTCTCTCTCTCTCCCTCCCTCTCTCTCATTAATGCGTGGGAGCAGTTTTCTGCTTATGAGCAGTGTTTACAGCATCTTCATTCCTAAGAAGTTCATTCCTTCTTCGTCAGGGGATGCTACTTACCACCAATACACCCTCCCTCTAGCAGTCAGAACTTCATTTCCCAGCATCCCTCTCTCATCACATCTACTCCATGCATCAAGGGGATGAAGAGTTAAGGAGAGCAAAGAGGCTGTTTCCATAGCACCCCTGTTTCCATGGCATTGCAGAGGAGTCTTGTTGCTGGGACGAGGGTGTGACTGTAGTTTAATCCAAGATGAGAGAGAATGTGATAATTAGCCAACTGTTCATGTACGACCTCTCAGAGGATAAAAACCACACCCACACACACACACACACACACACACACACACACACACACACACACACACACACAGACACACACACACACACACACACACACACACACACACACACACACACACACACACACACACACACACACACACACAGGCAGATGTATCAGGCCAGCTGTGTAAGGGGGCCAAGGGCTCTGATTCTGCTGTGTGATGTGTTGCTGCAGGTTTCAGATCCGCTTTAGATTGAGATGAATTAGAGCAATGCCTGATAATGGAGCCACAGACAGACAGACAGACAGACAGATTCCTGCCTTTATGTTTGTTATTCATAAACTTCCCATATCCAGGAGATTCAGAAAGATTAGATCTCTGTAGCCAGGAGCCTCTAAAGGATGCTGAAGTATGTGTGTGTTTGTGCTCGTGCATCTTGTGTGTGTGTGTGTGTGTGTACCAGGTGTTTTACACCTACAAGACCGACCCTAATCCCTCCTTTCACAGACAGATGTGACCCACAGAACACACAATGACCTTTCTGATTGAGAACACACACACACACACACATACACACACAATCACCTGCTTTCTCCTCTCCTACCACCATAAATCTGCTAAGAGCATCACCTTGCTGTTAGTATCATCACCTCTAATGGACAGGCCTGCCCCCGCCTGCCCCCGCCTCGCCCCCGCGCTGCCCCCCACCTGCCCCCCGCCTGCCCCCGCCTGCCCCCGCCCCGCCCCCCCGCCTGCCCCCGCCCCCCCCCCGCCTGCCCCCACCTGCCCCCGCCTGCCCCCGCCTGCCCCCGCCTGCCCCCGCCCTGCCTCCGCCTGGCTCCTCCTCCCCCCAGGTGGGGCAGGATGGGGGGGAGGGTTGCCTGAGACCACATCTCTCCACTGTGCCATGATACTGTTGCAGATGATCATTACATTGCACAGCACTGTTCGTCCCCCCCCCCAAAAAAAATAAAAATACCAAAAACAACAACGTGCGAGCTAAAGTAACTGTAACGTCCTTAGGAACCTGCTCACATATCCAGAGCTGGAACAGCCCTGTCCAAAAAAATGAATGCAAAGTCAATCTGACCGCTGAGGTGGGTGTTGACCTCCTGGTGTTGACCTCCTGGGTGTCTGACCCCAGCTAATGGAGGAGGGTTAGAAGCTCCGCCCACGAGTTACACCTGCCCTCCCTCAGGAAAACACATGCTCCTCCCCCTCACCTGACTCTAAACCAGTGGTTCTCTACCCTGGTCCTCAGGTCCCCACTGTCCTGCATGTTTTCGATTGTTTCCCTGCTCCAACACACCTGATTCAAATGAATGAGTCACGATGAAGCTCAGCAGAAGCTGATAATGACAATTAATTTGAATCAGATGTGTTTGAAGGGGGGAACATCTAAAACATGCAGAACAGTGGGCCCTGAGGACCAGGGTTAAGAACCACTGCTCTAAACGACACGTAGGCCAGTGCCCGCCCCCCCCTCTCCCCCCCCCCCCCCGCCATCCGACAGTAAAAGAGAGGGAGGGGGCTAAGAGTCCGAGGAGACAGAGGACCTAGGCTGAGAAAGGAGAAATCATTTTGGGAAACCAGACGAAGAGAGAAGAGGGAGTTCTGGAGGTCTGGAGGTCTGCGAGGTCTGGAGGTCTGGAGGTCTGTGGAGGGGGGTTTCTACTCAATAGATTTAATGGGACTGTTGGGATGTCACAGAAGGTTGTAAATTTCAACGCTCCTCCCTCCCTCCACACACACACACACACACACACACACACATGCATGCACACACGCATCACTTGCTTGTTCACCCTTGACTCCTCAGTCACTGGAGTCCAACCCCCTCCCTCCCCCCCTCCCTCCCCCCTCCCTCCCCACTCCCTCCCCTCTCCCCCCCGGTCTTGTCTGTTTCCTGTCTTTACTCTGACTGTGGTCCATTACCTTGTGTCTGATCAGCTGTTTCTGTCATTCATTTATTCATCATGATTCTCTCTTTTTACTCCCTCCATCGCCTCTCAACCCAGCCTGCCAATCTCTACTCTCTCTCTCTCCCTCTCTCTCTCTCTCTCTCTCTCTCTCTCTCTCTCTCTCTCTGTCTCTCTCTCTCTGTCTCTCCCTCTCTCTCTCCTCTCTCTCTCTCCCTCTCTCTCTCTCTCTCTCTCTCTCTCTCTCTGTCTCTCTCCCTCTCTCTCTCTCTCTCCTCTGTCTCCCTCTCCCTCTCTCTCTCTCTGTCTCTCTCCCTCTCTCTCTCTCTGTCTCTGTCTCTCTCTCTCCCTCTCTCTCTCTCTCTCTCTTCTCCTCTCTCTCTCTCTGTCTCTCTCCCCTCCCTCTCTCTCTTTCTCTCCCTCTCTCTCTCTCTCTGAAAGCTTGTCAGATCTGTAAGTGTTTCTGTGTAGGTGTGATTACATCACTGTCTTCTTTCCTCCTCACATCATTCTTCCATCGTTTGCTTTCGTTCCCTATCGCTCATCCTGCTCATCTCCTGCTCCTCCTCTCTCTTCTCTTCAAGTGCTGCTCTCAGGGAGGTTACACTCAAGTGTCGACCTGCACTCATGCTACAGATATGTCATTTCCATGGAGTCATTTAGCAGGCGCTCTTATCCAGAGAGACAGCAAGTGCTGTCCGTCCCCCCCCCCAGTCCCCCCCCACCCCCCCGAGGGGAAGGGTGAAGTGCCTTTGTCCAAGGACACAACGTCAAGTTGCCTCAGACAGGAATCAAAACTTGTGAGCTTCTGATCAGTAGCCCAATGCCTTAACCACTCAGCCAGCTGACTGTCATGTGTGTATCTGTGTGTGTGAGTAGTTGATGTCATCAGTGGAATCTCCTGTATGTCATCCTGACATGAGTTAATGCAGGAACTTCATCAAGACACGTTAGTCACAGCCTCCCTGAGGGGCCCTGAGAGGGAGGGGCCCTGAGAGAGAGGGGCCCTGAGAGGGAGGGGCCCTGAGAGAGAGGGGCCCTGAGAGAGAGGGACCCTGAGAGGGAGGGGCCCTGAGAGAGAGGGGCCCTGAGAGAGAGGGGCCCTGAGAGGGAGGGGCCCTGAGAGGGAGGGGCCCTGAGAGAGAGGGACCCTGAGAGAGAGGGGCCCCTGAGAGAGACGGGGCCCTGAGAGGGAGGGGCCCTGAGAGAGAGGGGCCCTGAGAGGGAGGGGCCCTGAGAGGGAGGGGCCCTGAGAGAGAGGGACCCTGAGAGAGAGGGGAGGGGCCCTGAGAGGGAGGGGCCCTGAGAGGGAGGGGCCCTGAGAGAGAGGGGCTCTGAGAGGGGGGGGCTCTGAGAGGGAGGGGCCCTGAGAGGGAGGGGTCCTGAGAGAGAGGGGCCCTGAGAGAGAGGGGCCCTGAGAGAGAGGGGCCCTGAGAGAGAGGGGCCCTGAGAGGGAGGGGCCCCTGAGAGGGAGGGGCCCTGAGAGGGAGGGGCCCTGAGAGGGAGGGGCTCTGAGAGGGAGGGGCTCTGAGAGGGAAGGGGCTCTGAGAGGGAGGGGCTCTGAGAGGGAGGGGCCCTGAGAGGGAGGGGTCCTGAGAGGGAGGGGGCCCTACATCACTTCCTCTGCGGGGCAGTGCCTCACTCAAATGGCACAGGCGTGTGTGTGATCGCTGAGTGGAAACATGACCTTTATCTTTTACATCCAGCACACACAATGGCATTCCCTGCTCTGAGCCAAGTGCACAGGGCTGGGTTTGTTCACGTGTGTGTGTGTGTGTGTGTGTGTGTGTGTGTGTGTGTGTGTGTGTGTGTGTGTGTGGAGAAGCAGTTAGGGGCTCATACCTACACCTAATCACTGGCTGTCTAGCCTGGTTAGAGAGGGGAGTTAAGGGGTAAAGGGGGGGTATGTTGTCATGCACAGCCACTCCTGCCTGTCTGTCTGTCTGTCTGGTAACAGACAGGGGGAGGAGTCAAAGAGGATTCTGGAAGGAGTAAGTGGGTTTTAAAACCGGCAGGTCATTTACAACCGCCCCCCCCCACCCCCCACCCCCCAGAGATCCATTTCAGACACAGCAGATCGATCAAAAGCTGGAGAACAATTTATTGACAGAGGCGAGAGAGAGAGGACTGGAAGAGAAAATAAAGAGAGAAAAAGAAATAGAGGAGAGAGGAAGAGAGAGATAGGGGAGGGGACAGAGCAGGAGATAGAGGGAGAGGGTCAGAGATGCCTGATTTGTGTGAGGATTGAGTGAGTGATAGTGTATGCAGGACTTTGTGATGGTGAGTGATAGGGTATCTATGCTTTGTGGCAAAGGTCAGTCTAGGGGTTAGGAGCTGAGACATTCAGCCATAAACTGGGTCAAGGGTCATTGTTGAAGTAAAACAGGAAGTACTGAATAGAAAGGTCAGGAATAACAGGAAGGTCGAGAGGTCAGTGTATTGTCATGGTGATAGCTGTGTGATGGAATCTGCCAAAGAGATGTAGGGGCCCGAGAGAGACAAAGAGAGAGAGAGAGAGAGAGAGAGATAGAGATACAGTGAGACAGAGAGAGATACAGTGAGACAGAGAGAGAGATATAGAGATACAGTGAGACAGAGAGAGAGACAGTGAGACAGAGAGATAGAGATACAGTGAGACAGAGAGAGATACAGTGAGACAGAGAGAGAGATATAGAGATACAGTGAGACAGAGAGAGAGACAGTGAGACAGAGAGATAGAGATACAGTGAGACAGAGAGAGATACAGTGAGACAGAGAGAGAGACAGTGAGACAGAGAGATAGAGATACAGTGAGACAGAGAGAGATACAGGAGACAGAGAGATAGAGATACAGTGAGACAGAGAGACAGAGATACAGTGAGACAGAGAGAGATACAGTGAGACAGAGAGATAGAGATACAGTGAGACAGAGAGACAGAGAGAGAGAGAGAGAGAGAGAGACAGAGAGAGAGAGAGAGAGAGAGAGAGAGAGAGAGAGATTTAGAGAGCCACAGTTGTGGGGAGTGAAAAGGGCAGAAAAGGAGAAAGACAGATCTCCTGTTTGAAACCTGCTCCTAGCAGTATTCAACAAGCTGTGTTCCTTTAGACACACTGTCTCTCTGAAAAGTATTCATGTGTAGTTCTCACTGTGTAGTATGTGTGTGTGTGTGTGTGTGTGTGTGTGTGTGTGTGTGTGTGAGCATCTGTGTGTTTGTGTGTATTTGGCATGCCTGATGTGCTGAAGGCTCTTTCTACAGAGTCACTTTAACTCCAGTCTATTCTGCTTTCACTCAGCTGGGATATCTGAGAGTGTGTGTGTGTGTGTGTGTGTGTGTGTGTGTGTGTGTGTGTGTGTGTGAGAGTGTGTGTGTGAGAGTGTGTGTGTGAGAGTGTGTGTGTGTGTGTGTGTGTGTGTGTGAGAGTGTGTGTGTGGAGTGTATGCCTGGTTAACTAGCCTGAAGCAATGCTGGCTTCTTTTGTCTGCACAGTGTGTGTGTGTATGTGTGTGTGTGTGTGGGAGGGAATGTGTGTGTGCGCGTGTGAGTGTGTGTGTGTGGGAGGGAGTGTGTGTGTGTGTGTTAAGTGGCTGGAAGGGGTTGCCGGGGGTGTGAGCCATCTGTTACTAAAACAGTTCTTCTCTTTCTCTAGCTTTCAGATGCAACCATCTGGTGTTGCATATAGTGCTGGTCTACCTCCCCTACCAACACTCCTCACCTCTACCTTCAGCCCTGCACCTCACCTCCTCACCCCTACCCCTTCAGCCCCTTACCAACCACTCCTCACCTCTACCTTCAGCCCCTACCTCACCTCCTCACCTCTACCTTCAGCCCCCTACCAACCACTCCTCACCTCTACCTTCAGCCCCCTACCAACCACTCCTCACCTCTACCTTCAGCCCCCCACCTCACCTCCTCACCTCTACCTTCAGCCCCCCACCTCACCTCCTCACCTCTACCTTCAGCCCCCCACCTCACCTCCTCACCCCTACCTTCAGCCCCCCACCTCACCCCCTCATCTCTACTGTCTCTCACTCCTTCCACCATCTCCACTTTAACCTCATCCAATATCATCAGAGGGATAAAAGGTCAAAAGTCAAAAGGTCACAGACTCACCAGTTTGGTTCTGTGTGGCTGTGGAATGTGACCTTGGATTCAGGATGGACTGGAGCTGTTCCTGTTTCACCCATTAGAGAATCTCTCCCCTGGCCTCTCTCTGGCCTCTCTCTGGCCTCTCTGTGGCCTCTCTCTGGCCTCTCTGTGGCCTCTCTGTGGCCTCTCTGTGGCCTCTCTGTGGCCTCTCTGTGGCCTCTCTCTGGCCTCTCTGTGGCCTCTCTGTGGCCTCTCTCTGGCCTCTCTGTGGCCTCTCTGTGGCCTCTCTGTGGCCTCTCTCTGGCCTCTCTGTGGCCTCTCTGTGGCCTCTCTGTGGCCTCTCTGTGGCCTCTCTGTGGCCTCTCTCTGGCCTCTCTCTGGCCTCTCTGTGGCCTCTCTCTGGCCTCTCTCCCCCCCTCAGTGACCCTCAGACCAGCTCCTCCTCTGCTGCCCTTCCTGACAGTGAATGTTAGGGTCTGGAGGTCAGAGGTCACCAGATCTATGTGAAAGAGCTCTTTGTCTGTGAGGGTCAATTGAAGAGAACACACTTCCTCTGGATCTGTCTCAGTGTACACACACACAGACACACACACACATGCACAGACACACACAGACACACACACATGCACAGACACACACAGACACACACAGACACACACAGACACACACACACATGCACAGACACACACAGACACACACAGACACACACAGACACACACACATGCACAGACACACACAGACACACACAGACACACACACACACACACACACACACACACATCCTCTCCACTCTTCTGGAGTTGTTGCTCTGAAGTCCAGCTGTTTCTCTCTCCTCCCCTGAAGCACAGGGGCAGCATCTGTCTGAACACACACACCACACACACACCACACACACCACACACACCTACACACACCACACACACACACCACACACACCACACACACACACTTACACCACACACACCTACACACACACCACACACACACCTACACACACCACACACACACCACACACACCACACACACCACACACACACACACACACAGGCAGCATCTGTCTGAACACACACACCACACACACACCACACACACACACCACACACACTACACACACCACACACACACACCTACACCACACACACCACACACACACAGGCAGCATCTGTCTGAACACACACACCTTCACACAAGCATCAGTGAACACATCATGGTCACACTTGATGAACTTGAAGCTGTAACTGTGTTACGTTAGTGATCTGTGACACTGTGAATAGTGTGTGTCTGTACCATATCGGCGTAACACAGTGTGTGTGTGTGTGTGTTGCAGGGGACCCGTGTCTGGGTCAGGGAGAAGGAGCAGCTGGTTCCCTCTGTCGTCAGTTCCTGTGCAGACGGAACCCTGGTTCTTACCACCGACTATGGAGAGGTAAGACACACACATACAGCTACTCACACACACACACACACACACACACACCTACTCACTCACACACACAAACACACACACACCTACGCACTCACACAAACACACACACCTACTCACTCACTCAAACACACACACCTACTAACTTACTCACTCACACAAACACACACACACACATACACGTACAGGATCTACTACAGACTCTCTAACACACACACGCTCTGAAACACACACACACACAAACACACACAATATCAGTGGCTGGCCTTTCATTCACAATGACATGACCTATATGAGTCATAGGGAGGGTTGTGTTGGTATTGTATCAGAAAGGTCTGTAAAACAACATAAGTATCATCCAGCTGAATCAGGACTGGGCTCGGCTGAGTTTCAATATGAAGCTGATTTGATCCAGGACTGGTTTGTTTAAGGTTAGAAGCTGGAAGGTAAAGGGGTGGGGCTTATAGGATTGAAGGATTGTGAGTTAAGAGTCAGGGGTCAGAGGTGAGAGGTGAAAGGGGGTTAAAGATGAAGAGAGGGTTAGAGTAGAACTGAAGTCTAGTCCACCCATAGCAACTGTACCTCTCCAGTGCTCTAGTTTTTTGTCCCACTTTAATCCTCCTCTTCCTCCTCCTCTTCCTCCTCCTCTTCCTCCTCCT
>CM059296.1:1532500-1555000 GCA_030340665.1 Neosalanx taihuensis
TCCCTGTGAAGAGGATGAGAGGAGTGGATTTAGACCCAGGGTGGGTGATGTGTTCTGGAGGATGTGGAGAGCGAGGGAGCGCTCAATCAGACATCAGGCTGATGGGAGAAGACATCAGACGAGAGGGAGGGAGGGTGAGATGGAGGCTGAGGAGAGGCATGGAGACATGACCATGGAGACATGACCATGGAGACATGACCATGGAGAGATGACTAGACAAGAGGACAGGAAGGAGAATGATTGGGTGGAAGAGATGGAGATAGGAGAGAAGTGATGGAGAGCACACACACTGTACATGGGAAGTTCATGCATTCTGTACACACACAGACACACACACAGACACACACACACAGACACACACACAGACACACACACAGACACACACACACACAGACACACACACAGACACCTACACAAACTCTCAGGGATCTTTACTGGAGTGAAAGTGATCCATTTAAGAACATGATGTGTCAACGCCTACAGCCTGCCTCTCTGCCCCAACTCTCAGGCTCACAACACAGCTGCTGTGCTTACACACACACACACACACACACACACACACACACACACACACACACACACACACACACACACAATACACACACCCACATACACACATACACACCCTCACAGAAAACACACAAGCACACATATACACTCTTACACCCCCCCCCTCATGTGACCAGTCCCACACAGATGAAGTTAGCTGGAAGACTGAGCTGACATATTAGCATCCAGCTGTGCTAAAGGGGCTCAGCTTCTATTCTTAGACAACGTCACATGACCAAAGCCCCTCAAGGTGACCTTTACTGTGAGGTGACCTTTACTGGGAAATAACAGGATTTGCTGTCGGAGAAGGAAGCTTTGTAGGTGCTCATTATGCCTGTGGCAGAGAAACACACACACGTCAGAGAAACACTCATTACCATGGTTGTGGTGTGACAGGAGGGATCCCAGTGTTCTCTGTGCGTTGCTTTGACAGGCAGGTTAGAGCGTCAGTACTGCAGTACAGACAGTATCTACTAACGTAGATCTCCTCTATGTTCACCTGCGATGTATCACAGAATGATGAACAGCACCAACAGATCCTCTCTCTTCCTCTCTCTCTCGTTCCCCCCCTCCTCCCTCCACTGGGTTTCCCTCCGCTCATGTCCCCTACTCTCCAGTTGCCATGGCAACAACATAGGATGGGGGGGCAGGGGGACGGGAGAGAGAGAGAGAGAGAGAGAGAGAGAGAGAGAGAGAGAAAGCGTGAATGAGAGAGAAGATGAATCTTCTATTCATGGGCGTGTTTGCGTCATGTTGCGTCATACTCCCTCTCCACTGTGTACCGGCCTCATCCTCTACATGTTGACCAGCCGCTCTCTTCATCTCCTACCTGAATCCTGTCAGCTCACATATGCTGCTTTTCACTGCGACTGTCCAGTAGCAGCTAACACAGCGCTGTGTATGATAACACCTGCTTCTGACGACACACACACTTCTTATCGAGGGACAGTCGATTAGGCGTGTCTATTTATAACGTGCCTTTCTCTCTAACGTGGCTTTCTCTCTTCACCTTTCTTTCTCTCTCCTCCACCCTCTTCTCTCTCTCCTCCTGCCCCCCCCCAGGTGTTGTACCTGCCCCAGGCTGAGGTGAACAGGGAGAGGGTGTATGCCATGCACCTGTCCAGCATCGATGGGGTGGAGGACATGTCTATGTTGGCTGATCTCCATGAAGCCGCCATCATGCACAACCTCCACCAACGCTACCAGAAGGACAACATCTATGTGAGTGTGTGTGAGTGTGTGTGAGTGTGTGTGTGTCTCTAAGTGTGTCTGTGTGCCAATGTGTGTGCGTGTCTGTTACTGTGAGTCACACAGTACACATTTCAATCCACCGCTTCACAAGTGCCTTCTGGGATTGGTTGGAAATGATCGTTATGTGAAGAAGCCAGCATCTGTCACTTGATCAGAAAGAGTGATGAGTCACAGCGACTGTAATGATGTCTGATGGGTATCAGTTATGTGTAGGTATGCATGTGTGTGTGGGGCAGTGTGTGTGTGTAGGGCAGTGTGTGTGTGTGGGGCAGTGTGTGTGTGGGGGGGCAGTGTGTGTCTGATGTAACTCTGTGTCGGCCCCCTCCTACACTCTTGTACTCTCAAAGCTCGAGGCTTTTAGTAGCAAACATAAATCTTATCATCTTCATCTTATGTGTGTGTGTGAATATCTTATGTGTGTGTGTGTGTGTGAACATCTCATGTGTGTGTGTGTGTGTGTGTGTGTGTGTGTGTGTGTGTGTGAACACACAGACACATGCACAAACCGGCACAGACAAATGCACACACGTACGTGCACAAATACACAAATCGTCCTATCTTTGCAGAGGTCCTCTTAGTGATTCACATGCCAGAGTTTTGATGAATGGCTAAGGTACTTTGTGAGTGGTTAACAGCAGAATGCATTAGCCAGAAAACTCCATTACCTATGCTGCCCTAGGCTTCACTCTCATCCACAATGAGTTGACCCTCGATTAGGACAAGTCCAGTGTGTAGTTCTTACACTTACACACCCTGCCCCGAAAGTTTGGATTAGATTTACAAAGGAATGATGTTCTGAATGTATAAATGCAGGCCAAAACTTAACAGGTTATCTAGAAGGTATACAGCATATCATTCAATTCACACTTCATCAACAATCATACAGTATTTTACTAACTAGCCTGCAAAACAAACAGAAGCCCTGGAACCTGGAAGTCTCTCTGCAGAGCCCAGAGACAGAGCACCTCTGAGTGACCTCATCGAGATGATGAAATATCGTCCTGACATGGATTTCCCTTAAGCTGATCAGAAGACTGTCCCCTCTGTTGCTGTGGTTACTGTGCCACAGAGGAGTGTGTACATGTCTGCCTGTGTGTGTGTGTGTCTTCCTACCCAACAGACAATATGCACAGACAGACAGAATCTAATATGAGGGGAGGATCGCTGACTCCATCTTTCTCTTTTTTTGTTGTTGTTGTTGTTGTCATGACGAGGGCAGTTAGCAAGGGCATTTCAAACGGAACAGCACACCACAGAATCCTCTCTTCCTGTTAGATCTGTATGAATGCTTCACCATCCTGTCCTAATCTTCCCTCACGCTATTATTGGGCCAACCTCTAATGTAACATAATTTGATTGGTTAACGCCATTTTGTGAAATCCTTCCTTCCGTCCAGATCAATAGGAATTTGAGAAGAGGATGGAGGGTGTTAAACCCATCTGTCAGCTAATATCTCCAACACCATAGTTTCTTTCTCTCCTCTAATCTCTCTCATTCTTCCTCATCCTCCCGTTTTTTCACTGTTTATGTTTTTGTTTCAGCTCACCTACAGTGCAGACAGTGACCGAATAATGTGTGTGAGTGTGTGAGTGTGTGTGTGTATGTTGGAGTCACATGGCTGAGTGAGTGGTGAGGGTGTTGGGCAAGTGATCAGAAGGCCGCCAGTCCGATTCCCGGCTGTGTCAACCTGACGTTGTGTCCTTGGGCAAGGCACTTCACCCTACTTGCCTTAGAGGGGAATGTCCCTGTACTTGCTGTAAGTTGCTCTGGATAAGAGCGTCTGATAAATGTAAATGTGTGTGTATGCATGTTTGTGTGTGTGTATGCATGTGTGTGTGTGTGTGTGCATGTGTGTGTGTTCCAGACCAACATTGGCAGCATCCTGGCAGCAGTGAACCCCTATAAGCAGATCCCAGGGCTGTATGACCTGGGAAGGGTGGAGCTGTACTCCAGACACCACCTGGGAGAGCTCCCCCCCCACATCTTCGCCATAGCCAATGAGTGTTACCGCTGCATCTGGAAACGCCACGACAGCCAGTGTGTCCTTATCAGGTGAGCGTCCAATAGGTGATCACACAGGTCACATGGTCACAGATCACATGGTCACAGGTCACATGGTCACAGATCACATGGTCACAGATCACATGGTCACAGATCACATGGTCACAGGTCACATGGTCACAGATTACATAGTATCAAACTCGTGCCATCGAGGGCCAAGAGGATGCAGGTTTTCATGTCAACAAAGCACAGTACACCATCTGATTTCACTAACGAGTTTCTCTACTAAGTAGTTGCTTGGTTGAGGTGAAAACCTGCACCATCTTGACCTCCACTGACATAGAGGGACCACTAACAACACTGACCTCGTACCTGACCTCCAGCTGGGCTTCCTAACAGGGTTAAGTGACAGTATATTGGTTCAGACAGTCATGGATCCTTCCTGGTAACTGACAATTGTTTTCCAGCTCTCCTCCATTAGAGACCAGCTGTCTGTGTCAGACGCACTACTGACCTGGGATCCAGTCAAGTTCAATGAAGCTGAACTTAATAACCTATTTAGACTCTGGTGCTTCCTCATCTATTAACCAATCACAATTCACTCTCTAGTCAGATACCATTTAGATCACAATATCAGACAAAGGTCATTGTGTGTAACCTTGTGTGTGTGTCTGTGCCTGTGTGTGTGTGCCTGTATGTGTGTTTGTGTGTGTTTATGTGTGTTTGTGCCTGTGCTTGTGTGTGTGCCTGTGTGTGTGTGCTGTGTGTGTGTGTGGCTGTGTGTGTGTGTGTGGCTGTGTGTGTGTGTGTGGCTGTGTGTGTGTGTGTGCCTGTGTGTGTGTGGCTGTGTGTGTGTGTTTGTGTCTGTGTGTGTGTGGCTGTGTGTGTGTGTGTGGCTGTGTGTGTGTGTGCCTGGGTGTGTGTGTGTGCCTGGGTGTGTGTGTGTGCCTGTGTGTGTGTGTCCTCCAGTGGGGAGTCAGGCGCTGGGAAGACAGAGAGCACCAAGCTGCTGCTGCAGTTCCTGTCAGTGATGAGTCAGAACTCTGCTGGGACGCCTCCTTCAGAGAAGAGCACCAGAGTGGAGCAGGCCATCGTCCAGAGCAGGTACACACACACACACACCACACACACAACAACACCACACACACACACCGGAGCAGGCCATCGTCCAGAGCAGGTACACACACACACACACACCCTCACCTCTGTGCTGACGTGGTTCTCTCTCTCCAGTCCCATCATGGAGGCGTTTGGAAATGCTAAGACAGTTTACAACAACAACTCCAGCCGCTTCGGGAAGTTCATCCAGCTGCACTTCTCTGAGAGCGGGAACATCCAGGGAGGCTGCATCATCGACTGTATCCTCCTGTACACCTCCACCGTGCTGCTGTTCTGCTCTGCTCCTTCAGTACACAGCTCTCTCCTCCTCTCCTCCTCCCCTCCTCCTCCTTCTTTCCTTTCCTCTCCTCCTCCTCTCCTCCTCCTCTCCTTTCCTCCTCCTCCGCCTCCTTTCCTCTCCTCCTCCTCTCATCTCATGATTAGAATCCCTTTCATGCACATTAAAGCAGAGGGATCTTAGGAATGCTGGATTCTATTTGATTCAAAGTCATTTTCTTGACTCTTTCTCTCTCAGATTTACTTGAAAAGGTACTCATCATCCCCCTTGTGTCTGGTGCTGAAAACATCACGTCTCAAATGAAATCAAACTCTCATTACAACCATACATTTAAAACAATAAGCTAACTTTAATCACACAGTGGAAAGATGTTCTGCACTTATGTTCTCCCTGCCTGTGTCGTAGAACCGGGTGGTGAGACAGAACCCTGGAGAACGGAACTATCACATCTTCTACGCTCTGCTGGCCGGGGCTGTCAAGGAACATAAAGGTGAGGGGGGGGGTCCTGCCAGAGGGGCACATGGTGTGATGGATGGATGAATAGATGGATGGATGAACAATGGATAAAAAATGGATGGATATAGAATGGATGGATATAGAATGGATGGATATAGAATGGATGGATATAGAATGGATGGATGGTTACGTGATGGATTCCTGCAAGGAAGGATGATGGATGGATTGGTGGTGTGATAAATGGATGAATGAATGAATGAATGAGTGAGTTTGTTCTTATTTTGTTTCCTCTCTACTTCCTGTATCAGAGCTGTACTTCCTAGGTGACCCCCCTGAATCGTTCCACTACCTCAGCCAATCAGGTTGCCTCAAGGATAAGAGCCTCGATGACAAACAACTCTTCAACAGCGTCATGGTCAGTGTGTGTGTTTGTGTGTGTGTGTGTGTGTGTGTGTCTGTCTCCAGTCCATGTTTGTTTCACACCTCCCTCGTCTCCCTCCCTGTCTCTCCTGCTGTCCCCCCTCCCCCCTGCAGGAGGCGCTGAAGGTTCTGGAGTTCACAGAGGAGGAGATCAGGGACATGTTCAAGCTGCTGTCTGGAGTCTTACAGATGGGAAACATGGAGTTCATGACGGCAGGAGGAGCACAGATCACCTCCAAACAAGGTCAGGGTGGGAGATGGATCACATGTGTGTGTGTGTTCACATATGAAGGTATACTGTAGTGTGTTTTCATGACTGCATGTGTGTGTGTGTGTGTGTCTCCTCCAGTTCTCAGTAATGTCAGTGAGTTGCTGGGTCTGGACTCCTTCCAGCTGTCTGAAGTGCTGACTCAACGTTCCATGATCCTCAGAGGAGAGGAGATCTGCTCCCCTCTCACTATAGAACAGGTACACACACACACACACACATTCACACACACACGCACACACACACACACTCACTCACACACACACGCACACACACATTCACACACACACACACACTCACGCACACACACACACACACACATTCACACACACACGCACACACGCACACACACACACATTCACACACACACACGCACACACACACATTCACACACACACGCACACACACACACATTCACACACACACACGCACACACACACATTCACACACACACACACATTCACACACACACACACACACACACTCACGCACACACACACATGCACACACACAGACACACACGCACACACACTCACGCACACGCACACATGCACACACACAGACACACACGCACACACACTCACACACATGCACACACACACACGTGTTTTCATCACATCAAACACACACTCCAACCAGCCACTCCCAGACCCATGCTTGACCTGTGCTCCTCTCACCCCCCCCCCATCCTCTCTATAGGCTGTGGATTCCCGAGACTCTGTTGCCATGGCGCTGTATTCCCAGTGTTTCTCCTGGATCATTCTTCGGATCAACCAGAAGATCAAAGGGAAGGACAACTTCAAATCCATCGGGATCCTCGACATATTCGGCTTTGAGAACTTCGAGGTGAGCGTCCCCTGCAGTGTCAGACACAGATGAGCATGGCCCTTCTGATGCAGGTGTTACTGGTACAAGGTCAAGTTACCCTCTGACAACATCAGGGGTAACAGCTGGAGTAAAGTATGAGTGTGACCTGTTTCTGTGTGTTTCTGTGTGTTTCTTTGGTGTGTTTCTGTGTGTTTCTGTGTGTTCCTTGCAGGTCAATCGCTTTGAACAGTTCAACATCAACTATGCCAACGAGAAACTACAAGAATACTTCAACAAGCACATTTTCTCCCTGGAGCAACTGGAGTATAACAGGTACACCTACCCCCCCCCCCCCTCCACACACACACACAGACAGTGGAGAGCACCTGGCACTGACAAAGAGGGAGCGTGTGACACACCAGCATACCTTAGATTGTGTGTGTGTGTTCTCATAGGGAGGGCGTCCAATGGGACGCCATCGACTGGATGGATAACGCAGAGTGCCTGGATCTCGTGGAGAAGGTTTGAACTCTTCTGATTTGCTAAGCAGCTCCAGGTATCTGATTGGTTCGTTGAGTTGGTGATGAGTGACGGATCCTCCATCATGGTTCTCTCACCTGTAGAAATTGGGCATGCTGGCACTGGTTAACGAGGAGAGTCGCTTTCCTAAAGGAACAGACTTCACCCTGCTGGAGAAACTGCACAGCAGACACTCAGTGAGTAGGTGACATCAGGGTGAAGTTGGAGGATGTGGGATAAGATCTCCCAAAAAAGGAACATATTCCATCATGTCTTCCTCTTTTTAATGTGTTTTATACAGACCAACCCTTACTATGTGAAGCCGAGGCTGGCTGATCATCAGTTTGGCATCAAGCACTACGCTGGAGAGGTGATGTAACTGCTTGGGAGCTAGAGTGTGTTTTTTGTGTGTGTGTTTCTGTGTTTATGTGTTTTTTGTGTGTGTGCTTCTAATGTTGGTGTGTTTCTGTCTTGGTGTGTTTTTTATGTTGGTGTGTTTCTGTCTTGGTGTGTTTTTTATGTTGGTGTGTTTCTGTGTTGGTGTGTTTTTTGTGTGTTTCTGGATGTCTCTGCTGGTGTCCACATCTCGTTAACTGCTGTTGAAATCCCTCGCTCGCTCAGGTTCTATACGATGTCAGAGGGATTCTGGAGAAGAACCGTGACACTTTCAGGGACGACATCCTCAACATGCTGAAGGACAGCAGGTAGGAGAGGCTGTCCTTTACTGGAAGAACAGCATGGCTGCTCTGAGCTGTCAGTCAAACCTTGACCATCCCATCCATCCATGTGTGCTTCAGGCTGGACTTCATCTACGATCTGTTTGAGAAGGTGGGCAGCAGGAACAACGAGGAGACCCTGAAGATGGGCACGGCTCGACGGAAGCCCACCGTCAGCTCTCAGTTCAGGGTAGGAACTCAGAGAGTGTGGTGATGGAGGCGGGATGATCTAGACAGGAAGGAGGGGTGGAGAAAGAGAGACGTGCAGGAAATGAGCCAGAGACAGAATCGAGCATGTGCAGCTTTGAGTCACTGGGGCGCCATGGAGACACATGTTTCTAAGCATCCCATGCTCTCTCACTCTCTCTCTTTCTGTCTCTCTTTCTTTCTATCTCTCTCTCTTTTTCCTTAATTCACCCAACCATTTTCTCTGGAGGACTCATAGTTCTTCCTCAGTCAGAATCAGAGGGTTTGTCTGATCCAGTGTCTCTCTGTCAGGACTCTCTCCACGCTCTGATGGCCACTCTGAGTGTGTCCAACCCCTTCTTCATCCGCTGCATCAAACCCAACATGGACAAGGTTAGTGTCACTCATTCACATCAAATCAAACTTTATTTGCGTAGCCGTTTAAAAACAAGTTTAAGTTACAAAAGGCTTCTCTTGTGTGATTTGTCATTGTAGTTCTACACATAACTTCTGTAGCTGTACATCCTCAGTGGGGGAAAATGATGACTGCAAACTTGTGACCCTTCACTGTAGTTCTCATTCCTTTTCTGACCTCTGCAGAATCCTAGCAAGTTTGACCCGGAAGTTGTTCTGAACCAGCTGCGGTATTCTGGGATGCTGGAGACCGTCAAGATCCGTCGGGCTGGCTTTCCTGTCCGCCGAACCTTCAAAGACTTCGTCTGTCGGTGTGTGTGTTTTAGATGCTGTGTGTGAGTGTGTGTGTGTTAGATGCTGTGTGTGTGTGTTGGTGTGTGTTATTGATGGACGTGTGTGTGTGTCTCAGGTACAGGATCATTGTGAAGGAGAAAACATCAGCAGGAGATGATAAGAAGAAGAGCACAGACCTGCTGCTCAAATACGACAAGACCAAGACAGAGTGGAAGCTTGGAAAGACCAAGGTAACGTCCAGACACCCTCCCCCCAAGACACCCTCCCCCCCAGACACCCTCCCCACTAGACACCCTCCCCCCCAGACACCCTCCCCCCAAGACACCCTCCCCCCCAGACACCCTCCCCCCAAGACACCCTCCCCCCCAGACGCCCTCCCCCCTAGACACCCTCCCCCCCAAGACACCCTCCCCCCCAGACACCCTCCCCCCAAGACACCCTCCCCCCCAGACGCCCTCCCCCCTAGACACCCTCCCCCCCAAGACACCCTCCCCCCCAGACACCCTCCCCCCTAGACACCCTCCCCCCCAAGACACCCTCCCCCCCAGACACCCTCCCCCCCCAGCCTCTCCAGCCACCCTCCCCCCAACCCCTCCAGACACCCCCCCCTAGATACCCTCCCCCCCCCAGCCCCTCCAGCCACCCTCCCCCCCAGACACCCTCCCCCCCAGACACCCTCCCCCCTAGACACCCTCCCCCCCAAGACACCCTCCCCCCCAGACACCCTCCCCCCCAGCCAGACGGCTGTGCCATGCCGACAGACCGTCATCCCTTGACCTTTGACCTTTCCTGCAGGTGTTCATGAAGGAGTCTCTGGAGCAGCGTCTGGAGAAGGACCGTGACGAGGTGCGTCGGCAGGCAGCCATGATCATAAGAGCCCACCTGCTCACCTTCTCAGCCAGGTAAGACCTGAGGCGTCTGCCTGCTTCCTCCGGACCTGCAGGTCCTGTTCACCTCCACCCAACCCTCTCCCACTTCCTGCTGTCCACAGGAAGCACTTCAAGCGGGTGCGCCTGAGCGTCGTCACCCTCCAGAAGCACTTCCGCACCCACCTGCTGCGGAGGCGGTTCCTACGGAAACGCAAAGCGGCGCTGGTGCTGCAGAAACACCGGCGGGGTCAGGTGGCTCGGACCCGCGTCCGCAAACTCCGAGAGGAGAGGAGGAGGAGGGAGGAGGCGGAGAGGAAGGCGAAGAGCGAGGAGGGGAAGAGGGATCAGGCGGAGAGAGGGGAGGGGGAGTCGAAGGAAGAGACAGAGGGAGGAGCGGAGGGGAAGGAGGTGAAGGAGGTGAAGGCTTCAGAGGTAAACTGTTGTTTATTAGGAAAACATGAATGCAATTGTTGTTTTTTATAGCTGTTTTATTTATATTTATCTGGGGTGTGAATCCAGTTCCTTACCTAACATCGCAGAATGGATCCATGTGATTAGTATAGTTTCTCCAGTGGTTGATGCTCTTCCTGCCCCCCCTCCTCAGCTGCTGTCTCCTGGAGGGACGGAGGAGGAGGCTCGTCAGATGGAGGAGATCCTGAACCTGGAGCGAGAGATCGAGCGCCTGCAGAAGAAGAGAGAGGACGGCGTGTCTCAGCTGTGCGAGTCCTCCAAGCAGGAGCTCCGTCTGCGCCGGGACGCTGAGATCAAGCGGCTGAAGAAGGAGGCTTCACGCAAGGCCACAGAGCTCATCGACCTCCTGGACTTTGGAGGGCTGGATCCCAGCCTGGCAGCTCCCTCTGACGCACCAGCCGAGGTGGGTGAAGTTCAGGGAGCGTCCTCTAGAGGGGGCTAGAGGCTGATGCACTGATTGAGCATCCTTACAAAACAACTCTTAATATGATCGTGGTGTTAAATATCTTTACCCTAATAAATATCTTATTGCTACAGGATGAAAATATCATAAATTATACATGATTGCATCCAGAAATATTATACTTTATATATACAGTATAATACTCTGTCCTTTGAACATTCAAAGAAGAAGTTTGACTGCAGCTCTAGTCTGACTTCTCTGACTGTGTGTTCATCACTCCAGGCCAAACCCAAAGCCAAGCCCCAGGAGGGGGCTGGAGGAGCCACAGCAGTACCCAAGGAGGAGGAGGTGGATGAGGGCTTCCACGCAGAGGAGGAGGGCTGCATCCCCCTGCCAGACTTCCCCCCTCCTGTCGAGACGGACGCCCCCCTGGACCAGGACATCTTCGCCCACCTGCCCCCCCCTCCTCCAGCCTTCGCAGAGGGGACTGTGTCGGCCATACCTCCTCCCCCTCCTCCCCTGCCTGGAGGAGACGGCTCAGCCCCGCCTCCACCTCCTCCTCCTCCCCCTCCCCCGCCTGCCGTGGAGGGCCAAGGGGGGGAGGAGGGAGGGAGGGAGGGTGACCTGGGGAGGAAGGTGAGCATGGTGGAGAGCCTGGGAGAGGGGGAGGAGCCTATCTACAGCATGCCGGCTGACACCGAATCAGATTACGACCAGGAGGAGGAGGAGGGCTCTGTTACCGCGGGAGACGACGGCTCCGCCTCCGGGAGCAACCGTGGCAGTGCGGCCATGACGGAGGACGAGAAGCTGAGGAAGTCCACCTGCACCAACGCCAGCCTGGAGTCCTATAGAGGCAGCTCCAGCTCTGTGAGTACACACACACACACACACTGAGACAGGCACACACACACACACACACTGAGACAGGCACACACACACACACACACACACACACTGAGACAGGCACACACACACACACACACACACACTGAGACAGGCACACACACACACACACACACACACACTGAGACAGGCACACACACACACACACACACACACACTGAGACAGGCACACACACACACACACACTGAGACAGGCACACACACACACACACACACACTGAGACAGGCACACACACACACACACACACTGAGACAGGCACACACACACACACACACACACACTGAGACAGGCACACACACACACACACACACACACTGAGACAGGCACACACACACACACACACTGAGACAGGCACACACACACACACACACACACACACTGAGACAGGCACACACACACACACACACACACACACACTGAGACAGGCACACACACACACACACACACACACACACACACACACACACACACACACACACACACACACACACTGAGACAGGCACACACACACACACACACACACACACACACACTGAGACAGGCACACACACACACACACACACACACACTGAGACAGGCACACACACACACTGACACACACTGTGGTGGTTGCAGTACGTGGAGAGCGATGATGAGCAGGATGGTCTTCTGGACACTGATGAGGAGGGGACCAATGGGAGAGTGAGCGTGCTCAATGGGAACGGACCGGCCTACTTCCACAGCTATCTATACATGAAGGGTATGTACACACACACACACACACACACACACACACACAGCTATCTATACATGAAGGGTATGTACACACACACACACACACACAGCTATCTATACATGAAGGGTATGTACACACACACACACACAGCTATCTATACATGAAGGGTATGTACACACACACACACACAGCTATCTATACATGAAGGGTATGTACACACACACACACACACACACACACACAGCTATCTATACATGAAGGGTATGTACACACACACACACACACACACAGCTATCTATACATGAAGGGTATGTACACACACACACACACACACACACAGCTATCTATACATGAAGGGTATGTACACACACTCACACACACACACACACACACACACACACACACACACACACACACACACACACACACACACACACAGCTATCTATACATGAAGGGTATGTACACACACACACACACATACACACACAGCTATCTATACATGAAGGGTATGTACACACACACACACACACACACAGCTATCTATACATGAAGGGTATGTACACACACTCACACACACACACACACACACACACACACACACACACACACAGCTATCTATACATGAAGGGTATGTACACACACACACTCAGTTCCTCCTCAAGCTCTGTCCCCCCCCCCCTCCCCCCCCCCCCAGCTGGTCTCATGATCCCCTGGAGGAGGCGATGGTGTGTGTTGAAGGACGAGACCTTCATGTGGTTCCGCTCAAAACAAGAGTCGCTCAAGTCTGGCTGGCTTTACAAGAAAGGAGGTGGCCTGTCGACTCTCTCCCGCAGGTGTGTGTGTGTGTGTGTCGTCCTGAAACCTGACCCTGACCCCTGACCCCCTCCCGGACCCTAACTCTGCTCCCTCTTTCATCACTCATTCTCATTCTAGAATTGTGTCAACCCTGCCCCACAGGAACTGGAAGATGCGCTGGTTTGTCCTGAGGGACAGTAAACTCATGTACTTTGAGAACGACAGCGAGGAGAAACTGAAGGGAACCATTGACATACGAGCGGCCAAGTAAGAGAGAGAGAGAGCGCTCGAGCCTGACGATGTGAAGCTTTTCTCTCTCTCTCTCTCTCTCTCTCTGTCTCTCTCTCTTTCTCTCAATCAATCGCTCGCTTCCTCTCTCTCTCTGTCTCTCTATTTCCCTCTCAGTGTCCCCCCCTCTCTTTACCTCTCTCTTTCTCCCTACGTCTCTGTTTCTTCCTCCCCCCCCCCCCTCCTGTCTGTGTCCCACTCTGACAGTCATCTTCTTTCAGAGAGATCGTGGATAACCATGAGAAGGAGAACGCCCTGAACATCGTCACAGATGAGAGGACCTATCAGGTGTTCGCTGAGTCCCCAGAAGATGCTAGGTATCCAGGACACCGTGTCTCTCTGTCTCTCTCTGTCTCTCTCTGTCTCTCTGTCTCTCTCTGTCTCACTCTGTCTCTCTCTGTCTCTCTCTGTCTCACTCTGTCTCTCTCTGTCTCACTCTGTCTCTCTGTCTCTCTCTGTCTCTCTCTGTCTCTCTCTGTCTCTCTGTCTCTCTCTGTCTCTCTCTGTCTCTCTCTGTCTCTCTCTGTCTCTCTCTGTCTCACTCTGTCTCTCTCTGTCTCACTCTGTCTCTCTGTCTCTCTCTGTCTCTCTCTGTCTCTCTCTGTCTCTCTGTCTCTCTCTGTCTCACTCTGTCTCTCTCTGTCTCTCTCTGTCTCTCTCTCTCTCTCTCTCTGTCTCTCTCTGTCTCTCTCTGTCTCTCTCTGTCTCTCTGTCTCACTCTGTCTCTCTCTGTCTCTCTGTCTCACTCTGTCTCTCTCTGTCTCTCTCTGTCTCTCTCTCTCTCTCTGTCTCTCTCTCTCTCTCTCTGTCTCTCTGTCTCTCTGTCTCTCTCTGTCTCTCTGTCTCACTCTGTCTTACTTTCCAGTCCAGACATCCCACTACACTGGAACTGTTACTCACATTGGTCTGATGTAATGATTTTGAGTTGAAGATCTGAATGAATTGAGTCCAAATTTAGGGACAATGTTTGGATGCTAACAATGCTAACTTCTCCTTCTTCACTTCTCCTGCCTTTTTCTCCCCCGCTGTCTATATCTGTCCTTCTCTCTTTCTCTCTCTCTTCCCGTGTCCCCCCCCCCCCTCTCTTCCAGTGGCTGGTTTAACGTGCTCAGCAAGGTGCATGTGTGCACCCCTGAACAGCTGATGGACATGTCTCATGAGCAGGCCAACCCCAAGAACGCTGTGGTCAGTCCCCCCCACCCCCGCTATGCTCCGCCCACATGTCCCCCCAGCCCTAACACACACTAACAGGTGCTTCCTTCCTGTCTCACCTGCAGGGCACGCTGGATGTGGGACTGATCGACTCTGTCTGTGCCTCAGACAACCCTGACAGGTCACACACACACACAGTCACACACACACAGTCACACACACACACACAGTCACATAGACACACAGTCACACACACAGTCACATAGACACACAGTCACACACACACACACAGTCACACACACAGTCACACACACACAGTCACACACACACACACACACACACACACACACACACAGTCACACACACACACAGTCCCACACACACGGTCACACACACAGTCCCACACACACACAGTCCCACACACACACAGTCCCACAGACACAGTCACACACACAGTCACACACACACACACAGTCACACACACACAGTCACACACGCACAGTCACACAGTCCTACACACACATTCTTACCCTGCTGTACCCCCATGTGTCTCCGCAGGCCCAACTCGTTTGTGATCATCACAGCTAACAGGGTGATCCACTGTAACACAGACAGCCCAGAAGAGATGCACCACTGGATCAGCCTCCTGCAGAAGCCCAAGGGAGACTCCAGGATCGACGGCCAGGAGTTCCTGGTCAGGGGTGCGTACCGCACACACGCACACTGTCACACACACACGCTGTCACACACACACGCTGTCACACACACACGCTGTCACACACACACGCTGTCACACAGTCAAACGCTAGGCTCACACTCCAATCCGCTCAATAAGTCAGTCAATCACTCACTGACTCACAGACAGTGTTACCTTTCTCAGTATCATTCTACTTTGTCAGGATGTGGAATAAGTAACATTCTGCTTACACCCCCCCCCCCCCTCCCCCACACACACCACCAGGCTGGCTCCACAAACAGATTAAGACGGGGACGAAGGGTTCGTGCCTGAAGCTGAAGAAGCGCTGGTTTGTTCTGACTCATAACTCTCTGGATTACTACAAGAGCTCTGAACGCAACTCCTCCAAGATGGGAACCCTGCTGCTGAACTCCCTCTGCTCTGTGGTGCAGCCTGATGAACGAGTGCACCGAGAGACAGGTGAGGGAGGGAGGGAGGGAGGGAGGGAGGGAGGGAGGGAGGGAGGGAGGGAGGGAGGGAGGGAGGGAGGGAGGGAGGGAGGGAGGGGAGGGAGGGAGGGAGGGAGGGAGGGAGGGAGGGAGGGAGGGAGGGAGGGAGGGAGGGAGGGAGGGAGGGAGGGAGGGAGGGAAAAGAGGATGAGACTGGAGGGTTCTAGAACAGAGAATTGTCAGAGGGTTAGAACAGTAATATTTTCGAGGCTCACAGACTTGCGTCCAGGCAGGAAGGATTACAGCGCTGCTTCAGGATCGAGGGTAAACAGTCGATACTAACCTGGCTGTTTTTCAGGTCACTGGAACATCATCGTTCATGGCAGGAAGCACTCATACCGCCTGTACACCAAGATGCTGAACGAGGCCATGAGGTGGACTGCTGCCATCCAGGGGGTCATCGACAGCAAGACCCCCATAGAGACCCCCACCCTGCAGCTCATCAGAGACATCAAGGTGAGGCACAAACACGCATGCACACGCATGACCTATGACCCTGGATAAACAGCAACAAACACCAAAGAGCCTCCCATCAAAGTCAGTTATATGAAGTCAGTTCTATTGCCTGTGTGTTTCCAGGAGAACAGTATGAACCCTGACCTGGTGGAGCAGACCTACAGGAGGAACCCCATCCTCAGATACACCCAGCACCCCCTGCACTCCCCTCTGCTCCCCCTGCCCTACGGAGAGGTGTCCAGGCGTACGTATACACCCTGCCTCCTTACACCCTGCCTCCTTACACCCTGCCTCCTTACACCCTGCCTCCTTACACCCTGCCTCCTTACAACCTGCCTCCTTACACCCTGCCTCCTTACACCCTGCCTCCTTACACCCTGCCTCCTTACACCCTGCCTCCTTACACCCTGCCTCCTTACACCCTGCCTCCTTACACCATGCCTCCTTACACCCTGCCTCCTTACACCCTGCCTCCTTACACCCTGCCTCCTTACACTTCCTGTCCCCTGAGCGCTGTACTTCCTGTCCCCCTGAGTGCTGTGCTTCCTGTCCCCCTGAGCAGTCCAGAGGGAGCAGGGTTACGCCAGCCTGCAGGACGAGGCAGTCCGGGTGTTTAACTCCCTCCAGGAGATGGAGACGCTGACCGACACTGTGCCCATCATCCAGGGCATCCTGCAGACGTGCCAGGACCTGAAGCCCCTCAGAGACGAGGTGGGCACAGCAAGCACACTAACACACTAACACACGCTCACACACACACACACACACACACACACACTAACACACGCTCACACACACACACACACACACACTACACACTAACACACGCTCACACACACACACACACACTAACACACGCTCATACACACACACACACACACAGGCATAACACACACACTCACACCTCTGTTAGCCTCCAGCACTCACAGACACACACACACTCACTCACATCTCTGTCTCTTGTTTTATTATTATTGGTTTGAAAAGATTCTGGCAGTTTCAAATGGATGTGACTGTGTAAATGTGTTAAGAGTTTAACATCTGTAGGAAGTGACTTTGTCTTTTTGTGTAGGTATATTGTCAGGTGATCAAGCAGACCAATCACGTGCCTCAGCCTAACAGCCCGGCCAATCGGGCGCATTGGCACCTGCTCACCTGCATGAGCTGCACTTTCCTGCCTGGCCGAGCCATCCTCAGATACCTGAGGTTTCACCTGAAGAGGTGTGTGAGACAGAGGGAGAGGAGAGGGGGAGAGACAGTGAGAGAGAGGGAGGGAGAAAGAGAGAGAGAGAGATAAAAGGAGGGGAAAGAGACAGAGACAGAGAGGGGGAGAGAGGGGGGAGAGATACAGAGGGAGAGAAGGAGGGGAAAGAGAGAGAGAGAGAGAAAGAGAGAGAGGGGGAGAGAGGGAGAGGGAAAGAGAGAGAGATAAAAGGAGGGGAAAGAGACAGAGAGAGAGAGAGAGAGAGCGAGAGAGAGAGAGAGAGGGGGGATAGATACAGAGGGAGAGAGGGAGGGGAGAGAGAGAGACACACACACATGAATGTATCTTCATCAATGTGTGTCAACCACTTAATTGCATTATTGTCTAGGGTACGTGAGCGTTTCCCGGCAACGGAGATAGAGCGCTACGCTGGCTTCATCGGAGAGTCCCTGAAGAAGACCAAGTCCAGGGAGTACGTCCCCTCTCAGGAGGAGATCGCCGCCCTGCTGTCCAGGCAGGAGATGAGCACCACTGTGTACTGCCATGGGGGGGATCCTGCAAGATCTCCATCAACTCACACACCACTGCTGGAGAGGTGAACATGAAGACACACACACACTTAACCACCCTTACACACACACACACACACTCAACCACTGTTACACACACACACACACACACACACACTGAACCACCGTTACACAAACACACACACACTCAACCACTGTTACACAAACACACATACACACTTAACCACTGTTACACAAACACACACACACTTCACCACCGTTACACACACACACACACTGAACCACCGTTACACAAACACACACACACACTTAACCACTGTTACACAAACACACACACTTCACCACCGTTACACAAACACACACACACACTCAACCACTGTTACACAAACACACACACACTTCACCACCGTTACACAAACACACACACTTAACCACCTTACACAAACACACACACACACTTAACCACCGTTACACGAACACACACACACAGACACAATGTATATACTGTATACCTCAGTAATCTACGAACAAAGAAAGAAACCTGTGTTTGGAACGTTCCTGTAACCCTCCTGTGATCTGGCAGTCATGTGGAACGTTCCACATAGCGTTGCTGGAACGTTCCGGTAGCCTGGCTGAAACGTTGTTCCACCGTTGTCCCTGGTTGCAGGTGGTGGAGAAGCTGATCCGGGGTCTGGCCATGGAGGAGAGCAGGAATCTGTTCTCCCTGTTTGAACACAACAAGGTGACGGACCGAGCTCTGGAGAGCAGGGTCATCGTGGCTGATGTCCTGGCCAAGTTTGAGAGGTGAGGGAAGGGTGTGAGGGCGTGTGTTCAGACACGGGTGTGTGTGTGTGTGTGTGTGTGTTTGTGTGTGTTTGCTTCAGTCGCTCTGGATAAGAGTCTGCTAAATGACCAAATGTAAACGCTTGTGGTGTGTGTGCTTACTCTGTGTGTGTGTGTGTGTGTGTGTGTTTCCAGACTGGCGGGCAGTGAGGAAGAGGAGGAGGAGGGAGAGTGGAGGCTGTACTTCAAACTCTACTGCTTCCTGGACATGGAGAGCATGCCCAAAGAGGGCGTGGAGTTCGCCTTCATGTTTGAGCAGGTGAGCTGATCAGCTCCTAACGAGAGGCGGGAAACGTGCTGTTTCCTGTGGGCTACCATGACAACGCAGTACTGTCAGATCTCACACTCTTTAGAAAGGGGCTTCAGGAATATATGAGTATTCATCCCTCCATGTTGCCCCATCCTTTCTCTCTCTCAGGCTCATGAATCTCTGATCAGTGGTCACTTCCCCGCCCCCGAGGAGACTTTGCAGCACCTGGCCGCTTTACGGCTGCAGTATCTCCATGGTGACGGTGCAGGCCGGGCTGGGTGGAGCTTGGGGAGCGTCTATCCAATAGGACGCCTCCGCAACCGGATCATCCACTCCACCAAGCAGGGCGCGGCCTCGGCGGGAGGAGGAGCCGGAGGGGCGGGGGGCGGGGCCGGCGGGGGGCAGGGAGCAGGTGGAGGGCAGGGGGGAGGGGCGGGGGCGGGGCAGGAGAAGAGACGCACCCCCCAGCTTCCTGGATGGAACACTGAGGCGGAGCTTCAAGACGGGCTCTCTGAAGAAACAGAAGGTGAGGAGGACCACACACACACACTCACACACCCTCACACTCACACACACACTCACACACACACACACTCACACACACACTCACACACACACACACTCACACACACACTCACACACACACACACACACACTCACACACACACACTCACACACACACACACTCACACACACACCCTCACACTCACACACACACTCACTCACTCACACACTCACACACTCACACACACACACACTCACACATTCACACACACACACACACACACACACTCACGCTCACACACACATACTCACACACACACACACACACACACACACACACTCACACACACACACACACACACACACACAAACACACTCACACACTCACACACACACACACACACACACACTCACAAACACACCCTCACACACTCACACACACACACACTCACACACACACACTCTCACACACACACACACACACACACACACTCACACACACACACAAACTCACACACAAACACACACTCACACACACACACTCACACACACTCACACACACACACACACACACACACACACACACACTCACACACACTGTCAGCAGACAGGACAGAGAGATGCTGTCCACATGTGGATTAGGTTATAAAATCATCCTAGCAATAAAATTGTACAAAAGCTTTCAGAGCTAGTCATCTGGAACTGCAAATTAAGTTCCAGGAATATGGGAGTGGAAACGTCTTGATTTTGAAATCAGTGCCCAGATGGCAGCCTGGACCAATGAGGCTCTACAGTAAAATCTTTGACTGCAGTTCTTATACCATCCATGTGGTGTCGCTATCTAGCTGCAGTAAATTGAAAACATTACTGATGGACAACGTCTCAGCCCAACACTGATACTGGTGGATTAGTGACTGGCGGGTGTGTCTCTGTGTGTGTGTGTGTGTGTCTGTGTGTCTGTGTGTGTGTGACTCTCCCAGGTGGAGGAGGAGCAGATGCTGGAGATGTGGGTGAAGGAGGAGACGTCTGCGACCCGGGCCAGCGTCCTGGAGAAGTGGACCCGCCTGCAGGGCATGCCCCAGCACCAGGCTCTGCTCAAGTACATGAGCATCGTCAAGGACTGGCCCGGATACGGTTCAACACTGTTCGATGTGGAGGTGAGAGGGAGGGAGGGAGGGAGGGAGGGAGGGAGGGAGGGAGGGAGGGAGGGAGGGAGGGAGGGAGGGAGGGAGGGAGGGAGGGAGGGAGGGAGGGAGGGAGGGAGGGAGCTATGACAGTTTGGATGGTTCAGCCTTCTTTGTGGCATCCAGTCTAGTCAACAAAGTCAACAGTGTTATATGTAGGAGGGTTTGGGTTAAGGTTGTAATAGAGTTAATATAACATGGGAATCAGGAGAGTGAGAGCGGTTAAGGAATCGGGATAAGAGCGTCTGATAAATGTCTAAAATGACTGTAAATGTAATAGAAAGTGAACCTCTTCCCTGCCTTATTTCCCACCCAGTGTAAGGAGGGAGGCTTCCCCCATGACCTGTGGCTGGGTGTGAGTGCAGACAGCCTGTCTGTCTACAAGAGAGGAGAGCCTAAACCTCTGGAGACCTTCCAGTATGAACACATCACCTTCTTTGGAGCTCCTCAGCCCTGCACCTACAAGATCACTGTGGACGAGAGGGACATGTACTTCGAGACCCCGCTGGTAAGAACACACCCTCACACACTCATGTTCAAACCCATGAGCTGGCAGCCAAACTGCTGAGCATCACTACTAGACCATAGAAGACAAACCCTAGTATCCCTGTGTGTGTGTGTGTGTGTGTGTGTGTGTGTGTGTGTGTGTGTGTGTGTGTGTGTGTGTGTGTGTGTGTGTGCGTGCGTGCGTGCATGCGTGCGTGTGTGTGTAGGTGGGTGAGATCACCAAGATCATGAAGGCCTACATCAACATGATGGTGAAGAAGCGTTGCAGCATCATGTCTGTGTCCAGCGTGGGCAGTGCCTGGATCAGGTGATCGCCAGCAGCGAATAGCAGCCCTTGGATCAGCATCACAGGCGTGTCAGAGAGAGAGAGAGACTTCAGATGCCCAGAGCTCTGGATGGCTGCTCACACAAAGGAGACCATCTTACCAAACAGCTGATCTCCAAAACGGAATTCAGTCGAGAGTCGTTTCTCGTTAATTAGTGTGAAAACGGACATCAACTGTTCTTTTTACCGGCCTGGGAACCGGCCTACGAACACCTGGGAAATGGGGGGGGGCGGGCGGGGGGACAAAAAGGGGACATATTTAAAGTGGACATGGAAGATATGTCTACTGAAACTTACTGAAAAAAGCATGGGGGGGGGAAACAAGCAGTATTTTAGGACAGTTCTTCTTTAACTTCTAACTCTTAACAGTTTTAGACCTGCATGTAGATGTTCAAGCACACTCACAATCTTTCTCTGTTCACTCCGGACCAAACTGACCAATGACAACAAGCACAACAGCCCCACGTGACCCTTAACCCCTCCCCCCTCCCCCGCCTGCTCCCTGTCCTCTCAGAGCACTGCCAACAGAACATGTACATTACCTCTTAGTCTTCCTCCATGTCTCTCTCTCATCTCTTTTGCTTGCTTTATCACTCTTGTTCTTGTTCTCTCTCTCTCTCCCTCTTTCTCTCTTGCT
>CM059296.1:1562500-1582500 GCA_030340665.1 Neosalanx taihuensis
ATGGTAACACACACACCCTCACATGCACACTTACACACACACACCCCTCACATGCACACTTACACACACACCCTCACCTGCCCACCTCCAACCTTCTTCCATAACACATCGTTGTCTAAGGAATACACCATGAACCTTTTAAACACAACCATTAAGATCTATCCTTCTTTCTCTCTCCCTCTGTTTACGAATCACTGTCTTTCTCTGTGTATGTTTCTCTCTATCTTCTGTCTCTCTGTCTTTCTCTGTCTGTCTCTTATGTCTCTCTCTCTCACTCTCTCTCTCTCTCTCTCTCTTTCTATCTCTCTCTCTAGGTCTTAGTGGAGCAAATAAATATTCTAAATTCTCCTGAGCTGATATTCGACCTTCAGTCCATATGATGAACTGGATGATAAACATGCCTGACCTGTGACCTGTGACCTGTGACCCTGGTCCCTGGGATCCCTGGAGCCAAACCTGTACCTAAGATCTGGCTTCACAAAGAGACTCAAGCATTATATCAGTGAGTTGGAGGGTATTTTAAGATCCACTGTCTACTTATAACATAGGTCAGTTAGTAAGTATTTTATGCTGAATGTAAAAATGAACAAATAGGTTTAGAAGGCTGTCTACCCTGATAAGATTCAAGCTTCTAATTTTATGTACTTCATATTATGTATTCATGTACATTTTACCTTCAGATTTTTATTCAAACTTGTCTTTGGTTGAAACAGGATGAAATTGTGTAATGCCAGTAATGAGGCTTAAGTCAGTGACATGTATTACTGAATATTGCTGCTTTATAATATGTTTTGGCCAACTTTTTTTTCTTTTTCTTTTTTATTTTTGTTAGGTTTAAGAAATCTGGCAAAGAGATATAGATCAAATATGCACCACACATCCAAGTTGCCTGTCAACTAGTCTTATACATGCATGTACAAGTACAGTGTTTGAGTTACAGGGGCTGTATGATGTTCAGAATGTAGAACTGCATCAATTTGAAAGAACATTTATCATCCTCCCTGGTCTCCCTGTTAACTGTGCAACTGTTACAATTCTCTTGCTTCTGTTGATTGATCACTTATTTTTATTGAAATTAAAGGAAATATCAGTATGATCCAATAGTCCAGTGTTTTCCTCGTAGCCATCTTGGGTGTTTTTGGCTGTGTTTTGGGTCATTGTCCTGTTGCAAGACCCATGACCCAAGACCCAAGACCCATGACCCAAGACCCATGACCCAAGACCCAAGACCCAAGACCCATGACCCAAGACCCATGACCCAAGACCCATGACCCAAGACCCATGACCCAAGACCCATGACCCAAGACCCATGACCCAAGACCCATGACCCATGACCTGAGGCCAAGCTTTCTGACACTGGTCAGCACATTTTCCCTTAGAATCCCTTGATAGTCTTCAGGTTTAATTTGACCCTGTACCCTAGATAGCACAAGGCACTTCACCCTACTTGCCTCAGGGAGAATGTCCCTGTACTTACTGTACGTCGCTTTGGATAAAAGCGTCTGCTAAATGAATAAATGTAAATGTAGATGCTTCTATCCAAAGCGACTTACAGCAAGTACAGGGACAATCCCCCTGAGACAAGTAGGGTGAAGTGCCTTGCCCAAGGACACAACATCACATATCCACAGCCAGGAATCGATCTCACAACTTCTTGATCATGATGCCAACACCTTAACCTGCCGAGCCACCTGACTGTCATTCTAGATTCAAGACACCCTGTGCCAGATGCAGCAAAGCAGCCCCAGAACAGAGTCTCCTCCAAGTTCCATTTTTCCATCTGTGAACATAGAGCTGATGTGCCTTGGCAAAAAGTTCCACTTCTGTCTCATTTGTCCATAGGACATTCTCCCAGAAGCTTTGTGGCTTGTCAACATGTAGTTTGGCATATTCCAGTCTAGCTCTTTCGTGATTTGTTTTCAACAATGGTGTTCACCTTGGTTGTCTCCCATCTAGTCCATTTGGGCTCAAACAAGGACAGATGGTGCGATCTGCCACTGATGTTGCTTAAGCATGAAGTTCACCTTGGATCTCTTTAGAAATCTTTCTGGGCTCTTTAGTTACCATTCAGATCATCCGTCTCTTTGATTTGTCATCAGTTTTCCTCTTGCAGTCACGTCCAGGGAGGTTGGCTACAGTCCCATGGATCTTACATTTCTGAATAATATCTGCAGCTGTAGTCACAGGAACCTCTAGCTGCTTGGAGATGGTCTTATAGTCTTTACCTTTATCATGCTTGTCTATCATTTTCTTTCTAATCTCCTGAGACAACTCTGTCCTTCACTTCCTCTGGTCCATGTTGAGTGTGGTGCACCGTGTCACCAGACAACACAGTGACTACCTGGAGCTAAAATAGTTCAGTTGAAGCACAGTTGAAAAGCAATGTCTGACTTTCTTTGGTTAACATTCAAATAATTGTTATTTATTATTACTTTTATCGGAATAAAGTTTTTTCTGCTTTTTTTTTTTTCATTGACCAAAGGGTACAAACAATTTTGTCCACGTTTGTACATGATGCAAAATATAAAAAGTATATAAAAATAAATTCAATACTAATGAGCAAACTACTAAATCAGCATTTTTCGATATTTATAGTTGGTATGATACAAATAGAGGATTGAAGGGCCTTGTTGACGTGTGCTCCAAAGGTCCTCTCTTTTCCTGAAATGTGACCTTTTTCGACTCTCCTAAATTAACTTTAACTCATATTACTAGGGTAAGTATGCGATCTAATGCCAGTCATAATGTAAATCTATGATAGGAAGTGACGTGGCTGCTCTGATCTGGGCTCTTCCCCTGCGCGTGCCCGAGTATTTGTCTACATGCGCGCCCCCGAATCCGCGCTGCCGAAATTTCCAAACCACGTGACGCTCAGAGGACCAATAGGATCTGTGCAACAGGAGACGAAGCGCGTCCACGACATTGGAGGAGAAGAGCCGGAGAGAAGGTGCAAAGAGACGCGCATCACATTTAACCATTTATCTCGTTAATCCCGCACATTTTTAAAACAAAAATGTCAGAGGAGAAGCCTAAGGTAAGATGGAGTGTCTGTGAAACAGTTATCCTTGATTATTGTTAAGCGGTGACTTGCACACTGACGCCGAATCGCTCCTCAGATGTGCAAATCTAAAATGGCCTGGATTTGCACGTTTCTGGAAATCGGCGCAATGTTTGTTTCGCAAATGAATGAGATCCAGTGCCAAAAAACACATTTATATGAACCCAAGCATGTTTGAATACTTCGTATACAAAAAAATAACAACAGTGGAACATGGGAGGGATGTGCTTTTCACTGGGGTATTTTTGAAAAGCACATCCACTGTTCTGGTTTGCGGGTTTTTCTTTGTGGCCGCGGAGCCACGCTGCCCTCCGCAGCAGGCAGAGAGAAACATGCCGCAAGAAGAGCGGAGAAAAAGGGACTAGATCTACAGTCACACCCATGATCTGGAAGCTCACATCCACAGCCAGTCCATGTTTGTTTTCTATACTTTGACTATGGGGATATTTAATCACTAATGTGATGCTGAACAGCCATTATGATGGCAGGTCAGTGAGCCGTTATTCTGGGTAACATTAATAATAATAACAATAATAAGTTTGAGCAGGTTGTAATTCAACTATACTACAGCTTTAACCAATGATGCAGCATCCGTGCTCTCTCATTTAAGATGATCTGCCTAGTTTCACAGTGTTGCACCCTATGTTGTGTAGAGAAGCAGGCAGTCAGTGTGATGTTTTTACCGGCTGCTCATCAGCAGCTGTAGTTTGGTCTAAGAGCAGCAGTCAGTCAGCTCGCACACATTTTTCTCCAAACTAGGATAATGATCAGTGTTTTGTGTTAGTTTAAGTACACAACACTGGTACACATGTTAACTTTGGTGTTGCTCTTAAGTGTCCATGCCTGGGTCTAATACTTCTGCTGCAGGCTTGTCTGAAGGTGTAGAAATGATCTGTTATGACTGCTTAACTTGACTGTTTCACTGCTGTGTTTAACAGGAGGGGGTCAAGACGGAGAACGACCACATCAACTTGAAGGTTGCTGGGCAGGATGGTTCAGTGGTCCAGTTCAAAATCAAGAGACACACCCCCCTCAGCAAACTCATGAAGGCATACTGCGAACGACAGGTGAGGAGAGGCCCCCTGCTGTGAACCCTGCCCCCTGACCCACACAGGCCTGCTCACCAGAGGCCTCCACCCCTCTCACATCTTCCCCTCCTGGTTCTGTAGTGTCTGGGCCCCAGCAGACGCTGTGTGCTGGTTGGTTCTAACCTGCTGTGCTCTCTCCTCCCTCAGGGTCTCTCAATAAGGCAGATCAGGTTCAGGTTTGACGGCCAGCCCATCAATGAGACAGATACACCTGCACAGGTACGCTGGGCTGGCTTCAGAGAACACTTCCTGTCTGGTCACCTCTGTTGATCTGGTCACCCCTCCCTCAGTATATGTTTCTGCATGTGGCATGAAGATGCTCAGAAAGGCATTTTTAAATGTCCTTCATTCTCAAGACTTGTCCCATGTTGTTCCATTTCTGATAAAAATGCTCTGTATCTACTCCTCATCTCTCTCTCTCCCTCTCTACCTCCATGTCTCTCTCCCCCCCTCTCTGCCTCCATCTCTCTACCCCCATCTCTCTCTCCCTCTCTACCTCCATGTCTCTCTACCCCATCTTTCCCTCCCTCTCTACCTCCATCTCTCTCTCCCCCCCTCTCTGCCTCCATCTCTCTACCCCCATCTCTCTCCCCCCTCTCTACCCCATCTCTCCCCCCCTCTCTACCTCCATGTCTCCCCCCCTCTCTACCTCCATGTCTCTCTCCCCCCTCTCTCTCTCTCCCCCACAGCTTGAGATGGAGGATGAAGACACCATAGATGTTTTCCAGCAGCAGACGGGAGGGCTCTGTTAAGCCCCGCCCCCCACCTCAGTGATGGCCACGTTCAGACCACACCCCTCACCCACTTCTGCAGTTCCCCTCCTCCCATCTCCCCCCCCCCCACCCCAGATCTATGTGTGTGATTACTTTTGTTCTCGTGAAGACATCTATCGCGGTTTATGTCAGCGTGGGCTGTGGGAGGGGTGGAGTTCTCAGTTGTAAACATACAATCTTAACCCGGTGTGATTTCTTTGTGTTTTGACTGTGGATTGCATCCAGCGTTTTCCACTGGCCAATGGGGCAATTCCGTATGGATCTTGGGTTGCAATTGGGTAATGATATTACGAGGTAGGTCCCAGTTAGTGTGTGTATGTGAGTCTCTGTGATCAGAGACACAGTGAAGGCATTAGTCCTGTCATCGACGGTCTGCCAGGTTTTTTAGGGTCACCACCAGTTGTCCCCAACATGCTCTGCAAGAGAAGCAATATTTAAACCTCTTCATAGAAATGGTCCCCATCAGTTCATCTCCCTCCCCTCCCCATCACCCTGATTCTGTAGCCCTGGTTTGTCTCATGTGTTTTAAGTCTCGTTTCCATCTTGGATGCTTTTGTTCAAGATACATTTTTCAGACAGCTTTTTTGTTTGTTTGTTCTTTCTCCTTAAAAGAAAAGAGTTGTATAAACCAGGAGGCTGATTGCTTTGTGTACAGAAGAAGAATAAAAATGGACGCTAGATAAAGTGATGTGGGGTCTGGACCAAAACTCCAAAGACTGAACTCTCATTTCATGTCTAAGAAGCAGGCCGAGGTCAGACCTGGACGGCCATGCTTAGGGACGCGTCTCAATAGTCCAGAATTGCTTCCTTCCTCTCGCTTCATCTCCCAATGCGCTCCGAGACAAAGCACTGGCCTTCGCAGGTCAGTAGGACGGGTTAGAAACCTCGCTGGTGCGCTTTTTCCTCTGGAGGAGATGAAGGGAAGGACACACCTCAAGACTATTGACGTGCATGCTCAGTTTGGAAGAGGGACAGTAAAAAGGGAATCTTCCCTGACACACAATACGGGACTTTATTATTATTATTATTATGATAATTATGATTATTTTTCTCTTATTTTCCTGTTAAAGTGGGCCAGTGGCCAGTCCCTGTCGCTTCCTTTACAAGCAAATCTGCTTTTGTTTTTGTTTTGTTTTTTACATAGGAAGGTAATTAACTTGAGGGGGGGTGGGGGGGGGGGAGTAGGTGGAAGTTGCCCTCATGTTGAAATATCTTCACGCTTCCCACAAACGTTTTTATAACAGATTGGAAGGTCGGAAAGTGATCAGTGGCAGAGGGTCGACTTCCAGTTTAAGCATGACTAGGGGGTGGGGGGGTGGGGGGGAGGGGGGGTGGTTTAGTGTTCTGTATCCACAGGTATTGTCATGTTATTAGTTTGTTTCTCTACTGATTTGTACATTATTTGTCTTTTACTACTGTATACAATAAATATAGTTTGGTACTCAGGCTCACAGTCACTGTGCTTTTCCTTCAGTTGGTTTCTGCTGTACGCTTTGACCTTTCACCTCTTCAGTGGACGACCTGCTCATGTCAAGGGTCACTTGGTATTTCACGTTGATACATCTGAATGTGCTGCTGGTGTCCTGCTGCCTTGTTCAGACAGGTGGCGCTGTTGAGCTGTAGACACACATTTTTAGGTTTGCATCACAGACAACAACTTATTTAAAGAGGTGAATTGAGGCTCTCATGTTCTGGCTCCTAAACACAGCTGGATCATGTGACTTTCACACCTAACCACACTCGGTATCCACCTATAGGAGCACAGCTCATCCTGACAGGATGATGACATGATCTTATTTAAACATGGATGGACAAAAGGCCAATATTAGCCCATCAGGTAGTCAAAATGATACGATAAAAATGAGATAGCTGACCTGTCAAGTTTTGAGTACCAGAAGTTTGACAGCTTTTCATATGAGCTCCAGTTGTCCCTGAATGGAAGGAAGATGGCTGGACTGATAAGAGCCCAGCTGACTGACAGGAAGACCATGGGAGAGATAAGCGATATCTGAGGGAGAAGAACCAGAGGTGGGGGGGGTGGTGGTCCTGTCGGCTGCATTCTAAAGGATCCTGCACCCAGACACACCCAGGACACCAAGTGTTAGGCTACTGATGATTACGGTCTCCATTATGGTTCACATTCCCTTAAGCGCCCTTCCCTTGACTGCCCTGCCCCCACTCTCCACCTCTCTCCTGCCTGGTTCCACCCAATGGGTTTCATTACATATTCAGGATGTAATATTGGAAGATCTTTTATGAAAACATGTCAGGTTGACTTCATGTTCATTGGTGCCAGATGTCAGATTCATAAGAACCTGTAAAATACACCAACACACACACACACACACACACATGCACATGTACACACCTCAGCCTCTCCAACAATAAAGTAGGGATAGCAGGTAGGATGGTAATAGCTTAGCTCATATCCAGCTGTGTATTGACAGGTCAAAGGTCACAGGTGCTGTGACTGCCTTTTTAAATTGGTCTTTGTCTTTCTCAGGTTCCTGTAATTAAAATGTCCTTGAACTCTGATGGTTGGTGAACAGCACGAGTTCTGCTCTGTGGACACACCCTAATAAAACACTGCTTCTCTCCCTCTCTCTTTCTCTCCCTCTCTCTTTCTCTCCCTCTCTCTTTCTCTCCCTCTCTCTTTCTCTCCCTCTCTCTTTCTCTCCCTCTCTCTTTCTCTCCCTCTCTCTTTCTCTCGTTCTCCTTTCTCTCGTTCTCCTTTCTCTCCCTCTCTCTCCCTCTCTCTTTCTCCCTCTCTTTCTCTCCCTCTCTCTTTCTCTCCCTCTCTCTTTCTCTCGTTCTCTTTTCTCTCTCTCTCTTTCTCTCTCTCCCTCTCTCTCCCTCTCTCTTCCTCTCCCTCTCTCTTCCTCTCGTTCTCTTTTTCTCTCCCTCCCTCTCTCTCCCTCCCTCTCTCTCCCTCTCTCTCTCTTCCTCTCTCTCTCCCTCTCTCTTTCTCCCTCTCTTCCTCTCTCTTTCTCCCTCTCTCTCCCTCTCTTTTTCTCTCACTCTCTCCCTCTCTGTCTCATCCTTTCTCTCTCTTTCTCCCCCCCCCCCTCTCTCCTTTCTCACATACATTCCCTCTCACAAGTGGAGCTCCATCCTGGCCCCTGTGGCTAAAGGGATCCAGCTAGCTCCCCCCCAGAGAAGGAGGTAGAGGGAGGACTGATTGACAGGCTGCCTTAGTTATTTGCATGGCTCTGCTATTTAAAGGAAGAGCTCTTGAAGAGACGGCAGGGCAGACAGAATCACCTGTGAGTGCTGATGCTCTGGAACGCTGCTCTGGGACACATGCTCTTGTAGTCAGGACCGTCCCAGATGTTGCTTACCTAGACCTTTGTTGAACTTTATGCTGTGGATTTTCTTTGCTTCTACTGAAGGATTTTTTTTTGTGTGTGTCTGGGGTCTTTCCCCGTCTGAAGGGACCCATGTTGACGAGATGAGGTTCAGCTGGCAGTGGGAACATACAGACTGTTATCTACTGGAACAGTGGAGTTGAGATGATGTTTTTTACTCTACTGCTGTTGTGTTTGGTCCCAAGTACCTTCACCAGGCACCATGGAACAACAACACCATGCACAGGTACTCCCAAAAACTCTGAACATATTCATGTATTTCTGAACTAAAAGAATTTGACTCAATTAGTTTTAGAATGTATAGATTTGAATACCTGTCCATCATCACACCGCACAAAAATGCATGTTTTGAATAATCTTTTCATGTGTGACATTTGGATATACCCTCAGGGCAACATTCCTCAGTGGATGGGTTTGCGAGTGTCGTTTACCACCGTGTGTGTAGATGTGGGTCAGATCAACAGATTCATAAATACTCATTTGCTTTGAGTGAGCGCTCAGATATTCTAATGTATGATGTACAGATTTAGAACGACCTGAAGAAAGAACTTTACATAGAGCTTAGATCTTTCTCAAGACTGTTGCCCAGGGCAAAAACCCAGTAACTGCCTCTCATTTGAGACCCTTATCTTAATGACACACACACCCAGAATCCTCAGCACCTGAGGCAGTTTCTCGTACAGTAAGGTGGTCCAGACACACCCACATGCTTGGTGATTGGCCGATTAGCTTGCTTTACTGCATAATACAGGGTTTAGGATAAATGGAGATGTATTTCTAGACCAGCCCACTGCCTCTGTCTGTCTCTCTGTCTCTCTCTGTCTCTCTCTCTCTCTCTCTCTCTCTCTCCCTCTCTCTCTCTCTGTCTCTCTCTCTCTGTCTCTCTGTCTCTCTCTGTCTCTTTCTCTCTCTTTCTCTCTCTGTGTCTCTCTGTCTCTCACTCTCTCCCTGTCTCTCACTCTCTCTCTCTCTCTCTCTCTCTCTCTCTCTCTCTCTCTCCTCTCTCTCGCTCTCTCTCTCTCTCTCCCTCTCTCTCTCTCTCTCTCTCTCTGTCTCTCTCTCTGTGTCTCTCTGTCTCTCACTCTCTCCCTGTCTCTCTCCATCTCTCCATCCACAGACCAGCTCCCCTTGGACCTCCTGTCACATGTCCTCCCAGTGGGGGTCCCTGCGCCCCCCTCAGGGTTGCGTCTGATCCAGGCGGGGGGCGTGAGGGGTGTCCAGTTTACTCACCCTCACCCATCCCTGAGCTTCCCTTCCTCCCAGCTCCTGGTGAACTTTGACCTGTTCCCTGGAGAGTTCTCCATCGTGATGACTCTGAGGATCACCCACATCGCACCCAGGGTAAGGGGGTCAAGGGGTGGGCAAGCGTCCCAAAACACTCGTTTTCTTGGACACGCAGTATGTTTTGTCTTTGAACCTTCTTCCTGTCTTTCAGAGGAATGAGTACATATTTTCTGTGGTGGAGGAAAAAGACGCAGGGGGTGAAAATGGCAAAAGAGACGGAGGTGAAAGAAGAGAAGAAGAAAAAAATGGAGGGAGGAAAGTAGAGGATGAGGACACAGAGAAGACACCGGAGAAGGATGGAGAGACGGAGGAAGATAAGAAGAGGGATCGGAGAAGAGAGCGGGCTGGGGATCGAGGGAGGCTGCTCCTGGGTCTGCGCTTGTCCAGGGATCGTTTCCAGTTTCTGTTTCAGGGTCATGGGGGGGTCAAGGAACGCTGGGTGTTCCGAGGGGTTCGATTGGCTGATAACAGCTGGCACACGCTGGTACTGGCTGCCACTGGTCGCTATGCGAAGCTAACTGTGGACTGTAACACACCTCTGGAACTGTGAGTTCACAGAGTTTGTTTGTTTACTTGTTTTATTTATTTGTAATTGTTTATTTTTGTCGTCCTCTCTGTCTCATTGTCTCTGGGAGTTTATCTGAATCAGGGGAGATGTTTGAACTTGTTTTGTGCTGCTGGTCAGCGGTGTTCACTCCAGGTCCTTCCCCTCTGATATGGGGACTCGGGGAACAAAGTTCCACATTGGCAGCCAGGGGAGAAGGAAAGGCCTTTTCTCAGTAAGAACCCTTGAACAGATTAACTCTTTCTCAGTCAGAAAGACCAGGTTGAAATATGTTAAAATAATCCCAATTACAGTTACAAATCCCAATCGTATGCGTAGAGCTGATTGTCATGGCGTTAACTACTCTCACTCACATGCACACACACTCATATTTTCCTCTGTAATTTTGTAGAGTAAAAGTCATCACCATGGTAATCCCTTCCGTGTGTTCCTCTCAGGGTCTGGTCCGACAGCTGGTTCTGGTGCCAGGCTGTGATGCCACCCCTGCTGTCTGCCCTTGCTCCAGTCCCACACTGGCAGAACTATCTGTGCCCGCTGTGCTGGTAGACCTGCCGCTCAAACAGATGGACATCAGCCATGCTCTTTCTAGATATGGTATCACAGAATTAACCATGTGAAGGACTGTATATCATTTATTTTCCTAAGTGAAAAAAGACAACATATCTTTGTCTCATTGTGAGACGTATCTTCGGCCTTCTACCTTTTTCTCTCTCTCTCTCTCTCTCTCTCTCTCTCTCTCTCTCTCTCTCTCTCTCACACACACTTTCTGTTGCTCTCGCACGCTTTCTCTGTCTCTCATTCTTTCTGTCTCTCATTCTTTCTGTCTCTCATTCTTTCTGTCTCTCTCTCTCTCTCTCTCTCTCTCTCTCTCTCTCTCTTTCTCTCTCTCTCTCTCTCTCTCTCTCTCTCTCTCTCCTACAGAGGCGGAGGGGCTCGTCTCCGTGGGTTTGGAGCGTAAGTGTGCAGCATCAGTTCGTGGTCAGCTTTGGTTTAACCCCCTGAGGAAGGGTCTCTACCTCTGTGATGGAGCTGTTTGGGTCCCTATGCTGAAAGGTAACACCTGGTGTGGACAGACTCTGTACTCAGACTCAGAATAGCAAGTCATCGTCCCCTTCATGACGATTCACCTCAACTTCCCTGTTACCAGAGCACGAACGGCTGGACTATGTTGAAGAGCATCAGGTTCTGCTCACCAGCTCGGAGACATACGACATTGAGGTATCAATCTGGAAAAGATGAGCTCGTTAACCAGAGAGATGCGGGCTGCTCGCATCATTTCCTGTTGCATACTTCCTGGCTGTGTCCTAATGTAAGCAATGATTGGACGCTGTGCGCAGGTGTTCCATGTGGCTGGTGTAGGGCTGATGGCAGCCATGGCTCACAGCTCCTCTGGTCTGGGGTCAGCTGTATACCTCTGGACGCATGCTGGCTTCCAGCTGTACCAGAACATCAGCACCTACGGAGCTCTGGCCTGGAGACACTTCACCATGGGCAAGAAGGTGGAGGGGGAAGACTGCGCACACACACACACACACACACACACACACACACACACACACACACACACACACACACACACACACACACACACACAGACATACAAAACATACACACAGGCATAACTACACACACACACAAACACACACATAACTATACACACACGTACACATACGTACACACATGAATACACACCATGCATTCTGGTACACTTGAGAGCACTCCTTCACAAACACACACTGTGTAAACACTAATGTGCACACACACAGACACACACCGTATAAACATGTGCACACACACTGTGTAAACACTAATGTGCACACACACAGACACACACCGTATAAACATGTGCACACACACTGTGTAAACACTAATGTGCACACACACAGACACACACCGTATAAACACTAATGTGCACACACACACAGACACGCTTTCATGTTCTTGAGAATGTTGTTGTGCTATCGTTTCATCGTAGGTGTTTCTGGTGGTGTCTAACTCAGCTGGTGGGCCAGGGGAACAGGAGGAGAACGTTCCAGAACAGGACAAGGGGATGGAGATGTCTGTTATTTACAGATGGAGCGTCAGGAAGAGAAGGTTTGTCCGTTTTCAGAGTCTGCAGACACACTGTGCCAGAGACTGGGAGGCCTTCCACATCAACCAACACACCTACCTCACTGTTGCCAATCACAGACAAGGTAGGAGTTCATGGGAATAAGATTTGAATGTGATGAATATCCCAAACTAGGTAAAACATTTAATAAAGTACAAATAATAATAATAATAATATAATGTTCACAGAGGAGGGTTGTTTTTTTAATCGTTCAAACTACTAACCTGTATTCTTTCTTTTATTAATGCATCAACTTGAATGTACCTGCTCATCTCATTGACGGACATTAACACACCAGTTCCCTCTCCCAGGTGATACCAACCACACCATCGACAGTGTGGTCTACAGGTGGAACCCAGGTACCAGGTCCTTCCAGGTGCACCAGATGCTGCGGACCTCAGGGGCCTATGACTGGGAGTTCTTCACAGTGGGACCCTATCATTTCCTCGTTGTTGCGAACGCCTTCGACGGCGTCACCACCCACGTCGACTCAGTCATTTATGTTTGGCTGGATGGCAGTTTCCGGGTGTTCCAGACCATTAAGGTGAACATTTACATGTGTGTCTGTGGCTGATGCTTTTATCTAAACTTAATACAATGTACTCACAGGAAAAGGTTTGAACCATTTGCATGGTATTCCTACATGAGTCAAGCCGCCATTTCCCCCCATTTAACATCTTTTTATTCGGAACGATGCGCTTGTCTGGGCAGGAGAGAGAGAGAAAGGGATGAACGGATGAAAGGGTTCGAGAGCGACAGAGGGAAGGATACACCCTCTACGATCTGTTAAAAATAGCTGAGCTAAATTTGATTGTGAGATGAAAAATGCTGACAGCTAACTGATAGTGAGTCACCCATTTAAATGCAACCACACATGAGGTGCGCCTGTTTGCATTTGCACTGGTTCACATAAAACCACAGAAGAAGACAGGGTATTTGGGGGAATTCCACTGATCTATGTCAGACTTACAACAAGTCTGAGGTTTGTAATCCTTTGTTGAACATTCGTTCAGTAATCCTCTAATTCTTGGTCTTTAAGACTCTCGCCCCGTCAGACCTTATCTTGAGACCCCTCCTTCTGACACATTCTCACTTCTGCCTCTTACTTGTATCCATGTTTCTTGTATCATATTCCATGTAACTTATCTCTCCACTGCCTTTTTTCTTGACTTCCTCATGCAGACATTTTGCGCCACAGACTGGGAGATGTTCCAGATTGGCAGCAGAGTCTTCCTGGTTGTTGCCAACGGACACAGACTCCATGGTAACAGGCCTAGTCGCTATGCCATCAACTCCACCATCTACGAACTTGATGTAAACGCTCAGGTGTTCATTCGCTTTCAGGATATTTTAACTTACAGGTAAAAAAAAACACACACAAATAACACACAGTCTTTAACACACACACACACACAAATAACCCCCAGTTTTTTAAACATGTTCCCCTCCTCTGTCTCCCCCTCCTGTCCCCCCCCCCCAGTGCTGTGGACTGGGAGTTCTTCACTCTGGGGGAGGAGAGTTTCCTGGTTGTGGCCAACTCTTTTGATGGACAGTCCTACTCTTTAAACAGCGTCCTCTACAGGTATGAAGGAGCTGATGGGTTGATTCAACTCCACTTCCATGCTGGACCCAACAGGAATGAAGGTGGGCGTTTCTTGTTCTTTGACCCAGATGTTTTCTTTTTAGGTGGCAGGGATATGAAGGGTTCGTCCCTGTTCACCACCTCCCAACCATTGGATGTAGCGACTGGGAATTCTTCCATTTCGAAGGGGAATCCTATCTCCTGTACTCCAGTGCCAAAGCACCGCTTTCTAAGGTGTTCAAACTGAAGACACACTGAGCGTGTGTGTGTGTGACTATGAGCTGTGTGTGCTTTAGTTTGGCTATTCATGTGTAGGACTCTTTATAAGGTATCTGAGAATATTTCCTATATTTACAGTAGAGAATACTTCATTATTTTGTTCTTCGGTACACTGAACTGTTTAGTTATCAACTAAATTATTTTAATGCGTTTATTATGCAGTAAGTTATTCACTAATAAATAAATAAAGTGTTATTAGTAGTAAAGTATAATGTGAAAAGTCTATTTGTCATATTTTAGTTTCTATCTTGTAAATCCTGTGTTTGGAATATAATCGTTTTAATAATATTGACAATAATTGAGATTCTATGATTTTTTTATTTTATAAAACATTAATAAACTGCTAAAAACTCTCTCACTAAAAAAGTAGATTTGACGGAAATGTAGTTTTTTATGTCTCGATATCAGACGTTCATGACAGTAAATGACTACAAGACCCATAATCCCTCTCTCTTTTCTTTTCCTGGAGGAAACATGGCTGCCTACTGTTCGTCAAAGGTGTATTTATTTTCGACTCTTGTTCTTTCCATTTCGCAACAAAGGAAAGTTAATAGGGTTTGTTTTCGAGTTTGATTTATTAAAGCCCACGAGGCGGTGTGTGACAAGTAAGTAGAAGTCTGTTCTGGACCAGGTTAGAACCACGTTAGAACATCAGATCCTTACAGGAACACAGCTGGTTCTGTTCATTAACTCTAGATTTGCTGATCCAGTTCACCAGGCTGCATTAAGGTGCTTCTTCAGCAGCACTGGAGGTGAACAGTCCTCTCTTCATCGCTATGTTCAGCCCTGTGAAGTCTTCTTATTTCAGAGTCAGTCCAACCGCAGTCAACAGAGAGCTGGGCAAGACCAAGATGAGATAGCGAGAGGCTCTGACAGCTGCACAACACTACACACCTGACATATTCTGCTCCCTGATAAACAAAGAAAACAACCCCAAGCATGTTTGGGAATCTTTTTGAAGAGGATGAGGAGGAGGCAGCCCCTCCTAGTGCTGCTGGGGGTAGGGGGGGGAAGGGGGGAGAGGAAATGACACCTCCCCGAGGAAGGAGTCATCTCAGCGGCATCAAAAACCAGGGAGGGACCTGTTACCTGAACTCCCTCCTGCAGACCCTGCTGTTCACCCCAGAGTTCAGAGGTGAGAGGTTAACCCAGGTCCAATGGCTGCAGTGGATAGTGTCTGTCTGGTCATTATGGAATGTCAGGTGATTGTGTGTCGTCAACATGTGTATTTCTGTATCTATGCAGAGGAGCTTTTCAGTCTGGGTCCAGATCAGCTGGGGCGCCTGGAAGACAAACACATCCCAGAGGCAAAGGTGGGTCCAGTAAAGGACAGTGTGTGTGTGTGTGTGTGTGTGCAGGTCCAGTAAAGGACAGTGTGTGTTTGTGCGTGTGCAGGTCCAGTAAAGGACAGTGTGTGTGTGTGTGCGTGCAGGTCCAGTAAAGGACAGTGTGTGTGTGTGTGTGTGTGTGTGTGTGCGTGCAGGTCCAGTAAAGGACAGTGTGTTTGTGTGTGTGTGCAGGTCCAGTGTATGACAGTGTGTGTTTGTGTGCGTGTACAGGTCCAGTATATGACAGTGTGTGTGTGTGTGTGTGTGCGTGTGTAGGTCCAGTATATGACAGTGTGTGTTTGTGTGCGTGTGTGCAGGTCCAGTAAAGGACAGTGTGTGTGTGTGTGTGTGTGTGTGTGCAGGTCCAGTAAAGGACCAGTATCTGTAACCAGGAAGTGTTCTTCTCTCAGGTCAGAGTGATTCCTTTGGAGCTGCAGAGGCTGTTTGCTCGTCTGCTATTGGTGGACCAGCAGACAGCGTCCACCACTGACCTCACCGAAAGCTTCGGCTGGAACAGCAGCGAGGTCTGTTCCTGCTTTTCCGATGGGCAAGGAGAGAGGGAGGGAGGGAGGGAGGGAGGGAGGGAGAAAGAGAGAGAGAGAGGGAGGGAGGGGAGAGAGCGTAGAGAGCGAGAGGGGAGAGAGCGAGAGAGAGAGACACTGTTTATATATAACAGGACATATCTCTTCTTCTGTATCTTTTCTCTCCCCCAGGAGAGCAGGCAGCAAGATGTTCAGGAGCTGAACAGGATTCTCTTCAGTGCTCTGGAGCACTCTCTAGTGGGCACCAGCGGCAGTACACTCATCCACCGGCTGTACCATGGAACAACAGTCAACAGCATCGAGTGTAAAGAGTGTGGCAACGTCAGCCAGAGACAGGTGTGTGATGTTGTCTGTGTGTTACAGAGCGAGTGTGTTTGTGTATCTGTGTGTTGCCAAAGCCCTCTCTGTCCTTCTTTCAGGAGGACTTTCTGGACCTGACTGTGTGCGTGCGTGGCGTCTGTAGCCTAGAGGGGGCGCTGTGGGACATGTTTGTGGAGGAGGAGATGTTCCAGGGCAGTAATCTTTACCGCTGTGCCGGGTGTGATAAACTGGTTACAGCTGCCAAGGTCAGTCACAGTCCTATAGACACACCCCACAGTTCAAGCTGTCCATCTGATTGAACCGCCTGATTCAGATCAGTGTTTACTTAATTAACCATGACATGCAATTAGTATTTGGTTTATTGTTATGTCCACATATATTAATGACATCTTAATTGCACGTATACTAATGATACAGCTGTAATATTTCCCTTTGTTGCTGTTTTTCTCTCTTTCACTTTTCCTCCTGTCTTCAAACCCTCCCTCCCTCCCCCCCTCCCTCCCCCCCTCCCCAGTCTGCCAAGCTGAGGAAGCTCCCTCCCTTCCTCACCATATCCCTGCTCAGATTCAACTTTGACTTTGCTAAGTGTGAGCGTTACAAGGAAACAGGTCGCTACACCTTCCCTCTCACCATCAACCTGAAGCCCTTCTGCGAGCAGGTGAGGGGGGGAGGTGAGGTGAGGTGAGGGGGGGAGGTGAGGTGAGGTGAGGGGGGGAGGTGAGGTGAGGTGAGGGGGGGAGGTGCCCTCTTGCTTTACCTGTTGGATAGAAACCTAACTGATAGCTTATGCAGTCGTGTTTTTGCACCCAAGCATATTTCACCACCCCCACCCTCAGGAGGATGTACATATATATATATATATATATATAGAGAGAGAGTTTTTCCTTTACATGTTAAGTACACAGTTTAGTTTACTAAAGTTTTAGTTAGTTTTCCTGCAGTATTTGTTACTACACGTGTAGCTACACACAAACCCACGCCTGCTTGCTTTCTGATCCTGCTTTTTAAACCCTTACGTAACATGACCATGTCCCAGGTGGAGGGAGAGGACTCAGATTACTCCTACGAGCTGTTCTCTGTCATCATCCACAAGGGAGGCTGCTATGGCGGCCATTACCACGTCTACATCAAAGACATCGACCATCTTGGCACCTGGGAGCCACAGGTGAGGAAGAGGGCTGAGAGGAGAGGCTGGGAGGAGAGGGTGGGAGCAGAGGGTGGGAGGAGAGGCTGGGAGGAGAGGGTGGGAGGAGAGGGTGGGAGGAGAGGCTGGGAGGAGAGGCTGGGAGGAGAGGGTGGGAGGAGAGGGTGGGAGGAGAGGCTGGGAGGAGAGGCTGGGAGGAGAGGGTGGGAGGATAGGGTGGGAGGAGAGGCTGGGAGGAGAGGCTGGGAGGAGAGGGTGGGAGCAGAAAGGGAGGCGAGGGAACGAGACTGATCACTGACTGATCGCTAGGGGAGTCAGATGGCTCAACGGTTAAGTTGGTTGTGATCCGAAGGTGGCGAGCAAGGCACTTCACCCTACTTGCCTCCGGGGGGAATGTCCCTGTACTTACTGTAAGTCGCTCTGGATAAGAGCGTCTGATGACTGACTAAATGTAAAGTGATGGAAACAGAAGAATGAAATGACGTATCGTTGCTCGTCTCTTCTCAGTCCTAAAAGCTGCTCTGTTGTTGTTTTAGGAGAATGAGGTCAAACCGAAAGCCCAGACGAGAAAGAAGGAGGTCAGAGTGTCTGAGTCTGAGCTGGAGAAAGACGACCCTTTATCTGTGCTCTCTGCCATCATAGCCCAGGTGCGACACCCCCTCCTCCACCTGTTGCCTACGCCGCATTAACACGACCACGTGACTAAAGTCTTGAACCCCCCCCCCCCATAAGGAGCCGTCCCAGAGTGTCCTCCTGGATCAGCTGGGACAAAAACTGATGGACAAGATTGGTTCTTCCTGGAACAAGAAGTATAGGAAACACTATGGTCCCATAAGCAAGGTAGAGAGCTGAGAGACATCCTGTGACATTACGATGAGTCCAGTATTAATGATTCTACTTCCCTCTCTTACGACCCTCTAATCTAATCTTTTCCTCTATTTTTTCCCTCCCCTCCCCTCCCTCCTCCCTCCTCTGCAGTTTCTCCAGTCACATGGCGATGTGTTTATCTTGGTGTCAAACGGCACTCGAGTGACTCTGAAGACCAGCCCCCCCAGCCCAGGCACGGAGCCAGCCAGCCCGGCCGATAGCAGCCCTGCCTCAGCCCCTCCTCACCTGGACCACAACACCTCCAGCAGCCAACCAGAACCAGGACTAGAACCAGAACCAGAGGTTTGGTAGTGCTTCTGAAGCACTCTTTATGAAACGGATCTCCCTCCAGAGTTTGTAATTGGAGTAGACTGGTACTCCTCCATCCATGCAGTCATAGATGTGTGTGTGTGTGTGTGTGTGTGTGTGTATGTGTGTGTATGTGTGTGTGTGTGTGTGTGTGTGTGCGGTCTCCTCAGGGTCCACACTGGTTCGACCTGAATGACTCGGTGGTGACGTGCATCAGAGAAGAGGACATCCAGAAGCAGTTTCAGGGAAAAGAGAGTGCCTACATGCTGTTCTACAGGAAGACACTGCTGCACAGACCTGTGGAGGGTAAGGGGGTCCTGTGTGTTTAAGGAGAGACCTGCAGGGGGTAAGGGGGGGGCTGTGTGTTTAAGGAGAGATCTATAGAGGGTTAGGACCCTGTGATTTTGGGGAGAGGAGGGTGAGAAGGGGGGGTGGGGTTAGGGTTAGTACGCAAACAAACACACACACACACACACACACACACACACACACACACACACACGGTGTGAATAAATATATAACTGACTCTGACTCTGTGTTCAGATGTGAATGACTCTGACTCTGTGTTCAGATGTGAATGACTCTGACTCTGTGTTCAGATGTGACTGACTCTGACTCTGTGTTCAGATGTGACTGACTCTGACTCTGTGTTCAGATGTGACTGACTCTGACTCTGTGTTCAGATGTGACTGACTCTGACTCTGTGTTCAGATGTGAATGACTCTGTGTTCAGATGTGACTGACTCTGACTCTGTGTTCAGATGTGAATGACTCTGTGTTCAGATGTGACTGACTCTGACTCTGTGTTCAGATGTGAATGACTCTGACTCTGTGTTCAGATGTGACTCACACAGTTTGTTCCCTGGTAGCTCTGAGGAATCCAGGGTACAAAGTTCCCTCTCACCTGCTGGAGATGGCTCAGGAGGAGAACCATAAGCTGCAGCAGATCCGGTACACACACACACACACACACACACACACACACACACACACACACACACACACACACACACACACACACACTCACACACTTCTACTCAAACATGTGCACATACACTCACTCAAAAATGAATAAACAGACAACAATTCTGGTTTGTGTGTGTGTGTGTGGTTGTGTGTGTGTGTGTGTGTGTGTCTGTGTGTGTGTGTGTGTCTGGGTGTGTCTGGGTGTGTGTGTGTGTCCTCCCTCTTCAGAGAGCAGTTTGAGTCGAGCAGTAACAGTGTGGAGTTACAGCTGCACTTCGCTCCATGCTACACACTGCAGAACGGAGCCCTCCAGCCAATCAACACAGAGACAGGAAAGGCTGTCCATCTGACCTTTGACCGGCGCAAGACTGTTGGAGATCTACGATTGGCTATATACCAGGTGACATCATTCATCATGA
>CM059296.1:1585000-1627500 GCA_030340665.1 Neosalanx taihuensis
GTACATCTCATTTCCTTCTCTCAGTAACAGCTCTATACTCATACATGCTATAGCTAGTGTCCACTGTTAATTGTTATATTATCCTTATTTTGATTCTATTTCATCTTTATCTTACCGTTATTTAAGTTCCATGGATGCTATTTGTTTGCTCCATCCTGCCACAGTAAATTACATGTTTGTGTAACTTGCTTGGCGAATAAAAACGAATTCTGATCTGATTTCATGTCTACCCCCCCCCCCCCCCCCCCCAGGATGCCTCTCTCTCCGAGCTGAACATCAGTCATGGTGACACGTTAGTGATCGCTGAGGGTCACCTGCCTCCCAAGGTACTCCATCATCTCTTCAGGTCGTTCTTGAGTCACTGTCTGTGTTCCTGTGACCCTGAAGTGGATGCTGGGAATGGAAACCAAGTCCTTAGAAACTCTGTCTTTTACTCCGTGTTCACAAAGTGCTTTCTCTTCATCCCTGTTTGTTTATCAGGGTTTCATCAAGCTTTCTGTGTGGCTCTGCGCCAATCAGACTGACGAGGAAACAGAAGTCAGTCACACTGCCGAGAGAACAGGAGGTCTACAGTGTGTGGAGGTTATGACTGCAGGTGACTCTCACACACACACACACACACACACACACACAGATTTGATGCAGATGTTTTTCCAGGTTTTGAAATGCTTGGTGTGTGTTTGGTAGGAGGAGCCAGGACAGAGCTGAGGCCTGTGGGAGAGGTAGAGATCACTGAGGAGTCCACGCTGGAGAACCTGAAGACACAGGTAGTGTGTGTGTGTGTGTGTGTGTGTGTGTGTGTGTGTGTGTGTGTGTGTGTGTGTGTGTGTGTGTGTGTGTGTGTGTGTGTGTGTGTGTGTGTGTGTGTGTGTGTGTGTGTGTGTGTGTGTGTGTGTGTGTGTGTGTGTGTGTGTGTGTGTGTGTGTGTGTGTGTGTGTGAATGTTTGTTTGACTGAGTGTTAGTGTGTCAGTCTAGCACAGTAATATGAGGCCTGCAGGTCAGATCTGTCCTACACATTTGTGCAGTACATTTCTCATTTGGCCACAGCCCAGTTAATCGACACAGAAGTCCTCTGCTTAAGGCCACATGGATTTCTTCTTGTGTTCTTTGTCAACACTTGTGTGTTTGTTTGTGTTTGTGTGTGTTTGCGTGTGTTTGCGTGTGTTTGCGTGTGTTTGCGTGTGTTTGCGTGTGTTTGCGTGTGTTTGCGTGTGTTTGCGTGTGTTTGTGTTCCAGGTGATGACACTGCCAGCCCTGCAGTGTGTGTTTGCCCCCACACCTGCCTTCCTGCGCCTGTGGATCCTGGAGGGACAGAGACTGACCTGTATCCTCAGAGGACACCAGCTCCCCCTCAGGTACCTGAGCCCCCCTCACCAGCTCCCCCTCAGGTACCTGAGCCCCCCTCACCAGCTCCCCCTCAGGTACCTGAGCCCCCCTCACCAGCTCCCCCTCAGGTACCTGAGCCCCCCTCACCAGCTCCCCCTCAGGTACCTGAGCCCCCCTCACCAGCTCCCCCTCAGGTACCTGAGCCCCCCTCACCAGCTCCCCCTCAGGTACCTGAGCCTCCTCCCCCCTCCCTTCCCCTCACTAGCTCCCCCTCAGGTACCTGAGCCTCCCCCCCCCCCCCCATTCCGCTCACCAGCTCCCCCTCAGGTACCTGAGCCCCCCCCCCCCCCCCCATTCCTCTCACCAGCTCCCCCTCAGGTACCTGAGGCTCCCCCCCCCGGTTCGGTCCTCTATGTAGACTCTCTATGTAGACGAAGCTTTAGCCTTTTTTTTAACCCTGCATGTTTTATTCATTCACCTTTGCCTCTTTCAGGAAGTTGAAGCTGGCCAGTGGGGCGGATATCTGTGTGCAGCTGCTCCTCAAAGAAGAGGATCTTGGGTAGGGCTTGAATCCTGGATGGTGACAGAGAGAGGCTTGAGCCACTAGGTGGCGCCTCATCCCCTTTCATTGGAAGTCTCCAGAACATTTATACCATCTGTTCATTTATCTTCCTCTTCTACCCTTTTCTCTTCTTTTTTTTTGGTCCTCCCTCGTCCTCTCCTCTACCCCTCAGACCTAAGGAGCTGTTGCTGCGTGTTCAGATGGGCGTGCCAGGGGAGAGGTGGTACTACCCTCCAGAGGAGCTGGTCTGGGACGCATCCCGCGACTCTGCCCCCCGCTGCCTGCGCTCGGCCCTGGCCGCCCACTATGGCCTCTCCCCTGACTCCCTGCTGCTGGCCAAACACCAGGCAGACAAGCACACCTGGGACACCATCTCCAGCTGGGTGAGGGAGAGGAGGAGGCAGGGTGGGGGTGGGGGGGGTAGGTAGGTTGGAGGAGAAGGTTGCCAGCCTGGCAACGGGGCACTAAGGGTGGGATTAGAACTGAAGCAGGGTGTGGATGGGGGTAGGATGCAGTTCAACCGAATGTGTGACCCTTCCTCTAACTCTTTACCCTCAAGACAAACTAAAGATGGCTGCTTCTGGTAGGATTCTATGTGTTGCCTTTCCACTTCCTTGTTTCCTGTCTGACATCTTCCTGTCTGTCTGATTGGATGAACAGAGTCAGCAGCAATCAAAACGGAAGAAGAAGAAAAAGGCGGAGTCTCTTCTGGGGGCGCCGTATCATCTCAAAGACGGTGACATCATCGGTGTTAAGGTAGGCTAATATTAGCCCCTCCCCCTTGGACTGGTGGTCAGTTAGGAGTTTGTCCAATAAGAGTGCTGCGTTACGTCACACTAAACATTCCACTCCCCTGATGTAACTGGGGTCCTTCTGTCTCCTGATTGGACAGAATCTGCTGATTGACAGCAACCGAGACTTCAGCACCCTACAAGATGAACAGGGGCAGCAGAGGCTGAGGGAGGAAGCTGAACATCGCAGGAAAGGGTGGGGCTTAAAGACACCACACCTCCTCCTGTTAACAGACCTGAACTAGCATAAAGATACAAAATTGAAAATATATATTTAAATTTTTAAAAAGTGTGATTTCCATTTCCTCCACCAGGGGGCAAGCTGCACCTGGGACCATCCAGAGAGCTGGACCAGACAAGAGGGCAGAGTCCACCAAAGTCAGGAAGCCAGAGGTGGCCCTGTCTATCAATGTGGGGGTTTTCAGATAGGGCCACAGCCAGGTGGACCTCATCACTGTGGTGTCAATCAACCAGACAATCTGCCACTGACGGTGGTTTGAGTTCAACATTGTTGTGCCAAACAATGATGGTGACAAAGCAAGGACAACTGAGACAACTGAGACACACAATAACTGAGACTGGGAATATTTACATTAACGCCATACCTCTGATTATCATTTTCTTTAAACTTTGGAGTGAGATGAAAATACTCTTACTGCGATCTCTACCCCCCCCCCCCCCCACCATCTCCCTCTCCTCTCTTTCTCTTTCTCTCTCTCCCCCCTCGTCTCTCTTTCCCCCCCTTCCCATCTCTCTCTCTCTCTCTCTCCCTCTCCCTCTCCCTCTCTCTCTCTCTCTCTCTCTCTCTCTCCCTCTCTCTCACTCTCTCTCTCTCTCTCTCTCTCCCTCTCTCTCTCACACTCTCTCTCTCTCTCTCTCTCTCTCTCTCTCTCTCTCTCTCAGGCCTTAATAATATGGACAAGAGCCAATACTTCTTCGTCCCTCCTACCTCACACTCTCAATTTTTCACTTCTTCTTCAGTTTTCAAAAGTGCTTTCACTCTTCTTTGATCTCCGAAAACTTACTTTGAGATAGTATTACCAATGAATCATGTTTTACTAGAATGCGCAATGATCTGGGTTTGTGTATATCAGGGATTTAAAATAGGAACTTTTAAACAATATAGGCAAAATGTGAAACTTACTGTAACGGTTAAGTACAGTAGCGCTCTGCTATGCATTCAGCTTTCATGGTTGTGTATGAGACGGAATTTAAATAATTTTTCAAGATTGATTTGTGTGTCAAAATGGATCCCCAACCTTGAATTTGGTCCCTTGTTGTCAGGAGCGATGGGGGAAGCGATGACAGCACATTTACACAGAAACCTACTTGCAGTTTGTTGCAATAATGTTCCCTTATTCAGAAAGCTTTAGTATTAATAGTACGTAGTAAATGAAAGGTTTTTCAACACATATTTTGGCAAAAATACCAGGCAACTATTGTTTTCTAAGATGCTGCATCATTTGCCAAGAGAGTAACTGAAATATGTAATTGGGGTTGATCTACAATAAATATATGTTTTTTTTGTTGTCAAATAATGTAAACTAAGCATTGATTAAGTGAATACGTGCTGGTGTTCAGCTGGGATAGTGTGTTGAACAGATCTCTGATCAGCGTTGGAATTGTACCCAAGTGAATCATCATGAACAAGGTCACACCCTGGTATGGAAATGTCACTTTTCCTGTAAAGCTGGCACAGATGTTTGAACCTTGTTTCATCCAGTTTGTGACTTAAGCAATACAGATATTTCATACAAACAGCAATATACAGATTATACACAAGACAAACTATACTTACGGTTCAAGTGTGCTCAAACACTGAATTGTGTATGGAAATGAAACTGAACCGGGAAACAGTTTTACACAAGTTTTTAATGACTGGCATACATTGGCCACTCACCTGTTGACATGCTTTGTTTGATAAAACTTCAGGTTTATAAGCTCTTAACATGCATTTGCACCAGTAAACACATCTGTCCATTTTAGACATCATTTTAACAGCTCTCTCATGTTGTAACCTGACTCCACCATGATTTTAGAATCGGAAGTGAAATGGGTGGGTACATTATGACAGGTAGTTCATCCTTTAAATGAACAGAGAAAGGGGAAGTGGGTTCACTTGCAGAGAGAAGGAGAGCACGGAGCTGAGTTGCCACGATTCTCTAAATTTGAATAAAAAACGCACAAAAGATCATTTAGTTTTTCAGCCATGGTGGATCAAGATGTCAGATTGGAAGCCTTGTCTGTTCTTTTGGGGAAACAAGTCAAGTGTCAGGACAAGTTTCCTGGTAAGACCAGCGAACCTTCAATGACCTTGGATGATTTCTTCATTGCAACCATCCTTGGTAATCAGACCCTCAGACAGCAAGTGGCCTCCATTCTTAAAAATTATGCGAGCCAGCGTTCACTTCAAGAGGAATTCTTCATCAATGAATCTGAATTCTTTGACCCCCCATATGATTGTGACTTCACTGGCTGCGCTACAGGGGAAGCTTGTAAGAGGGGTAATGAGCCATATGAACGGCCACGGGGATGGTATCGCATGGCCCTCAAGGTTATTGATAAATACCCTGATGGGAACACCTGGTTGGGTCCAGATGGGTGGCGGAGTGAGTCTGCACCAGGAGAGTGGCCGGTCTCTTTCCATGGAACCAGTCTTGAAGGGGCCAAAGGCATCATCAGATCTCATTACAAAGCTGGACCTCGAAGTCAATACGGAAGAGGGGTCTACTCAACACCAAAGCTAAGTGAAGCTTCAGAGTACACTAAGACTTTTAAGTCTAAGAAAAATGGGAATACTTACCAAGTCATCATGCAGAACAGGATCAATCCAAAAGTGAGAGAAATATGTGAATATGAAGATTATTGGTTGATTCCTGTTCCAGAGGGGACCTCAGCTGACAAGGAGAGACACATAGTCGAGGGCGCAATACGCCCTTACGGGATTCTGATCCAAGAGGTGAAATGATAATGATTTTTGTTTCATCATTAGTCATAGTAAAGCAGCAATAACTATTCAATGAAAGAAAACTTCCTGCAGTGTCAGTTAAGATGTATTCGTCTTAATCAAAAGTGCTGATATGCTTTGACTGTTTGTCAGGAAAACAAGAATATTAGATTATTCAAATGAAGGTTGGATTCCCTAAATTCCAGTGTCTGTACTTGTTTTATTTCACTTTGATTACATAAGTCATCAACTACTGTTTGATCCATGTGTACATGAAGATTTTGGGTGTGGGTGTCACACAATTTCTGTACAATGAAACTATTTCATAAATGTGTTGTTCTAATTTTAGTTCCCCTTCTTGTAAACTTTTTTTACACAAGGTCTACCAGTTTGTTGTATGTATACAACAACTACGAACCTTTAGTTTTGGGACGTTTAAAACAAAGTAAATTGCCTCACTGTCACATGGAAGACCACCAGGCCCATGCATCGCATCAACCGAACACTAGATGATTATTTCCTTGTTTCTCTTTTTAAAATGAATCACCATAAACTGCAGCCATCATGCCTTTCTTCACTTTTTTATGCCCCTTTTATGCCCTGTTTATATCTGTTAATTTTTTGTATTTTAATATTTCGATCTTATTAAATCCTTTGTATTTTTATATTTAGCTCTGTAGTTAAAGGATTATTTTTATTTGACATGTTCAGATAAGTTACTGGAAAGTCCCTGTAAAAACACACCCACCCACCCACCCACACACACACACACACACACATGATCCCGTATCAAATTTCCCCAACATTTCCTGCTGAGACATAACGAAAGTGAAAGTATCGCCACGTACAAGGGTGTAACCACCAAATATAACGGTACTTGGTGTTTTGTTCACTGACCAGCTACCCTAAAGTACAACAAGGCCTTTCTGTAGGACCAGCTTCTGCGGTGTTAACCACCTTCAGCCCAGCAATGCTTGACGAAGACATCCGATATGAGGCCGTTTCAGCAGCCTTGGGTTCAAGCGTCAGGCCTCTGGCTGAGTTTCTAAGGACCCACAGGGGGAAGACACCCGAAAACCTGCTCACTGTGGACGGCTTTTTGATAGGTGCAACCTTGGGAGTGTCTTCACTGCTTGACTGGCTCAACCCTGTGTCATGGCTTCAATCACTGTTCTCAGCTGTAGGTGTCACCGGGATCCGAACACAGGAAGCCTTAACGTGGGAGTTTTACATCGATGAAGATAAATTCTTTGACCGGCAGTTTGATTTTGACTTCACCCAAACATCAGACACCCAGGATTTTGAAAGAGGTGGAGAGAAATACACCCGTCCATGTGGATGGTACCGGATTGCATTAAAGGTACTGGACAAGTACGGTGGCAATATCTGGCTTGGTCAAAATGGGATGCGAACCCACTCTTCTCCAGGGGAATGGCCAGTGTCCTATCATGGCACGAGCAAGGATGGAGCCAAGGGGATCATCACATCCCATTACAAGGCAGGGAACAACAGCAGGAGGCAGGTGTACGGCCGAGGTATCTACTCCACACCAGATCTGGATGAAGCTAAAGGCTACGCTAATACATTTGTGTCAAAGAAGAATGGAAAGACCTACAAGATCATCCTCCAGAACCGGGTGAACCCAAAATACAGAGAGACACACAGGCAAGCTGAAGACTACTGGCTGATTCCGGTCCCGGACGGTTCATCTGAGGCACAGGAGAGGAAGATTGTGGAGCGGGCTATCAGACCCTATGGTATTCTGATACAAGAGGCTTGAGGGAGGATATACACACTATGAAGTGTCGTAAGGCGGATGCACACTATGAAGTGTCATAAGGAGGACTGAAGGAGTGAGGCATAAGTTGAAGTAATGTTGTGGATACTTTTATGTATACTTTATGTATGGCATAACAATTTAGGGAACAGTTTTTGGTTGGTGTCAAAAAAAAAAGATTTTTTTCACATAATATCATATAATCTTTTTTATCTTAGAAACTGTAGTTTGCTGAACCTTTAGGTGTTGAGTTTTGTATTCCCTTGTATAAAAAATATTGCATTCACATTTTAATTCTTTACAAACATCACTTATTTTTCTCAAAAAGCATATGGTTAGTTGAAAGACGAACATATTAGCTCTTGTAATACTCGCCAATAAAAAAATTGAGTATAAATCTGATGAATGAATGAATAATCTAATGAATGTGCTCACAGTCCCATTTCGGATCCCACGTGTCCAAATCCGATCTCAACATCTCAGTTAACCAATCAGAGTTTAAACAGTGGAGCAAATCACCCAATCGGATGACAGAAAACTCGTACTGGAGAGAAGCCCCGCCTACTTTACAGTATTAATTTGCTAGGTATGCAGCTGGTGAGGTTGCTGAACACAGACCAGAGAAGATCTCTCAACATTATATTAAAATCACATTTCTGCTGGGTTTGGATTACTGCACTGTCAAAATGGTCGATGCATTCTGCGCCACATGGAAGCTGATTGACAGTCAGAACTTTGATGAATACATGAAGGCACTTGGTAAGATTTACGTGGAGGTGATGGATGAATGAATGCCACTGATCTTCCGCAGTACTTACTATATGAACTATTTGAATGCTTGCTAACTTAAAGGCAGCTGTTATATGAATTAAATGAAAATTAATTGAAGTAACAAATTCAATATTGTGAGACTTTAGTCATCAATTGTAATAAATCCAACGTTTTACATTACATTTATTCTTTTTTTAAATTTATTTTTTAACATTATTATTGTATATTCTACACAGGTGTTGGTTTCGCCACAAGGCAGGTGGGCAATGTTACCAAACCCACCGTTATCATAAGTCAAGATGGAGGCAAAGTGGTGGTGAAGACACTGAGTACTTTCAAGAACACAGAGATTTCCTTCAAACTGGGAGAGGAGTTTGATGAAATGACTGCAGATGACCGCAATGTCAAAGTATGTATCAAACATGATCTGCATCTCAGACTTCTGTAGGAACTAAACATATTCCTCTCTGGAACATGCAGGATTCTGCTCTTTGCATGTTTCATCTGATTTCAGATGGACATTTATTAGTACAAGCAATAATTACAAATACAAATGTCCTTGGGCAAGGCACTTCACCCTACTTGCCTCAAGGGTTAATGTCCCTGTACTTGCTGTAAGTCGCTTTGGATAAGAGCGTCTCCTAAATGACTACATGTAAAACTATGAACCAAAAACATCATCATTAAGTTAGTCAACAACATCTAGATTGTTCGCCCCTTGTTTTTGCGATGGTTCGATGTGATTTTCACGCTGTAGTTGTAAATGAGCTGTTCTGCCCTCTTGCAGTCCACTATTACCCTGGAAGGAGATCAGCTGGTTCACATACAGAAGTGGGATGGCAAGGAGACCAAGTTTGTCCGCGAGATCAAGGATGGCAAACTGGTCATGGTGAGTAACAAGCTTATGCCCCTGTGGTTCAGTCACTGATGTACCTAAGACATATCAATACTTAAGTGCATCTTAGTTGTGTGTTTGTGGTAGAGAGACATGGTGTGCAGATGTGTGTGTATCATCAGATGAGTGACTCCAACCTCTTTGCCCTCCATAGACCTTAACCTTTGAAGGAGTTCAGGCTGTACGCACGTATGAGAAGGCGTAAGTCAGACCAGGACCATGTGACCCTTCACAGCACTGATGAACCCTGTTGTCTGGTTTTTATTACACGCACAAATAAGCACTTGATCCCTTGATGAACTTGAGCTAAACGTTTGAGAAATAAAGTTTTTCTGTAAAAAAAAACAAAAACACAAAAAAGCAACAACTATATTTTGTATTAAATACTGAAATTGTTTTAAAGGACCTAATTGTTTGAATTTTGAATTTCAAAATATGCTACTTTCAAAAAGGGAAAAATAAATGACTTAAAGACCTTGTTCATTGTCTCTTTTTTTCAACAAAATCCCAAAGCACGTTCAGTAGCATTTCTTAATGAATCAAATGGACCTTCATGTTTTTACAAGTATACAGTTTCAGGGGTAGTTACTAAACGAACTATCTAGATAGATAGATAGATAAATCCTTTATTGTCATTACACTCATGATGCAACTAAATTTTGTGGGTACGCCCAAAGCAGCATTGTACATAATAAATATACACTTTTTAAGATAGAAAAATAATATATATATATATATATAAAAAAAAAAAAGTAGGGGGAGGTAGACAGGGTGAGGAAATTCTGGTGTTTGGGGTGTGTGGGGTGGGTTTATGTGTGTGTGTGTGCGTGGGCATTTGCAGTCCTTATGGCCCAGGGGAAGAAGCTGTTTGACAGTCTGCTGAACTAAAGAGTGATGGGCAGTACACTGCTGTCCAAGGTGAAGACCTGTATGGTGTGATGCACGTAAACCTGTGAAAGAGAATGACCTGCATTAACCTACAGCAGAGCAGGACAGGAGGGGGACGAGGAGGAGGGGCCATCCTGGACAGATCTTCCTCCCTGGGCGCACAGATAATCTGATTTAAATGATGGTGTCATTACGTAAGAGCATCATTCGATAGTCTGGACCAACCGTGTGTGACTGAGGTGCTGTGCATGACATGACACTGCACCCTGAGCACAAAGAAGAGGGCAGATCCAGTACAAATGACCCCATGCTGCACTAAACACTGACCTACTTACTGTACATTGCAGCATGCCCAGACCTTGTAGCATGTGGTTCAAAAACCTCATAACCTCCTTCTGTTTCCATTCAAATGGACGACAGATTAACAGATCACAGTGAGCGCCTGTTTGACCATCTGAGTAGTTCTGTCGTGGTTATAGTACGTCTATATCACTCTGATTACAGTTAGTCTTTATGCTGGTTTTTAGCTTTCATGGCCATAATTGTCCATAAATCTCCCCCACCTGCTCCAAGACTGAGCCAAAGCTCTCCAGCTAGGCTTGTATCCTGTCCAGCCTGCTGAATACTGGGGCTACAAGTGACCATTCTTCTCTTTTTAACATTCTGGCTGCCAAGGTCTTGGCTGCCTTTGAATGGACTTGGCTGCTCAAAACCATGGCAACTGGAGTGGAACTTATTTGGCCATTGTCAACCACTTTAATATCACACAAGACTGGTTTGCATGCTCTATTTGAAATATCATCAGAAATTACAACCCAAAAAGTGCACATTTAAACATTAAAATCTTTTTTTTTTTTCGTGGGTATGATCTGACAGTCAGTCAGGGAACATAGTTCATGATATCTTGTGAAAAGTATCAAATTGCATTGTCATCTAACATCAGATTCTATCAACCATCCAAAGATCAGGTCATCTCAAAACTAGGAAACGAGAAAAGGAAAACTATCCTTTTACCATCATTATCAGATGTTTTTTTGTGCCTTTCATTGAAATTGTGTTCCAGTACATTAGAATGTCATCATTACCGAGAGACATGGCTCTCTCTTTCTGAACCTCATATTCTCATTAATATATAAAGAAATAAAGAAAATGAGAGACAAAGACCAAGAATGAGACAGAGAGAGAAATAGAAAGTGAAAGAGGGAGAAAGATGAGAAATTGAAACCAAAACATTTACACACTTAACACACTTAACCAGTGTTCAACTTTATTTACATTAGTTGAATTACCTTAAAATGACACAACACCCCTTTAAAACTGCTTAAACCATGGGCTTGTTCCCCACATAATATTTAGACATACATTAGTTCTTACGGAATCAATTTATCTAAAATTAGAATTGTGTTACATTGCCCTCACCTGGCAGAATTAATTTACTACATCACATACACAGCTACAACATGCAAAGATTGTTTAAATTATTCACTTTCTTACTCTCTGCCCTAGATCCTGTACACGTGTTTGACAAAATATAAAATTACACTGATTTGTATAATGAACAAATACTTTTGTTAAATAAACTCAGATTAAAGTCTGATTTTTTTTTAAGAAGAAGAAAATTTGCACATTTCGTCAGTAAAAGTTGCATGTATAAGCTCACAACCGAATGGATATTTAATTACATAATTGAATAGCACTCATGTACAGCTAATGCTCAGAAATAACTTCAACAGGTTTGGTGTTGAACTGGGTCTTTGTTAATTGTCTTTTCTGGTTGGTAAGTTGGTGACAGGTTCAAAAGACCAAACCCATGAGGGAAAAAACCCTGAACACACTTCATCCACAAACATGGATACGTATCACGTATATACGTACATGATTATAAACAGACCAATGTACTGATATTTATATACATATACAGGCAGATCAATATTCTGACTATATACATACAGACCAATACACTAACTGTAAATACAAGGATCAATCAAAAGTATCTGTCTAAGTTCCAATTCAATACTGCACATAGATACAATGTTAATGAGTAGAATATATAGTCATCAGTTTAATAAATACTTAAAAACCAACAATTTGAAAAAATAACACTTGAATTAAAAATAAAAACGTAATATGGGAAACACTACTCAGCTTTAAATACTTTAAGGGAAAAAAATAAAGGGGTTAGTTCCCTTTCATAAGTTCAGTCCAACCAATTAAAACAAAGATTGGTGGATTTATTTAATTACTCAGCATAAAAGGCGATAGCCTAACCTGGGATATGCTTCTACTAAATAGCATGTTCAATAGCATGTTCAATAGCATGTTCAATAGCATGTTCAATAGCATGTTCAATAGCATGTTCAATAGCATGTTCAATAGCATGTTCAATAGCATGTTCAATAGCATGTTCAATAGCATGTTCAGCACTATATAAAGACCAACATGTAACCTCCTTTTGGTAAGAAGTGAGAACACATCCACACAAGGTTTCAAAAATTCTTGTGCATGCAGCTGTTAACCCTTGAAATGCTTTTCAACATAAGACATTGAACTACAGTGAAATTCCAACGATTCAGTTCAAATAAAACAAGGCAATAGAGAAATGTGAGCAAACCAGATAAGCTCATATTTGTGAACTTGCCACCCATTATCTTTCATGGATGTTGAAAAAGTATACAGAGCAAACACTCATAGATTCATGACACAATCACATGTCACATGACCACAAATGCAGTATTCACAATCACTCTTAATAAATACAAATGTCGCCGTGCAATATTACTAGAAACTTGACAGTGATCATTCCATTGGTATTATCATCTCCATGTCATCATGAACATATATTTATTATAGCATTAGGACTAGTGATATGTTCTGTACTGTGCATTTATATATCAATGCATTACATAATTTAAATAACATAATTCTGGGGTGGATCTTCATGTTGATAATCAACACAGATACTTAGTAGTCAGTCAGCTGGATTTGTAACAGGATATTTTGGTCTATCAAACAATAGAAGTGGGCTTTGACAAGCAAGAGTGTTGCTATTCAATCATTCCCTCACCTTCCTGCTAACTATCCAGTGAGTTTCATGTCACAAATTATATTACATTAACCCTGTGCAATAAAGAAGTGATTTTAGTCACAAAGACACAAAATGGGTAACGAGAGATTCTGATTCCATCTTTGGTATCATACAAAATGGAACCTTCCAGAATCTTTGAGTCCATAGTCGTCAGATGCTGAACAGTACTCATTTGAAATGGAAAGCTTCCTCCCTAACCTCCTCTTAAGAGATCAGACAGTGGAATGCTTCGAATAAGCACCCTGAAAGGGGAGGAGCTTGATCCTGTACGCATGATAATGTGTAGCACCATCACAGACGTAAAGATGGTTGGTATAGATAAGACTTCATCATGTGACCACACCTAACTCCCCACTCTCAACCTTCTGAGATGTGGCAGGTAGGGGGCGCTCACGTCACACCTCCTTGAGAGGCCTTGGTTCCTGTGGGAGCTCAGAGACTGGCAGTGTTTGGTCATTCCTTTCCAGAGTTCTTCAAAACTACAAGTGAATTACATTACTGACATGCCCCGTAAGGACAAACTCCATTTTGACTCTCAAAAGCAGAAAGGTTCCCTGTAATGAGTGCATGTCAGAGATCACAAAACAAAAGCTATTGAGCTGAATAGAAGAAAAAAATGTCGGCCAAAGTTGTCTGAAAATCTCCAAAATAGTATATTCAGCTATACTGGAATCATGATCTCTTCCAGCCATAAAAAAGCAGAACATGAAAGAGAGTGAAAGAGTAATGTAGTACACTGATGTGTTCACTTTAATAATCAAAGGTAGTAGTTTAATGTTGTAAAAACTTTCTCAATCAGTTTTTGGTTCCTAGTTTATGAATGTCTTGGTTGTTAAAAGGTATTAATTATGTGTTGGAGGACAATCTTTGGTGTTGCAATAAAAAACCTGGTACATTTTAATGATGAATCCTACACGGACCTCTAATGTTTAATCCAATAAAATAAAACTATTTGTCCAAAATGAAAGGCCTGATAAACGTAGAAAAACATCAAAAGTGTATCATTTCATAAGAAATCATCATCAATCAAGACATTCATGCAATATCCCCAGAAAAAAAATATGAACACTTTAAACATAAAAAAAAAATATATAGGAAAGGAATGACACTGACTGCCTGATCTCTATAAGGGAGCTCAACCAATCCAGGAAGTAGAAGAACTGTCCGTCATGTTGTACATTCCTCTGTTCTCCTTCATCCGAAGCTTTCTGCTGCGGACCAGGATCGGACGCCATGCTGCGCTGCGTCAGCGGAGGTCATGATCTTTGACGTAGTTCTCTTTGGTAAAATTGACACAACACTTGAGATTCCCCAACACGCCCACTGGTTTGTTTACTCCAGGGTGCTCAGCTGTGGAGCCTCACATCTGGAGTGGTGAGAAGGGGTAGAAGGGATACTGGACGTCGTCCTCATCCACAAAGAAGCACTGGAAGTAAGGCATCTCATCTGTGGAGCATTCAGAGAACAGGTCACTCTAAGAAGTCCTGCAGACCCTCACCTGGAGTCCTACAGAAAACTCATGCAAGTCAGATGTTGCTCTTTCACAGAGCTTTTCCATTTTTGATCTGATTGGTTCTACAGCGTGTGTGATTAATCAATACATGTATCTCACAGCCAAGTTGGAAGAGTTGTGAAAGTTGGCAGCAAGAGCTTTCAAGAGAGAGCTTTACAAAAGAGCATAGATCACTGATCATAACAACGAGATAGACCCAAACATTTTGGGTAGTCATATCATGAAGCATAGTCTCAGGGAAACCAAACAAGTGCCAAAGGGAAGAACCACAAGAGCATTCAGTTAAACAAGTTCCAATAAAATATTGATGAGGTGTGTTTAAGTAGGGTTACCTTCTGTTGGTAAGTTTTCTGATTCTACAGGATCAGCTGGTGAAGATTAGAGATGTTATGTTGTTGTCAGAATAATCAAAACATCAAAGATAATTTACTTTTTTAAAAAGATGAATCTGAAGTAACAAAGTAAGGTAATAATAGAATGGTGTCATAATTGTGTGTGTGTTGATCTATAGTATGTGTGAGTTACCTTTCTTTGCAGGCTCCGGATGTTGTTTCTCTTTCAATACTCTATCTTCTGAAAATAATGAAAAAAATGACAATGAAATATCCAATATAGTTCACCACTGGAAACTATAGAGAAAACAACCTTCATGTAATGCAGATATTTGCTCAAATACTGTGCTGTGGCAACATGTTCTATCAGTGTCATATAAACGCCTGAGGATGAAAAGAGCCTTAAGCTCCTTATCTTTTTATCTGATTTTTTGGGGTCTTTACTTACCTTTCTTCATTGTGATTCTTTTGGTCTTCTCTGGAACATCACGTTCTGTCATAGTAAAGAAATTATGTAACTAAGGGAACAAAGTAATGACTATCAAAGTAAAAGGGAAGGTTTGACCTTGTTCTTTATAACTTGTTCAAATACAACTACAGGAGAAGCCTGGACATGTAGGGAATGGACATGAACACATTTGCAACTAACTCCTAACATTTCCAACTAACTCCTAACATTTCCAACTAACTCCTAACATTTCCAACTAACTCCTAACATTTCCATCTAACTCTTAACACATCCAACTAAGTCCTAACATTTTCAACTAACTCTTCACCTGTCCAACTAACTCACAACATTTCCAGCTAACTCTTCACCTGTCCAACTAACTCCTAACATTTCAAACTAACTCCTTACGCTTCCAATAGTTTTTTTTGTTGAAGCTGGTTTGACCTTTGCTGTGGCAGATGCAGGTTCTATCATGGTTGATAGAGAACTCACCTGACAGGGGAGATGTTTTGACATTCTCTTTCCCGTCTCCTGGATCAAACGTAAAGTACAGGATCTGATTTACAGCTATACTTTTCAGTCATGCAACTTCAGAATGACATAGTACCTGTTGAGTACATCATTATTTTGTAATAAATTATTTATATGACTGTGACTTTTACGACTAACAGTGTCAATAACCAAACATGCAAATTGAAAATATACTGTCCTGGTTTAAAAAACATTTGCTTTATATTCATACATTTACCTGTGTATGAAATGAATAAATGTAAAATGAAAAAAATAACAAGGAGTTAAATGGGCCTATATAAGGATGGGCCTATATAAGCAAGTTGCTTCAGCCCAATCCTTTTTGGTTGCATCCATTACAGTGGTAATTGTTACTATCTTCTGTGTGAGTATGTATATATATGTAAATGAATGTGTATATCTGCATAAAGTTGAAGATATCTGTATATGTATTTGTATATGTATATCTGTATATGTATATTTATATATGTATGTATTTATATATTTATATATGTATGTATTTATATATTTATATATTTATGTGTATATCTGCATATGTATGTGTGTATGTATATATATACTACTCTTGTAATGGACAACCAAATAAACCTATTCATTCATTCATTCATTCATTCAAATCAAGTTTTTGACTGCTTTACCTTTCTTCATGGATGCTGCTTTGGGTTCCTTCATTGTCACAGGCTCTGGGAGACGAGAAAATAAGTTTAGTAAACAGAGTTGTATATTGTTATTAGTTTACATTATATTTGAGGTAAAAAGTATGTAGATGTCTCATAATGTAAAAGGATGAGGAAAATAAAATAAATAACTAATATAATACCTCTCTTAGTTGCCATTGATTTGGACTTTTCTTTCGGAGCCTCTGGTTCTAAGAACGAAAAAGATACAGGTCAATTGACATTCCAGTAATCACCATCATCTCCCAGATACTGAATGTGGGCAGAAAAAGCTTGTGAGTTACTGACTGCTGAATGCAGTCACTCTTAATGAAGCATCAGCAGCTATACAGTGCAGCTACACAACTCTAGAAGCTTTATGACAGCAGAAGCTCATGTCTTCATTCAGATACCTTTCTCACGGGCTACAGATTTGTCCTTTGGTCTGGAGATATCTGATAAAGAAATGGTTGTGTTCAAACACCAAACATTGATATGGAGGTGCATGATGTGGTTTTTAATATTTGTTTTATATGATACGGTATGATAGATGATCAATTTTATGATCCACTTGATCAATGGCTGTATGTTATAATACAGCAATTTGATCATTATTCATTTCCTATTTACCTTTCCTCAAAACAGGAGGTATGACCCTTTGTTTAGGCTTAGCTTGAAAGCAAATACAGTGATTGAAGCAAATTGTACATTAATGACCGATATTTTATAGTACGTTGACAAATATCATATTTAAATAAAGTCGTTTTACTAAAAAGTAAGATATCCATGTACCTTCCTCTGCAGGTGCTGACTTGACAATGATTGTCGCCTCAGGCTCTTCATGCCAGAAAAAAAATGCAATGACATATCAGTCTATCATGACCACTAAAGACTGGAGCATGAAAGCTGAATCTTGCTGTTTACAGACGTCCACTAAATCACATACCTTTCTTTGCAGACACAGATTTGGGCTTTTCTTTTGTAGCTGTGGGCTCTGCATAATCAGGTTTTGTTAGCACAAATAACCAAAAAACCATCTAATGAATACAAAATGCAGTTTTAAAGGTTAATTCAATGTTTGTCAACAAAGGTAGAAATTCTTGCGCTAGGTTTTTAATATGTGACCCTCAACAAACATATGACACTAAACCCATTTCTTGTCACGTAACCTGGCCTGTGCTTCTCTTTGTCAGAATCTGGTGTGATGGACGAACATTTCTGAAATAAACACTGACTTACATCCAGTGAAATTACAAGTTTACATAGATACAAGATGGAAACTTCTCACAATACCTTTCTTCAGAGCACTCGGCACAGCTTTCTCTTTGGGCGTCTCTAAAACAACTGGATTGAAAGAAGCACGGTGATTTTGCAAGAGTAAAATATGGGCATAAAAGTAGTGTGCTGTATCACAAGGCTAGCACAAACAGGAACTGAGAAGATGTAATTGTGTAGAATGGCAACACAAGTGTTGCCAAGCTTTTATCGCTTCGGATAAAAGCGTCTGCTAAATGATCAAATGTAAATGTAACTGTATAAAGCAATTAATTCAAACCAAAGGTGTTAGTCAGAAACACAACAGTTGGCTTACTATGTTTATAAACTTTCATCACAGTTGCTGATTTTACTCTGCTTACATTTACATTTACTGATTTAGCAGACACTTTTATCCATACCAACTAACCAAAAATCTGACCTTTCTTTGGAGTTGCTGGGGGGACCTTCTCCTTAGGAATCTCTTGCACTGAAACCACCCATTACATATTGTTGTTAGACAATCATTGCATTACTGTACATTATGTTGAGGTATCTATATTTTAGAATGTCTGGATCTGCCTATTGATCTGCACAATTCATACCTTTCTTCAAAGGCACAGTTTTCACTTTCTCCTTGGTAACAGAAATATTTCTGTGAGGAATTTCAGCCTCTGTAACAAAAATATACAGTTCATTATCTTCAGTATCCAGTCTAATGATTTGATGCCTAGGGAATCTTTAGAAGAAGTTAATCTATTAAGGAGACCATTCATAATACAAACTCCCCATTGACAATTTCATTATTCACAGAGACAACCGACCACTAAACTACTAAGCACTAAATCAACACTAACGACTACTCAAAGCATGGCACACTACAGAAACTAAACTAAGCCTCTACTCAAACACTACAACAGATACCTTTCTTCATAGGAACTCTGGTCTCTTTTTTGGTCTTTGTCTTAGGTGTATCTGGCCCACGAAGGGAGAACACAGTTCAGATGAGCTGCTGGTTTTCACAAGTAGCTTTACATAAGAATTGTTGTTTACCAATAGAAAAACACCATCGTTACCTTTCTTAATAGCTGGCGTGGATTTCTCTTTCTCTTCTTTCCTTAGAGCTTCAGACTCTAAATTGAAATAAAAAAAGACAAATGTTCCCATACTTCATTTCCATATTAAATTACATTTAGCAGACACTCTTATCCAGTACAACTTACAGCAATTACAGGGACATTCTCCCCTGAGGCAAGTAGGGTGAAGTGCCTTGCCCAAGGAACACAACGTTATGTAACATCAGGCGGGATTCAAACTCACAACCTTATGATCACTAGCCCAACACCGTAAACACTGAACCACATGTCTCCCCATATTAAACCAATATGTGTTACTAGAAGGTTATTCAGGCATAGTAAAAACTGATGCCGCTGATGTTTATAAACATATGAATGCTGACAGGAATCAAGGAGCCCAAGTTTCACCTGTTTTCTTTGCTTCTTGCTTGGTTTTGGCCTTTAGTGCATCAGGCTCTGTTAAAAGAAAAGAATATACATAATTTGCCACACGTCACAAATCAAATGCTACTACCAGGTAAATAATGAAATAAGGACTAAATCTCAGTGGTACCTTTCTTTTCTGGAGCTGGTTTTGCCTTTTCTTTAGCAACATCTGCCTCTGCATCACCACAGAGTACATGTCTATCAAATGTCATCTCAGTACTTCTGAAGCTTCCCCAGGTCCCCACTGATATTTCTATACATACCTTTCTTCAGAGGAACTAGCTTGACCTTTTCTTTCAAGGCCTCAGGTTCTGGAACAAGCAACATGATACATGTTTTTTAATAATAAGTCAGACGCTGAAAGATCCATAAAGCAGTTTATGAGCACCCGCCCCACCTTTCTTAGTTGGTGCTGTTTTGTTCATCTCCATAGGAACCTCCAGCACTAAAAAGAGTGTATTATAAAGCAAGACTTTACATAACAACATGCACAAGTAATGCGCACAGTGTTGCTCTAAGGAATTCACGTCAGACTTAGAACAATGTGACAGTAATGGGGTTGCTTCAAAATGCTTAGGATTCTTATGTAAACAAATACAAGTGGCACCTTTTTTTGATGGCACTGGTTTAACCTTGTCTGTAATTACCACAGGCTCTATAATTTGAAATACAAAGAGTTATAAATAAGTGCAAGAGCATTACTCCTTAAATTAAATACATTTGCTTATAGTTGAAATGCAAATGAATGTTTTCTAGAAAGTTACATCCAGTTCTGCGAATTCTCGAAGGCGGAAAGGAACATGGCTGGAGGCTAATGCCATTTAATCTTTACAATAAAAGATGATGATGATGATTCTGACATCAAGAATTGCAAACGCAAGCATGGATTCAAATCTTAAATAATTTGTCTACTAAATACCTTTCTTTTCAGCAACTGCTTTGACTTTTTCTTTGACAACTGTACGTTCTAAAATTAAAATGAAAATGCTCAGTTAAATTACATTTTATTCACTTACACAAAACCATGTTTTATGTGAAGAGTCAGTGTAACAATCTCCCCCAAAAAAGGATATTCAAATGAGTAAACAAACCCCATTCCTCCAATGCAGAACATAGGTTTCTCCAATATGTTTATTGCAACAGCTAACTAACAGCTAGTAACCAAATCAAAAGAAAGCAAACTATACCTTCAGTTGGGATCCCTGGCTTGCCTTTTTCTTTAGGAATATCTGCTAATGGGCCGGATAAAAATCAAAAAAGAAAAAAGAAGAAAAAAAAGAGAGCAAACATGAGAGCCCTGCCTTTATTTAGGTAAATCCCATGGTACCTTTCTTCACAGTGAACAATTTGTCGTTGGTGATTTCTAATGCCAAACAATCCAGGGGAAAGTAGACTTGCTGCATCAGAAATGCATCATGTGTCTCCAGTATAATAGTACTATACATGTAATGTTGGTTTTAACGCAATAAATCAAAGCATTAGAAAGTATTTGGCTGTTTACCTTTAGACGTTGGCTTTGTCTTCTCTTCAGCTTCTAAAAAAGGTTTTTATTAGTTTATGGTAATGTTGTGCCCAGTGCAGGCTAATGATGCTGGGGCATTTGGATTTATTGAATGGAAAATGGGATCCTTAACACTTTGAAATGAATGTTTGCATGGCTCTATATAACACGTACCTTTCTTTGAAGAGGATATCTTAGTTTTTTCTTTGATAAGAGTCTCTGAATTAAATAGAAAGAAAAATCCAATGTTACTCCCAGACACTAACTGGCATCAGTAATATCAGCAGGATATAAATATGTACCTTTCTCAGGAGCTGAAGGTTTGGTCTTCTGTTTAGGAGCTTCTGCTTGTGGATCAAACAGCACAACAAAATGTAATAACCTTCTAACTGTACACTGACTGACACTGCATAAAGGAGAACTGGCAACACACACATTTAACAGAAGAACAACACTACTAGTGGGACAGTATTAAGTTCATACCTTCTCTAGGTACAGCCGTCACCTTCTCCTTTGTAAGTGATACATTTCGATGAGAAACTTCTGCCTCTGTGTACGAAAGACACCTTGGTTTATCATGGTATAGTCAAATAAAAAGTTGCGATGACTCAATTGCAACGATGGGGGCCCACACCTCTCTTTATGGGCACAACTTTCACTTTGTCCTTGGGATGGGAAACAGCTCTGTGAGAAACCACTGGCTCTGTTGAAGGAAGACATGAGTCATGTGAAGACTTGATGACAAGAGGCCAAGCTAACGAGAGCTAACTGGTGTGACAGCTTCTACAAGCATATATAGTACAGCAGGGGTGGACTGGGACCAAAATTCAGCCCTGGCATTTTCTGTCGAGCGGGGACGGGACGGGACGTGAGTCCACTGTAGTCCGATACGAGCTAGCCAGCGATTCCCAAAGACGTCAGATTTGTACTCGTTTTCCAACATTTAACCGAGAGCATTCGGTAATTTTTCGAAATAAAAGATTTTTATTAATTATCGTAGCCCGCGGCCCAGTACCAACTGATCCGCGGCCCCAGCCCACATTGGGTCAACGGCCCACCGAGACGATGCCCGGTATGCCAGATGGCCAGTCCACCCCTGTAGTACAGTATGCTTTAATAACTGAATAAAAATGAATGTATGTACAAATGTTTTAAATGTAAACAGCATGCTCTACCTTTCTTGACTGTAGTTGGTTTTGGTGTGCCTTTAGTAACTCCAAGTTCTAAGACGGACAAATGTTACAATGTTTCTTCAGGCAAAAACATGTTCATTTAAAAAAAATTGGCGTTTGCTAATGTAAGAATACAGAATCTGAAGAAAAGCAATGGCTACCATAGCAACTGGTCTAGCATGTCTGGTTACTTTGCTTCAGTCTACAGTGTGTATATCCTACAGAGGACAGTGTCTTGTGTTGGACCTCATGAACAGGATGCTGCATTCCTTTCTTAAGGCTTGGATGGGCCAAGATCTCAAAAGATTTCAAACATTCACTCTGCAGATTTTAACAGTGGCAGTATCTTTCAACAGTAACAGTAGCTCACATCACTTTAACATGTTAGGTATGATAAGTTTGAGGATGTAATAAATACCTTTCTGGATTGACACCACTAATTTCTCCTTTGTGAGAGACACATTCTTGTGGGCTCCCTCAAGTTCTGTCAAAATAACATAAACAATACACGTTGTCTCAAACCTAACCTATGGTAGAAAACATGTTGAACTTTATTTGAACTAAGCATGTTGAACTGAATTTGATGTGACGAGTACGAAATGATTCATCAATACTTGTGAAGTTGAGAAGGCTTTACCTTTCTTTTCAACGACCATCTTGGTCTTCTCTTTAGAAGCAGCGATATCTGCAACACCAAAGGCAGTATATCTCATTGTTGAAAAGGATCAGCGGTGGTTTAATTACTCTTTGAAAGACTCAATTGGTTTAATTGAAGGATTGGTTGAAGGAGTGAATGTGTACCTTTTATAGAAGGACCTGGCCTCTTGACCTTCTCTTTTGGTTCAGGTTCTGCTTCTTGTTCATAAAAAAAAAAAAATGATAACAGTGTTAGATCTTCTGTCACATATTATAGCAAAGTAGTGAGACCAACGTAATGATTTTTATATTGCATGGAAGCCTTGAGAAACCTATTTGAACTACAAGAAAATGACAGCAATTCATTAAACGTTTAAATGGGAAATTAAAAGGGATCTAACCTGTTTTTTTGACATCAAGATCGGACTTTTTCAAAGCAGGCTTTATGTCAGCCTTCAACTCTCTTGGAAGTTTCCCCTCCTTCTCAGCCCGCACCTCCTTCATCTCCACCTTCACCTCTTTTTGGTCATCTTGTTTTTTCTTGGGCATCACCACCTCCTTCTCAGCCTTCACCTGCTTCTTCTCGGCCTTCAACTCTCCTTTATCAGCCTTTTTTTTCTCTGGCTCCAGCCCAGCCATAACCTCCTTCTTGGCCTTTACTTCTCTTTGGTCTGCCTTGTGGATCTGGGCCTTTCCCTCCTCCTTGATTGCCTTCCCCTCTCTCTGGGCTTTAACCTCCTTCTTCTCATCCTTGACCACCCCCTTTTCGGGCTTCTTGTCTTTTCTGTCAACCTTGATCTCCTTTTCATGAACCTCAATTTTCTGTGCTGTCACTTTGGGCTCAACTGCCTTTGTGGATTTTGACTCCTTGATGGCCTCAACTTCCTTTTCGGCCTTTACCACTTTTTTGCCAAACCCTTTTTTGTCTGGCTTAACCTCTTTTTCAGTCTTAATGGCTTCCTTGTCTGGTTTTACCTCTTTCTTCTCAGCCTTGGCCTCCTTTTTTGGAGCCTCTATTTTCTTAGATATCACCTCGGCCTCAACCTCCTTTACCACTTTTTTACCAACCACTTTTTTCTCTGGCTTAACCTCTTTTTCAGTCTTGATGGCTTCCTTTGCTGGTTTTACCACTTTCTTCTCAGCCTTGGCCTCTTTTTTTGGAGCCTCTATTTTCTTAGATATCACCTTGGCCTCAACCTCCTTTACCACTTTTTTACCAACCACTTTTTTCTCTGGCTGAACCTCCTCTTCAATCTTAATGGCTTCCTTTGCTGGTTTTACCTCTTTCTTCTCAGCCTTGGCCTCTTTTTTAGGGGCCTCTATTTTTTCCGGTGTTACCTCAGCCTCAACTTCCTTTTCGGCCTTTACCACTTTTTTGCCAAACACTCTTTTCTCTGGCTGAACCTCCTCTTCAGTCTTAATGGCTTCCTTTTCTGGGGTTACTTCTTTCTTCTCAGCCTTGGCCTCTTTTTTAGGGGCCTCTATTTTTTCCGGTGTCACCTCAGCCTCAACTTCCTTTTCGGCCTTTGCCACTTTTTTGCCAAACACTCTTTTCTCTGGCTGAACCTCCTCTTCAATCTTAATGACTTCCTTGTCTGGTTTTACCTCTTTCTTCTCAGCCTTGACCTCTTTTTTAGGGGCCTCTATTTTTTCCGGTGTCACCACAGCCTCAACTTCCTTTTCGGCCTTTACCACTTTTTTGCCAAACACTCTTTTCTCTGGCTGAACCTCCTCTTCAATCTTAATGGCTTCCTTTGCTGGTTTTACCTCTTTCTTCTCAGCCTTGACCTCTTTTTTAGGGGCCTCTATTTTTTCCGGTGTCACCACAGCCTCAACTTCCTTTTCGGCCTTTACCACTTTTTTGCCAAACACTCTTTTCTCTGGCTGAACCTCCTCTTCAATCTTAATGGCTTCCTTTGCTGGTTTTACCTCTTTCTTCTCAGCCTTGGCCTCTTTTTTAGGGGCCTCTATTTTTTCCGGTGTTACCTCAGCCTCAACTTCCTTTTCGGCCTTTACCACTTTTTTGCCAAACACTCTTTTCTCTGGCTGAACCTCCTCTTCAATCTTAATGGCTTCCTTGTCTGGGGTTACTTCTTTCTTCTCAGCCTTGGCCTCTTTTTTAGGGGCCTCTATTTTTTCCGGTGTCACCTCAGCCTCAACTTCCTTTTCGGCCTTTGCCACTTTTTTGCCAAACACTCTTTTCTCTGGCTGAACCTCCTCTTCAATCTTAATGACTTCCTTGTCTGGTTTTACCTCTTTCTTCTCAGCCTTGGCCTCTTTTTTAGGGGCCTCTATTTTTTCCGGTGTCACCACAGCCTCAACTTCCTTTTCGGCCTTTACCACTTTTTTGCCAAACACTCTTTTCTCTGGCTGAACCTCCTCTTCAATCTTAATGGCTTCCTTGTCTGGTTTTACCTCTTTCTTCTCAGCCTTGGCCTCTTTTTTAGGGGCCTCTATTTTTTCCGGTGTTACCTCAGCCTCAACTTCCTTTTCGGCCTTTACCACTTTTTTGCCAAACACTCTTTTCTCTGGCTGAACCTCCTCTTCAATCTTAATGGCTTCCTTGTCTGGTTTTACCTCTTTCTTCTCAGCCTTGGCCTCTTTTTTTGGAGCCTCTATTTTCTTAGATGTCACCTCGGCCTCAACCTCCTTTACCACTTTTTTACCAACCACTTTTTTCTCTGGCTGAACCTCCTCTTCAGTCTTAATGGCTTCCTTTTCTGGGGTTACTTCTTTCTTCTCAGCCTTGGCCTCTTTTTTAGGGGCCTCTATTTTTTCCGGTGTCACCTCAGCCTCAACTTCCTTTTCGGCCTTTACCACTTTTTTGCCAAACACTCTTTTCTCTGGCTGAACCTCCTCTTCAATCTTAATGGCTTCCTTTGCTGGTTTTACCTCTTTCTTCTCAGCCTTGGCCTCTTTTTTAGGGGCCTCTATTTTTTCCGGTGTCACCTCAGCCTCAACTTCCTTTTCGGCCTTTACCACTTTTTTGCCAAACACTCTTTTCTCTGGCTGAACCTCCTCTTCAATCTTAATGGCTTCCTTGTCTGGTTTTACCTCTTTCTTCTCAGCCTTGGCCTCTTTTTTAGGGGCCTCTATTTTTTCCGGTGTCACCTCAGCCTCAAATTCCTTTTCGGCCTTTACCACTTTTTTGCCAAACACTCTTTTCTCTGGCTGAACCTCATCTTCAATCTTAATGGCTTCCTTTGCTGGTTTCATATCTTTCTTCTCAGCCTTTGACTCTTTTTGGGGGGCCTCTATTTTCTCAGATATCACCTCGGCCTCAGTCTCTTTTTCAGCCTTTACCAGTCTTTTGCCAAACACTTTTTTCTCCGGCTTCACCTCTGTCTTGTCAGCCTCTGTTTTGTCGGTCTTCACATCTTTCAACTCTGTGTCAGTCATCTTGGGTTCAGTGGCTATAGTGAAAGCAGAGGACAGTTAATGGATCGTTATCAATCTCTGTGGAAGCCTCATAATGACCATTCATTAGAATCAGGTGTGCTGGAGCAAGGAAACATCTGAAAATGTCAGAACAGGGGCTCTCGAGGACCAGGATTGGACACCCCTGATGTCTAGTACATGTAGCAAAAATCTGATAGCATCCTCAAAGAAACTAGAAATATCCAATGCCTCAAGGTGCAGAGTATTACCTCTAGGCTGCAGCTTCTCTGCCTTGATGCTTTCCTCCCTTTTCTCCAATTTTACCGGCTCCTCTTCATTTTCATTCCTCCTTTGCCGTCTCTCCAATCTCCTGACCTGTGTTGCCCTTAGATCTATGAACCACAACAAACACCATGCCATGATATATTTATATTTAATCATTTGGCAGACACTTTTATCCAAAGGGACTTACAGCAAGCACAGTGACATTCCCCCTGAGGCAAGTAGGATGAAGTGCCTTGCCCAAGGCACAGGTCACATAGCCACAGCTGGGAATCAAACTCACAACTTTCTGATCATGAGCCCAACGCCTTAACCTGCTGAGCCACCTGACTCCCCTTGTCTGACTGATACATGGATTTGGTAACAGGTGAAGTCTGACTTACCTTTAATAACCTCTTCTACCTCCAGTTTTGCTCGTCTTTCAGTTGACTCCCTGAGAACTACATAACATGCAGTACATGTAAGTGTCATTTTCAGGAGAACTCTGCTGAATCTGATCCTAGGTAAGGGTGGGTGATATAATAACCATGTATTTCTTGGAGTCATGAGAGGTACATGCATACAAAGTTATAGGATAGTCATGGCATCAATTATTATCATAAAATTCTGTAGTGATCACATTAATGTGAAACTATAGTATATAGTAGTATAGTATACGAATACACATAAAATAAAACTCTTTGCAGCTATTGGATTGTATGCTGTTTCAAAGTGGGATTGTTCTGAGTGATTTTGTTTCCCAGTGTCAAGACACTGAATGAACACAACACTGCAGCTTTTGAAAGGTGGGAATTTCATCTATAGGTTCTTCCAATATTTTGTTATTCCCTTTCTATTATTCACATCACAGCTAAAGCAATATTCTGTTACTTATGTAAATTATAATAATTAAACTACCTAGGTAGGTAAGTCACCATACAAGCAACCTTTTCATCTCTAAAACATGTCATGAACCATAACAGTTGAGAAGGTACACTTAATGGATTTTGGTGGAAAATATGTCATTTGAGAATTCCATGTCCCAAACAGGAAGATGGCTAACACTGATATTAAACATATCATGTTGAGCCTTTTTACACTTCAATCTTCATTCTTTGAAATAAACATTTGAAGGTGTATGCACTAAAATGCCAAGTCATGCCAAAACCAGCATCGCTAAGCTACTGACAGCCAGAGAGAAACAACTTTCCTTGGAAACAAATGTTAAAGATGGCTAACAAAAAGACATGCCTTCACACACTCACCATTTGCACCACTGCACAACCTTCAATAATCTTTGATAGTCTTTTCTGATTCAAATATCACATTTTAATATGAAATCTATATACCTTGGTCATCCTTTGTGTGTCTGCCTTGGTAATCTTCCACCTTAGGGGCCTCTTCATCAAGTTTGAGATGGGCCCTTGATCCAAGTTTCCTTATTCGCTCATAAGAAATATGTACATTACGCTTCCGTTTGGGTTCTGTCTTCTTGCTTTCGCTATTGTTGTTGTTTTCGTCATCATCATCGATGATGTCAGAGTAATCTTCGTCATCAAAAACAGGAGCTGTTGTTTCCTTTACTTCCTCCTCCTCTTCAGCGTCAATAATGTCAACAACATCAAGCTTTTCAGTTGTCAAGACAACATGACCATCTTCCCTTTCCACCTTATCCTTCTCTTCCTTCTCTGTCTTCAACTCCGCCTTTTCTTCCTCCTCCTTTGTGACCTCTTCCTCTGTTTTGGTCTCTTCTTCCTCTTCCTCCTCCTCTTCCTCCATTGGTTCTTCATCCTCCTCCTCCTGCTCTTCCTTCTCCTCTTCCTCCATTGTCTCTTCTTCCTCCTCCTCCTCTATCCCCTCTTCCTTTGCAGGCGGTTCTACTTCCTCCTCCTGCTCTTCCTCCTCCTCTTCCCCCATTGTCTCTTCTTCCTCCTCCTCCTCTATCCCCTGTTCCTTTGCAGGCTTTTCTACCTCCTCCTTCTTCAGCTGCTCCTTCTGAAACCCTTCTTCCGTGGCACTTTTGTCCTCCTTCACTGGTTCCTCTTCCTCCTTTTCCTCTTGTTTCCCAGGCTTTTCTTCTTTCATCTCCTCCTCCTCCTCTTCCTCCTCTACTGCCTCTTCTTTGACAGCCTGCTCTCCTTCCTCATCTTGTTCAATACCTGTCACAGCCTGTCCCTGGTCACCACCAGCTCCAGACACTGCCTGGTGTTTGATAAAAAGATCCCCCATCTTCTCTTTGTCCTCCTCCGCTATCGTCGTTTCTTCTGTTCCTTCGTCCTGATGGTCGTCTTCTGCACCGGTCGGCTTCTCTAAGGGTTTGGCCTCCTGCTGTGCTCCCTTCTCTTCTTTCACCACTTCTCCTTCTAGCTTCTCTTCTTCTAGCATGACTTGGTGATCGATCTCTTCTGTTTGCCCTTTTTTCTTTTTCAAGTGAGCCTTTGACCCTACTCTTCGTACCCTCTCGTTGGTTATGCGGACGTTTCTCTTCTGCTTGGGTTTTGTTTTCTTGATCTCATCGGCCTCATCCTCCTCCTGCGCCTCCTTCTCCGTGTCTCCACTATCAGAGAGTTCTTCATCCAGTGGTTCTTCATGATCTCTTTTGTCTTCACCATCTTTGTCTACATCAGTGGCGTAATGGGAAAACATTGAGTGTCTGACCCAAGCCTGTTTCTATATCTTGTCTGAAGCTGATTCTCATTGGATACAAGCCAAATTTTGTACGTCAAGTAAATGTGTTTGTAAATACCATGGTCCTCCTCTGCCCCTTCCACATCCTCCTTGGATGCGGCATCATATTTCTCCTCCATCTCTAAAGGAACACTGATCACATCTTCTTCTTTGGTGCGCATGAGCTCTGCAACTGTGTCATCAAGTCATGTGATCTGTCACAGGTTTCTATCACTCGCCACATGTTACCATTAGCATTCGTTACAGGTGAGAGGTTGCAGATGCACACAAAGGATTTAAGACACTGAATTTATGGAAGTAGATGGGGGGGGGGTGAAAATGGTAACCTTTGACACCCATGTGCACATTCCTTTGTAAAGTTAGTTGTAGATAATGTACTGTATGCGTACTGCAGTGTTGCGAGGACAAACGAAAGATTCCAAGGAGTAGATATATCAGAAAGACATTCCATTCAAAATGACAGGTGGCATTCATCAGTAAGTTAAAGAGAAGTTGCTGTAAAAATGTTTGAGTGGGAACGGCGTTATGAAGACATGAGGGTAAATGCAACATCAAGTCCACGTCATCCAGATCTTCCATGCAGTAAGACTGTCATCCTGATACTCAGACCAATGACCAATGTGAGTGGAAATGAATGCAGAAATCATGAACACCGGAAGATTATCGCAAATCAAATGTTTAATGAACAGACTGTAAATGCGAAAATAAAATAAAACATAGCCTTTGCAGTCAACTAGTCCAAAACCACCCTGTTCAGTCATGTGTTTATTATATTGTTTGTACCTCAACGTTAACATTAAATAATGACCATGCCTTAATGTATTGATGATTTCACACTAAATTAAACAGAAAAGGATTAATTGACTCGGTTCACAAATGTTTGATCATGCAGTCATGTGTATTGACGAGGACAAATGTATATGATCAGTAATTAATATGCAAGTTCTTAAATAGTTGAAAACATGTTTGACAGCAAACAGGCTGGCAAAGACAACTTCTCATTGATTAAGATTTAACATTCACCTTCAACAAACAATTTATATTGATTGATCCCAAACGATGTATGGGGAAATGCATGTTTTGGATGAATGTAAAACTTTGTGATGAACTAGTAGAACGGTGCTTACCTTTTTCCAACGGGGGCAGAAACTCTCCTTTCATTGGATAAAGAGACAATAATCAGTGAAGATGCCAAATCAAGAACATAATTCATAGGTATATGTGTCTGCATCAAATATTAATACCAAGACAAGGATAGAAATTAGCTGTTAATATTTACCTTTCCTCCTAATAATATTGATCTCAGATGGGGTAGATTCACCTACAGTAAGTAAACAAACATTGGCAGCACTTTACATTGAGGTTACATTAACTATCACTTAGTATATATTTAATATTGCAAAGATAAAACTTCATGATTTTGCAGTCTGATTGGGAACATACCTTTGTCGTCCATTATAAAGCTTGACAGATAAGCCAGAACTATGTTCTTCCTGTCTGTGATCTCCATCAAGGCATCTGTGACCACTTGCATTGGGTCAAAGTTCATCTCTGAAATGACCCCTGAGAAATATCATCAGGTTAAATTCTGCCCTTAGGAAAAGGAATCTCATAAATGCGAGTATGAATCTCCTTCTAAACAAGCTCAACAAGCTTTCCATTCTTTGCTTGTTCAGTATACAATGAAGATTTACATTGTTTTTTTGTTGTTGAAGGTAAATCAAAGGTAAATAATACCTTGGCCTCCCTTCAGCAAGTGGTAAAGGTAGTCTACGAAAATGTTCTTCAGATCGATGATTATGTCAGCTGTTCTAGTGAGAACTGTCATGGGGCTGACATCTCCATCTTGGAAGCCTGAAAAATTAGGAGGGAATTTCAGTTATGTTCCAGTGTAACAACACACCTCAAGCAATTTAAAGATAGTTAGAACACACTGACATGAAGTGTGATTTTTTAGTGTGTTATGGAAAGTTTGAAAGGTTACAAAAACATAGCCGAAGGAGAATTTTATTTTTACTTTGACTCTACATGTGAATTGAAGAAAGTTACACTAATTTCTACTGCATTGTATCTTGCAGTAGGTTCCATAAGTATTCCCAGTAAGCTCATTCAGAGACAGTCTCCATAATTATCACATGGCACATTGGTTTAGTCATTTAGCAGACTATCTTACACTAAATCTTTCTTTTAAGGAAGAGCATTTCAGTTAAGAAGGTTTAGTGTAATACTTTTTCATTTTTGGTGGTTCAAATAGATTTCCGATAGATCTACTGACTTAACGTAACCCAGTCCAGAAACATTCTTGCAAAAAATATGGAGGATATTTACCTTTCACATGATCCAAGAAAGGGTCCAAAACACTGCAAAGAATGTCTTGTATGATGTCGCCCACTTTACACATGTAGACATTGACACCCTCAAAGACACCCCTGCCTATGACTACAGGGTCAATGTAGCTCAAGTCGTATTTTCCTGTGGAAAAACAAAGTGAAAAACATGTAGTTCAGTAAATGTCCACCATTACACACAACAACAACAACAATAAAAAAAAACCAAAATGTCATCTATTCAGTGAGTGTGCTCAGCCAATTAAAGACACCACTGTCTCTGGGTAAAAACTCCTGAAGTCTCAGCTAATATATTTAGATGATTATATATGAAATAATTACATTTTTTAAGTGGAAGGTACATATTTGATGCCAACAACAGTCATGTTCTTCATAATATTGCAGAGATTTTTCAGTACCTTTCAGAAGATCCAGAATATTATCCATCACAGCACAAAGACTCTCTTGGATCTTGCTCCCAACTTCACTCATGAGGTCATTGGTAGTTTCAAAAGCACCTCTGCCTATAATCACTGGGTCATACTGGCTTAAATAAAAGTTCCCTGTGGAAACATAAGGATATGATAACACCAAGCACAAGAGTAAAGAGTTGTTTATAGTATTGGATACACATTGAGGGAGGCTTCAACACTCGGTAAAGCATTAAAATACCTTCTTCATCAGAAAGGTAGCTCACAATGTCTTCTTTCACATCTGCTATTTCCTCAGTTGCAAAGTTAACGGCAGTCATGGGGTCTACTTCAGGAACAAGCTCTAAAGAATACAACATTTAAATGTTTTAAAACCTTAAAACCATCCATCGTTTCATATTTAAAGATCCTTAACAGAATGTCACTTGTACCTTGCACTCCACTGAACAACTTGGATATGTCATCTATAGCCTCATTTAAAGCTTTCATGGGATCCGTGACAATTTCTTGGATATCTAAAGTATTAAATACATACAAATATGTTAAAACAATATAAAAATAGACATATTTATAGAAAATGAAACGTAACTAATCCTTTAAAAAGTTATCCACTATGTCAGAATTCACTTTTATAAACAAAATAAAACGTAAACCATTTCCTAAAAGAAATTATGACAACAAACCCGTGATGCCTTTGTATTCCACAATCTCGAACATCATGACTCCGGCCCCCACCCAGCAGAGAAGGAAAGCCAGGGCCACCAGCAGCTCCACAGAGAAGCTCAGCGTCCGTAAGAGCCAGAAGCCCTGGACCTTCGGAGGAGACGACATGTGGGCAGTTCCTCTGCTGTTCCTGTCCACTACCAAAGTCAGAAGAGGCCATTTTCAAAATGTTTGCCAAAAAAGACACGTAAATAGACACGCAAGACACGTAAATAGTTGGTCTTACTGTGTTACTGGTTAACTATAGCCGAACTTCTAAACTCTCTACACAGACGTGTTTATTTCATTATACCAGCCGCCATTAACGTATTCTCTCCTGACACAGTATCTAGTGACATGTTAAACCGTAAATGGACAGTACTGAAGACTGTGAAGGGTTGGTACTGTACTTTACTGCAATACACAGCAGTCTACCTAACTGTATCCTGCACCTGACATGCAGCTAAGAAGAACAGCTGAGAGAGATCTTCCTCAGAAGCTCTGAAATCTGATCATGGGACATGGATCTCTACCTTGCTGTTGTGTTCTGTTGTTACTGGAGAGCTTATTATTGACGTTATCATTTCTACACCTCCTTCCCTAACGAGAGGTCTGGATTGGCTTGATGGCTCAGAGTACTGATGATCCATTATAACTCTCCTTCCCAAAGAGAAGTTTGTTTCTTCAGCAACATTGACACTGTTTAGAGTGGGTGGTGGATTTGATCAATGATTAAAACCCCTAAGTCAAACCCTTCTGTTGAGTTTGAGTTCAGAGTGTAGCTTGATCTTGATGCCTGTTTCTGTTTGGAGTCGTGTGTAAAAGGCTGTAAATGATATGGAATAATGTAAAACTGAATGTTCATGGTAAGATGATATTTATGTCCTTGGATGTTATGTACTACTGGCATTGTAGGGTAGGTTTTCAAACATTGACAAAGTCATCACTTCAATATAAACATATCTAACATGATCCACTCCTCTAAGCACAAACAAAAAAACAAAAAACTAAGAAAAAAGCCTTTTAAAACACCTACAACCCCAAAACGTTGCTCTTCCACGAGTGCTAAGACCAGAATGTCTGACATTTTAAGGCTCATATTAGGCTCATATTTTCATATTTCTTATTCAGTCTTGAATTTTTTTTGCCATTGTTTATCAATTGTATTTTCTGTATTTATCAGTTACTGAGTCAGTTAAACCCTCAGATACAGACTTCAGAGTATTGTAATGAAGAGAGTTACACCAGCCAGTTGGCCTCCACAGCACTGTCATGTTCCAGGATGGTGCTACCCAGCCTCAGGTTACATGATATGTGGTATTTATAGCAGCCACCATTCACCACATTTTCCAAACAGGAGAGGTCATAAAACAAGAATGTGCTACTGATAACATATATTTGTTGTGGCAGAAACATATGATAAATCAATACATTATTACCCAACTGTAGATATAATTTAAGGAATTTGAATGGTGTGCCAGCTTTACCTTGAGGAGCAGCTGTCACCATGGTGATTATGAAGACTTAATATCAGTTACAATCCCTCCACAGAGAAGCAGAGCTTCTACGTGGGATGTGAGCACAGTCTTTTTAAATCCCAACAAGGTAAACGTAGATTCCAACCAAATCTAAAAAGAACAACGAAATTCCATTCCTTATAGTTCCGGCTCAAGTTAACACCAGCAAGTTCCTTGATTTTCAGACTCGACAAACGTAATCCAAAAAGCTGAAGTCTTATGGAGGAAAAGGAAAACTATTTTCATTTAAAAAGCTTCACAGTTGCAGAGCTGTCGAGTGTCACAGCATCGCAGAGGGGGGTCTGGGAAAGACGGCCAGAAGTGGGGGCGGAGCACCAAACCTGGGGCAGAGGAGAGCTCACATGAGGGGCCCAGTAGTTGGTGCCTCACATGGGTGTAGATCAGAGGGCAGCACAGACGGCTGGAGAGGTGGGGGCCACAAGGTAACCTTACCCCCCTGTAGCCTGGGTTTATTCTTAGCCAGGGCTCACAGGGCTCCAGCACGTCTCCGCCAGGTCCTTTTTAGGTGGTCAGGGGGGTTGGGGAGCTCCCACAGAGCCCCGTCATGACACGAGAGCTCTGGAGACTCAGGTCAGATGTCACAGGTCACAGGTCAGATGACAGAGTGCTCCTAACAGGGACCAAAAACTACAATGTAGCATTAACTGATGTTGGGCTTTTAAAATAGATTTTATGTTCAAGAAAACACTAGACTCCCTTATGTTTTAGTTGACTTATATGGTCGCAGGTTATCGTGCTCTATACTCTGCTACATATTTAGCCCGACCGCTCAAATGCCAAGTTGTCCTTTCTCATGTTGACGTCAAACCAATCGTCACTCTTGAATTAAATCCGTGAAGATGTGTACTAATCTATTGGTTTCGAATGACTGCTTCAAAATAAACATTCTTTCCCTGCTATAAATACCTCAGCCATTGGGCAAAGGGAGCGTTTGCCAGTGTCTGTAAGGACTTTGGTACAGAACAAGCCTTTAAACAGCGCCCTCTGGTGCTTAGTAACTAACCCTAACCCGAACCCTGTCCTGAGTCTTCATATTCCACAAACACCAGTAGAACTCTGACATCGTCAACATGTGAGCACTCAAGACATTAAAGCTTGAGAAACCTGTCCAGAGTCAATTATTAGAAGTATAGCCGACCAACATAATGCAATGGAAAATCTTTAACTCAATATTTTCAACCATGTAGGTTTGAGGTTGTCAGACATGCCATGGCAAATATCAGCTTCAATCCAGACTGTATGATGTTAGAGTGGGATCCAAAGATTGACAGGGTGGAGACAAACCTGCAGATAAGTACACAACATTAGACTGTAATTATCCATGTCTGAACATGCTTGACCAAACCGCAAACACCTGATGGATTCATTCTCAGATGGAATGAAAACACCTGAAGCATCGTCTTGCCTTACAAAACCTTAATCAAAACCTTTTGATCTTTATTCGTCAAAAAAAAGGGAAAAGGAGAGGAGATTTTTTCTTCTGATGCTTTGCATAATCCAACAGCAGGTGAGTACATGAACCAGTGAGTGTAACAGAAGCTATCATACTCTTTCTTCCCATGTGGGGGATTTATTGTAGCAGACAGGATTCATCAAGCCTGCCACAATAGCCACCCCAAGAACATCTATATGATTTACAACCATTCAAAGGTAAAGACACACACACATGCAAGCATGTGTCCCAGTGGTTGGAGCTGCAGATGTTCAGAGGGTGAGATGTGTGCCAGAGACCACAGGTCTGATGATCAGGGTGAGTTCCATGGGAACGGGAGGGGCGACGTATCGTTCCTCTCTTAGCAGACGCAGGAGGAGGTCCTCTGTGTCCTGGGGCCAGCGGTACACATGCGTGTTCTGAAGCCAGCTTGGGACATGCTTCTGAAAAGAGTGTGTGTGTGTGTGTGTGTGTGTGTGTGTGTGTGCGTGTGTGTGTGTGAGAGAGAAGGACAGTGGGTAAGACAGTGATAAACGAGAGTAAGGTATAACAATGATGAAAAATTCCACTTGCTGTTTGATCATTGATCCATTAGAAAGTCAACTGTGGACTTTTCTCACCAGAGTTGCATTGAGGAAGAGGACAGGGACAAATCTGTAGTTCAGGCATCCTTGTTGAATAAACTCATTTTGCATCTAGGTGACAAACATAAAAAAGACATAATGGGATTTTATTCTCTCATCATTTCAGTATATTTAGATTTAGATTGAACACTGACATAATTGTTTAAATCTCACCATGGAGTAAATGTACTTTGTATGTAATCCATGTCTGTCCACACCAGAACCCTCTGTATCAGCCTTGTACTTGGGACTGATGGCAATAATAATAATCACTGATTTCTGTAATACAAAGCAGAGACACAGATTTCTTACATGGCCAATTCATAATACATATGTCGGGTGTCCGACCTCATTTTGGGCACCATAACACCTACCTAAAAAAAAACCTGTAAAATACTTAACAGACCAGATTAATCAACTGCATCCTGTTCACTTACATCTTTTAGGTATCTGTCCATCCACTTGTTGATGTCCATACGTCTGATGGGATTATCAAATATGTCAATCTGTGAAAATCAGATAAGGAATTTTGGATGGAACATTATGACAATATAACAGAATGGGACCTCTTCTGAATTGATTGTCAAAAGCAAGCACCCGATCTGTATATACTGTATCCTAGCACTCTTATTTTACTCCAAGCCGTTTACCCCTCTGTGCATTTATTTCATTTGATCTCCTATTCCTTCATCCCTGTGTGCACTCTTCTACTCTCTTACCCCTACACCCTTTACTCCGTGTGTATTGACGAGACTGTGAGTTTCCCCTCGGGGATCAATAAAGTAATTTTGATTCTGATTGTGATTGTCAATGAAAAGAATCTCCTCACCGCTGATCGGAAGCCTTGCTTTGTCAGGTATTCTACAAAAGGAACCATTTCTGCTGCTGCATCCTCAGAATAGGTCACAAAAATATTTCCTGAGAAAAAGAAACAACAACATATGACTGGTGAATCTTTTTGACATATCACATGACAACTCACAAGTAATATAACAAAGACGTAATTTGAGGTAGGCTTAAGAAATCAATCATTGGTTTGGCATGACAACAGGTGTAAAAGTGATACAGGTTTGCATTCCTCTGTGCTAGACTCACGACATTCCTCAGGCAGGCTTATTGTTCTCCTTTTTTCCAGCGGGTCAGACACGCCCCCTGCAGCCCCTGATTGGCTGGAATCTTCCTGTGCCGCCAGGTTCTGGACGGTGACCTGAAACACGCCCTCTACAGGTGGGGTAGAGAACTGTGGCACATTGATGGAGTAGTTGGATCTTGACAGGCCATATCTCTCATCGTTTTCCTGGAACTGTGGAAGCCTTTAAGGTAAATAAAACACTTAAAGGAGATGGAAAGGTACTGGAAAGGTATCGGTGTGTACTTATTTGCATTGTGCATGATATTCTGGAGCTGGAGAACATGCAAATATCTTGCTGGGAGCATTCCTTCTACCTGTCACCACTACGGCTCAACTTACCAGGCATGCGGGCCAGGCTGGGCTCTGTTGAGTGGATAAGCATCAGGCAAGTGACAGTGGTGAGGTGGATGGTTATAAACCTGCTCCTCACTTTCCCTCCACCCAACCTCAGTCCTGGGATACAACCTAGCATCAACGGTACTGCGCTCTATGGGCAAGAATAATAAATGCTGATGACATTTGTCATCCATTCGACATTTGTCTGTTTCTTGACAGCTGTCGTTTGGTCGTTTTTTGTTAGTTTGTTGTCTAAATGTAATAAAGCACACTTAATTATTCATAGAGTCGGTTGGACAAGCTGATTCACTTTAGTTGTCACATACTTGGCTGATGTTTCTCAGACCAAGAAACAGGGTTGCGGAAACACCAGTATATACTATCAAACACTAATATAATATTTTATATTCAAAACAAACAAAAAAACACAGTTCACTGTCATAAAATAAACATGTTGGTCCACAGGTGTGGCTGGTTCTTACCGTAGAGGTTTGAATGGTGATATGGAGCAGAACAGCAGGGTTGATACTGATAGCCAACATCAGACCTAAGTGGTAAGGGACCATCCAGATCCACGTCCGTGTCTCCATGCTGTTGGTCCACAGACGCTGTGTCCTGTCTGAGCTGTGCTGAGGGCTCAGCCTGGCCTGGAGCAGCCAGCATGCAGCTCCTTCTCTGGGGAGGCTGTCTGTACTTACTACCTGCTCCGGTAACACGATCTTCTGGGGGGTTTTGGGGAAGGTGAAGTGTATTATCCTGACTCAGCACTCTCCTTTGCGTTTCAGTCTGTCTGAGTTGTTGTTGTGGAAGAAGAGCAGAATGTTCTAGTATCTGAGGCTCATGGTGAGTGCATGGACCCACGCATACCGTTCGGTTTGTGTGTATAGGCGGATGATGATGATGATGTTCCCAAGCCCCATGAAAGCCTGTAACAGCATGAGAACAGGTCCAGGGTGTTTGGTTTACTGGTACAGCTGAGGTCACATGATGCCCACCAACTTCTGCACATTTGTTTGAATGGCAAAACACATTTAACTTTGGCTTGAGATAGTCGTCCATCTTGATGTAAATGTTTAGGATCAGAAACCCTGTAAAAGTGACCAGTAAAAGGAATGATAATAATCATTTTAGGATATGGTAACAAGGTTTTAACAATACAATTCTTCATATTCACAATTCTGATAAAAGTCTAGCTAGTCAGATCTAAAAAGAGTGTGGATATTCTTGAATGAACCAGGAAATAAAAAGGTTTACCTGTACTATCATGTACATTGCTATCGAGTAAAATGTTATTCCATGTTAATAATTAATAAAATGCTACAACAACTACCTGTAGGAGTGATCAATCATTGTTCTGACTTAGTGTCCTTTGAAAGTTATTTTAATGACTATTTAACAGGCAAGTTATTTAAAGTTAATTATAGTACGCTTACCTTGAGAGAAATTCCTATCGGTTTAGAATAGGCTGTCATTATATGCTGGTGTATGCAAATACTTGAATTGTGTCTCATCCAATGAGGTGAAGGAGTCGAGTTGAACACGACTCTGCACGTTTCTGCAGGACTCCTTCAGCTGCCGACACCCAGGGAAAGAGGAAGCAAGCTGCAGACTTTTATGTGTGTATATATCCAACATATATATATATATATCCGTATATAGCCGACACCCAGGGAAAGATGTGGATATGTCAGTATACATTGAGCACTATGACCAGAACTGTCAGGGTTCTGAATACTTTTTCTGAATCACACACATGACCGATATATTCTACAGCTCATTTTACTGCATTGTGCAATGGTACAGTGAAATGCAGTCATTCATGTTCCCAACAGGTGTCACTGGAGCCTATCCTAGTAACTCTGGCAGGATACATCCTGGACTGTGGCCAGCTAGACGCAGGACTATCACACAGACAGTGACAGACAACACAGAGACAATCATTCACTCTTAATCATTCACTAGGAGTGTCCATTTAACCTACCACATGCATGTTTTTGGACGGTGGGAGGAAGCCTGGAGATAACCCACAGTAACACAGGGAGAACATGCAGACTCCACCCAGAGAGAACCCACAGTAACACAGGGAGAACATGCAGACTCCACCCAGAGAGAACCCACAGTAACACAGGGAGAACATGCCGACTCCACCCAGAGAGAACCCACAGTAACACAGGGAGAACATGCAGACTCCACCCAGAGGGATCATGTTCGGGTCCAAGGTTCGAACCTATGATCTTCTTGTCTGGAGGCGGGTAGTAAAAAAGTAAAATAAAAACCTGTTGACATGAAAGTTATGGTAGGTTGTTTATTTCAAAACCAGTTGTGTATAACTAAGACAAAGACAATAAATAACAGGGATCAAAACACATCCCAAATATCTCCTGGGCTTTATGTTGAATAAATTATGCAAAAACTATGGATTCTCTGACCTGTTTCTTCCCACAAAACAATAAAAACAAACCTGTAAATACTCAAAAAAAGAGATGGCGTCAAATTCTGTGTTGTCTTTCCTTGGAGTGTTACTTAGGCCAGTGTTAAGAACCTACGACTAGGCATCTGAGGTTAAAGACAAGAATAGCAGTCACATTAACTTAACCTGTTGGGTCTCACATACACAACATGTTATTTCCAAATACAAGTGATTGAGGAACAAATATTTAACCTTCATTCCAGTCATTAAAATGGCAGTTTATGTTAATTTGGCTTTATAAGCAAAGGACATACTGTATGTTCAAAGCATAATTCTTACACAGCCTGCTGCCATTACAATATGCAACAAACATACACTACTTAAAATATTATTGTTATAAGCAATCAGCCTAACAATCTGTCACTGTATGTAAAGGGCTGCACCCCCCCCCCCCCCCCTGCCCCCCCGCACAGTAGCAAGACGCTATTATGAACTAAAGTTACTCTAAGCTGGTTCCAAATCATTGTCTGAAGCACGAATACAGATGGAGGCTCTGACAGCACCATACATGTCTGGTGAGGAAAGAAGTTGACGATGCAATATAGGCATTTTGTGTTCAGAAAGCATGAAGGCATTCCCTTACATTTTAGGAGTATTACTAAACATAAAAAGGCAAGAACGGGTGCTATAATACATCTAGTTCCTTGAGAAGACAGTAAGAGTTATCATTATTAACCTTGTAAAAAAGGTTGGGTTGATAGAGGGTTTCCAGGGATACTCACTGACTGGCCTCGCTTCGCTACAAATCAAGCGCAGCCTGGTTCATGCAGGCGACTCGCGATAGCAACTCGTCACATCACTCTTCAGGACACGCCTCTATCAGTTCATTTGCACAGACATCCCTTATCCTGCCCCCTCCACCTTCCCGTTCTCCTCCCTTGTGTTCTGGGTGTTGTCTTTCGTAGGAGGGGGAACGTGTCGCTGCTCTCTGCTCGGACGTCAAGACGGCGTCTCGGTGCATCAGGGGGCCGATGCAGAAGAAACCATCACGCCAATTCATGTATTACAATATGTCTTGTAACGTGTCGTAAATGTCAAGTTATACTAAACACTGAGTCCTTCTGCCTGAACCATAATTCTCACTAAACTTGGTCTGGATTGAAAAACAAACAAAAAATCCACACATTTCCAAAATATCAAAAAGTAATAAAAGTAAAACAGAAAACAAAAATAACAAGGATAAGTAAACAAGCATTTTTATATTTACACTAAATACAAGTACACAGCATGTCACATGACTCCCAGCACAGCCATTCAAACCCAGTATCATCCAGGCTTCCTCCAACAGCACTTTTCTGATGGGTGTTACTCTGTTCAGTATTGAATGCATATCCCTCTCAGATGAAAGATGACACGGGTCAGAAAGACAAGAGAGAATCTCAGAAAAAAGAACTGGAAGTTGGAAAGTGTTACTAAGCTGTCTTTGCATCGCAGTGGTGGCTAAGGTTCCTGTACCGGACAGAGCTTGTCCAGTCTGTCCAGTCAGTCATCTCACTGCAGACAGATTAAGTGGTGATGGTGGAGGAGGTGGTGGTGGTGATGGCGCCCTCTGCTGGTTGAGACAGGCAGGGCAGGCAGGGATGAGGCCCCTCAGAGGTTGTCACCAGGCTGGTACTGTGGCTCGGTGGCTGTGAAATAATCCTCCAGGAAGGCCTGCAGGTACTCGAAGGTGGGCCTCTCCTCTGGGTCTTTCTTCCAGCACTGCACCATGAGCTCGTGCAGGGAGATGGGGCAGTCCTGTGGGCAGGGCATCCTGTAGCCTCGCTCTACCTGCTCAAGCACCTCACGGTTGTTCATACCTGGATTGACACAGCACAGCATTAGTGTTGGTTGGATCCAGAAAGACAGGCTGTACACACATGGTTAGACTGATTACAGTGTGAGATTGAAGTATGTTTAGTCTTGAAACACTATGCACACACACACATACTGTATATATACAAATGTGTACAGTCATGCACAAACACACACACACACACACACGTGGGAACACACACACCTGGATAGGGCACTCTGCCCTTGGTGACCAGCTCTGTAAGCAGGATGCCAAACGACCACACATCTGATTTGATGGTGAACTTCCCATACAGTGCAGCCTCTGGTGCCGTCCATTTAATGGGAAACTTGGCACCTGGGAATAATCAGTCATCAGTGAAGCATCCTGAAGGAATCCATTAGAAAGGTACAGTACGTATGTCTAGTGGGTGTTTTGAATGAAAGGGAGCGATGAGTAGGCCAATGTACTTCCACTGCCATTCAAACCTACACAATACATATAACAGTCTGTTTATGGGAGGATGAATGTATGAATTAAATTCCTCTTCATCACCTTCAGTTTACGTATGATAATTGTTCAAGTATTTTCTTTTTGTGTCTAATCCTAAACAGATTCAAAGTCAAAGTGTTCTCGCGTTTCCAGGGAGACAGTTGCTAGGAGTTTACTCCGTACACTCTTAGTCAGCTATTTCAGAGAATCCCGGTTCATTTGGGTCAGGATGGGCCTTCAGTGTGACTGACAGATATAAAGACACCGGCCCCCTTGTCTTCCCCTACATCCTGTAAGGTCTCGTCTGGTTCTTCACGGAACATGAAAT